>JAINUW010000499.1:780000-1251771 GCA_020205615.1 Panax quinquefolius | reverse complement strand
TATTGATTATTGATGCTTATGTGAGAAGTCACTCGGTTTGATTCCATTATTGTCATGAATTATTATAGCGATAATGACTTTTTGTTTTATTCAGATTATTAACGTAATAAAATGAAACATCTTTTATATAAAATGTAATACTTTATTAAAGTTATTTTATAAATAAAATATATTATATTTTATTATCGTAGTGTTGCATAAGTTTTTTGCATAGTGTTTGCATAGTAAAATGTTTTTATATAAATAGAATATATTATATTTTATTTAAAAGATTTTACTTTAAATATGGACCGTCGATTAAAGTAAATCAATCTGAACTGTTCATGGATTAGTTACTTATGCATTCCATTTTCCTATAAATAAAGCTCATTCCTTCATTATTTTCTTACTTAATTCATTGAAACTCTAGAGAGAAATTATAGAGAGAAGCTATAGAGAGAAAGTTATAGAAAGAAGAAGAGTATTCTCGCTACTTCACTACTTCTATATTCAGGTTCTTTTTACTAGGTAGGGGTGTTATTCTTCTTCTTGAAGAGAACTTCAGTATTCCATTCACTATTATTCTATCGAATAACTTTTGTAAAAGTGGCATACCTATACATAACTCAGATACGCAGCATACCCTATACTTGGTGAAATCCTTATGTTATTCCATTGCTTATTATTACATTGGAATAACTTTTGTATACGCTGTGGTTTTACCCTATACTTGGTGACATTCTTCTATTATCCCGTTGGAACATCCTCATCATGTGTTTTACACCTGACTTCGGTTCCGCTTTTATTATTATTCTGCTTTGGAACATCACATGCATGTGTTTTACACTGGACTGGTTCCGCCTTTTTATCATTCTCGTTGGAATATCCTATCTCGTGTGTTTTACAATCGGATCCGTTCCATCTTTATTATTCTGTTGGAACATCCTGCTTGCGTGAATTTCACCGACCGGTTCCGTTATTATTATTCTCATTGGAATAACTTTGTCACTGGCGCGGCACCGCATGCATGGTGATTTCTTTTGTTATTCCATTCTTTATTATACCCAGGTTGGTTAAAACTTTGACTTCTATACTCCATGAAATTAGTAGAATATCCTTGATATTTCGTTTCATCCAAAGATCTTTTCATGGAAATATTCTTCTCGATCATTCTTGAATTTTACTCTACAAAGCGATATCATGTTGACAATTTGGGCGTTAATAATTCTGGATAAAATAATTCTTGAACTTGTTTTATTGAATTCTTATATCATTGTCATCATCCTCATGTTTATATTTTTTTTTAAAGTCATCATGGCACAGAAGTAGCATGGATGGACTTGGTATGATTATGACTGTGGATTATTCGGTTGTAATCATGGTAATCGTAATGTTACAAATGATGTGGTAAAAATCCTCAAAGGGTCGTAGTAGTGCATTGATGGACGATTGTTGGCATGATCATGACCATTAATGAATACACAACTATTCTTGGCCGTGAGTGCGAGAATAATTGTGGTCGTGATACTAAAGAATATCCTCGGCCAGTAGTGCGAGGGTGATTCGATGATGTGGATTATTTATTAAAGCCGAGTCTCAAATATAAACAATGATGAAAAACCTTTTAAATCATAAAAGATAGTAGATTTTATTTTCTACTTGACTCTTTTAATGGATTGTATATTTATTGCAGATTAAACCGGTTGTCTATTGTATTTTATCGGTTTAACATTGTTGAAGACTATTGATAATTTATTCTCGCATTATCTTAGTCATAATATTTCTTCTTGGGCTAGTTGAGCTCACCCTTTCTTTCATCGTTCTCTTCAGAAATGAGAATATAGTTGGGACGAGTCGAGGAAGCGAGTGATGGTCCTCGAAGATAGCATTAGTAGTCCTCACTATTTTGTGAAATAGTGTGATAATAATTGTAATGAGGACTTTTGTTTGAGTTTGTATAATATCTAGTAGACGATATTTGTATTTAAACTCACGCTTTATGTCGTATTGTATTGAAGCAGTTATGATAATAAGTTATATTTAGATTAATTTCGCATGATGTAAGTGGCGACCCAAGATGGGTGATGTATACCTAATTTTGGGGGCGCCACAGCTTGGTATCAAATGTGGCGCCCCAAAAATAGGTATACACCACACCCATTCGAGTCGCCAAATACTTGCATGAAAACAACTACAACTTTATTATTACAACAAGAAAGCGTGAGTTTAAATACAAATATTATCTTTTAGACAATATCTATACTCAAATAAATCCCCATCACATTTATTGATACATTATTTTACAATAATGGTGAGGACTACTAAACAACTCTCTCTAGAACCTTCATTCCATACCCCGACTAGTACTCGCTACATTCTCGCCTCCTGAGAAGAAAAATGGAACAACAAGGAAAAGGGTGAGCTCAACTAGCCCAGTAAAGAATGTTATGACTAAGATAATATACAACAAATTATCGTTAGTCTCCAACAGGAAAAAATCTGATAGAATACAATAGACAACAAGTTTCAGATCAATATTCGCAGTGGAAATAATAATTCATAGAAGAGTTACGTAGAGAATGAAATCTACTATAATCTATGAATTTAACAGTCCATCATCAATATTTTATCCCTGTAACATCAATCAATATTCATCTCAAATCAAATATTCATCTTTGCACTACAGCCCAAAGATATTCATCAATCGGTCATGTTCATCTCAACACCTGTTCATCTTTGCACTAAAGGCCAAAGATATTCATCAGTTGGTCATGTTCATTTAAACACCTGCTCATCTTTGCACTACTGTGCCAAAGATATTCTTCAAATCATTCATCTTTGCACTACTGAGCCAAAGATATTCAATAATATCATCATTTAAGACCGAGGATGATGAAAATATTTTTAAAGAACGAATCCAAAGGTTGAAACAAAATGACAAGGATTAAGGATTAAGGATTCAGTACTTTGTTTTATCCATGTCCAACAATACCCCAAAAATAATCATAGTGGTGTAAAATTCAAGAATGATCAAAACATGGATACAATCAAAGCTAGTATCCAAAATAGATATTTTTGGACGAAAAAGAAGAAATTTTATTTTTCGATGAATAGTGGTCAGATATCGTGAATAGTGCCGTATACGTGAATAGTAACTCTGACACCAAAAGATAGAAATTCCACAAAAAACATTTTCACGCTTCATGAATAGTACTTTCGTGAATAAGTAACTCGTGAATAGTAACTCATGAATAGTAACTCGTGAATAAGAACTCATGAATAGTAACCCAGAGCATGAAAAAGTTCCAAATTTGATAAAACTTCGGATCAATATTTCAAAGATAATGATATTGAAGAAATAATATCATTACGAAAAAAAGAATATCCCTTACCTCAAAGAATCAAGATTTTTTGGAAGGAAAGGTCTCAAGTGATCTTTAATGAAACTTGTAATCTTGACAAAGAACTCTCAAAGTATCTAAATACTCACAAAATACGCTCAATAATATAGAGAGAGAAAGAGAAAAACTTTGTTTCGGTGTGATTTTCAATTCTAACTTAGCCCTCTATTTATAGGAAAATGTTAGCCCGTAAAGCAGCGACTTGACCCTGCTACACCGATGGCTTTACACCGCTACTATTGCCACCCACCACATTTGAAATAAAATTCAGCACATTTCTTCACCAACCACAAGTGGGGCCCACTCAATTCTAGAATTTTCCACCAAAATCAATTATAAACCTAATTTCCTAATCCGACACCTCTTAAAATTCACAACAAATCATTCGTGCATTTTTAACGGTTCAAAATTTGTGGACATATACTCAACTTATGTATGTATAACATACCCAAAAATTACCACAATCCAACTAGTCGGATTAAAAATTATAACCCCATAATATATCTCAAACCCCGATTTGATTTTTAACACCTCCAATCCGATAAAATACTTGATAAAACACCTCAACATTAATTCCTTCATTAATAACCACATAAATAAATCCATCATTTATATTCATATAAAATAAATATTTCCTTATCATATGAATCAATAATTAATTATTCACAAATAATATTACGTAATCACATTTATAATAACCAGTCATTCCTCGGAAAGAGGGGGCTTTCCAATAAGGATCTCTCTCATCTTGGCGCTGCAATTAGGTGACCAAACCTCTCCTTAGATGCAGAACTTTCTAGACATTGCCAATAATGTTATCTAATAATATTATTCAAATAATATGAATTATTGATCCGATAATGGAAAATATCACATCGGCAAAGGACAATTATTGAAACAATAATAATATAAAATATCAACGCAACAATTATTGAATCAATAAAATAAAATATTGAATAAGAATTCACTGTGAAAAATTATTGAGTAGTGCCTTCTTACGTAAGGATCAATAATTCAATAATACTCAGCAATACCGTAAACTTTGTGCAACCACGCCAGACATCAGATTTTAACCACCGGGTATTCCAACAGGTCTTAACTGTGAATAACTACGCCGTTATTTATAACCACCCAAACTTTGTCGTTTTCCTCATCCAATCGCTTTCAGTTATGGGGCCCACACATGGTCATACTAGTTATAATATTCCCCGACAATCATTTAATATTCCACGACCAAACGAATATTCCCCAACAAAAATGAATATTTTATAACCACTTGCTTATTTTGAAATATTTGCGTATTTAACCCTTAACTATCCACATTAATCAAATCAACCCTTACTATTTCAAAATAATAAATAAAGGAAATTCCTTTTTATTTAAAAAATTTCGGTCTTACAACCTCCCTCCTTATGAAATTTCGTCCTCGAAATTGACGTGACGATACTGGTGTTTTTGAAAGGTGAGGATACCTCGCTTTCATTTCCGCTTCCAATTCCTGTGTCATTTCCTCTATAGCATGATTCCTCCACAAAACTTTAACTTGTGGTATGACCTTTCTTGGCGTAGGGCATGCTCCTTCCTATCAAAGATCTTGACAGTACCTCCTCATACGTTAAGTCTTCTGCTTATCTCGTCCGGGTTCTAACTCAATAACGTGGTTCGGGTCTTTCACATATTTACGAAAGTACGAGATATGTGAAACACATTATGAACACGAGACATACTTGGAGGTAACGCAAGTCTATAGGCTACATTTCCTACTCGGTCAAGAATTTGAAATGGACCAATAAATCGTGGATTTGAGCTTTCCTCTCTTCCCAAATCTTGTAATTCCTCGCAACAATACATGATCCCCACATTAAATTCCACATCCTTTCGATGAAGATCCGCATAACTCTTTGTGTCGATCTTGTGCCGCTTTGTATACGTTGTCGAATCATTAGTCATACGTACTAACTTCGGGGTCCCAACAATGTTGCTTCACCCACCTCATCCCAACATATTGAGAACGACATTTTTGTCCATATAATGCTTGAATGGAACCATGCCTATATTTGTTTAATAACTATTGTTGTATGAGAATTCCACCAATGGCAGGTACTTATCCCAACTTCCTTTGAAATCTAGGACACAGAGTTTTAATATATCTTCAAGAGTTTGAGTAGTCCTTTCTGATTGCCCATCCGTTTGAGGATGGTAAGCCAAACTAAATCGCAAATCCGTGCCCATAGCTTTTTGCAAGTTAACCCAAAATCTTGAAGTGAATCTTGGGTCACGATCCGAAACTATGGATACAGGCATGCCATGCAACTCACAATCTCATTTACGTACATACGAGAAAGACGTTCAAGGGAATAAGTCTCTCGTATCGGTAAGAAATGAGTAGATTTGGTTAATCTATCAACAATAACCCAAATCGCATCTATGCCTTGAGAAACCTTGGGAAGATTAGTAATGAAATTCAGGGTAATGTATTCCCACTTCCCTTCCGGAATCTCAAGTGGTTGTAACGGACCCTTAGGTACTATATGCTCCGCCTTTACACGTTGACAAGTTAAACACATTGAGATAAACTTTGCAATCTCTCTCTTCATATTGTTCCACCAAAATGTATGTCAAGATCACGATACATTTTAGTACTTCCAGATGGATTGCAAATTATATTGTGTGCCTCCATCATAATCTTGTACTTCAAATCGAGTCGTTAGGAACACAAAGTCTAGAGTGGACTCAAGTATTCCTTCTTCATCAATTCTCGCTTAATAATAGCTCCTTCTTGTACTTTCCTCTTCATACGCATCATTTCCGGCCGGGTGGCTTGCAGCGGCTTTAACTAAAGTCGATTATACTCAGATATCATCACGTGGGTACCTAGAGTTTTCATCTCCATCTCTATTATTTGTAAATTATACTGAAATTAGTCTTTGACAATATCGTACTTTTCATTTTAGTATAATGATTTTCTACTCAACACGTCACCTACCACGCGTTCGCTTTTCGAGATGGCATGGTCGTAACATGTCTTTGAAATGAGTCTCCTCTTGAGTTCTTCAAGCTCTTCCCACATTCCTTGCTCCATTCGAATTTTGTATCTCTACGAGTCACCATGATAATGAAATAGCGATTCGAGAATATCCTTCAACGAATCTCCGATAATAACCAACTAAGCCTGAAAAAGCTACGTATTTCGATTCATCGACTTAGGTTGCTCTCAACTGTGACTCATATCCCAATCTTGGATAGTACGTCACAATGACACCTATCGCTTTACTATCGCATCGAATATGACGTCTCCTATAGAGAGTCCGCTTAGGTGAATTCCACAAAGGAAGTCACAAGATAAAGGCTCAGTACCAAATTTATAGTTGAATTTTTAACTCCTCAAGTTCAATAGAGCCATTCTATATGAGATTTTAGAAATGAGTTTTGTATCCGGGTTCAAAGTCGATACAAAATTTAATATCGAGCTTTGGGAGTAAGCCAAGAAATTCTTCAGAAAATACATCGGAAAAATCAATAACAACAGAAATATTATTCAAATCGACGTGTCTTTATTCAAATCCATAACATGGACTAAGAAAACTTGACATCCGTAATAAACGAATGACTTCATGGCTTGATATGAAAATGTTTGATTACAATGGTTTGATTGCTTGAATTCAATAACGAGTTGCTTAGGAATATGAAAACTAACAACCTTACAAAAGCAATCAATTTGGCATGATGAATAGTTAACCTTAAAATCACATCAAAAGCAAATATCTCTATAGAAATAAGGTTAACGGTAATGTGATAGTGCCAACCCTAATCAAACAAGATTTCTAAACAACGATGTAATGAAAGTTTCTCCTAACTGATTCTCCATAAATAGGTCAAAGTCTAATTTCTCCGTAGTCAAGTTCAAACGTTGAGCGCAAGCAAGAGAGATAAAAGAATGGGTAGAACCCCAGATTCTAGTAAGGTATAAACTTCGCAAGAATTTATAATTAACTAACCTGCTAATTTCGTTCGGGTTCCTCGATTTTGACCCCATTCCACGATAAACGCTCTTCCGTGAATCGTTGACTTTGACTTTTCTCGGACATCCTTTTGAGTCACCGCCTTCACCGCACTAGGTTTCGATATCGCATAAATCTCGGCGATATGTCCTTCTTTTCCACAATTATAGCATACCTTAAACTGTTGGGCAATTGCGCCAATGATATGTCCCTCTTTCCCGCATTTGTAACATACGACCGATGGTCTTTCTCCTCCTTGGAACCAGATTACCACTCGGCGCCGACGCCTTCACATGGTCGTTGTTGAATCTCCTCTTTTAAAATCTCCTCCCAACTCGCTTCTTCTATTTTCATAGGCCACGATTACCACCAGAGTGGTTACCGCTTTTGTCCGTATTCTTCTTTCTCCACCGGGTTATCGTTATTCGACATCGCTATCTTTGGTATGATCCTCGGTTATGGTCCCTCGGTTGAACGTATTTCGTTATCTCGCTCTAACAACCGAGCCTCATTTACAACATCCGAATAGAGAGAAAATTTATGAGAAATGAGATATCGACGTATCTAGGTTTCAAACCTCTCGAAACATCCGCGCTCATACGCTCCTCATTCTCCACCAAATGAGGTGCAAACACGGATAACTCCGCAAACTTCGCCTCGTCTTTGGGACACCGCCATGTTATTCTCGCTCCAATCTAATAAACTCCACTTCCTTCATACGATTTAATACTTTCGTGGAAGTACTTGTCATTGAATCTGCTTTCAAACGTCTCCCAGAGATCTGCCGAAAGTGTAATTGAATGGATACGCTTCACGATTCCCACCAAGAATCAGCCGCCACCACGAACATAAAAGTAGCGAATGGAACTTTCGTTCCTTCGTGCATCCCAAGACATCGAATATCTTGGTAATTTGCTTGACCCATGTTTCCGCCATGATCGGATCTGGCTTTCCCAGTAAACTCGTGGTCCCAACTCTTTGAACTCGCTGGGTGCGTGACCACCCGTGAATTGCTATCATCTCCTCCTCATATTTTGAACACGAAGTCTCCTCGTCGATTTTGCATGAACTCGCAAAAAGCTTCTAAACATCCCCTCGTTCATCATCTCGCTTTCAAAGGTGGTGTTATTCACGGGAGGTACATTGCCACTGTTGCACGCTCTCCTCGTTGTTAAGTACAGCATCTCCACGGTCTCATTTACACCACTATTAATATTCTCATTCGACATTCTCAATTCTTGTCATAAAAACAAGGGTTAATTAAGGAAATCAATCACATAATATCCCTATATATTGACCAACTAACAAATAAGCTTAGGTAGGACACACTAGCAAAGGATTTACTCGTCTCTCCCTCCTAGTTCTATTCCCGATCTCCGCCAGGAGATCATATCCCTAAGCTCGATATACTAACCGCGACGCCCCAAAATAGGTATACACCACACCCATTCCGAGTCGCCAAATACTTGGTACGTAAAACAATTACAACTTTATTATTACAACAAGAAAACTGTGAGTTTAAATACAAATATTATCTTTTAGACAATATCTATACTCAAATAAATCCCCATCACATTTATTGATACATTATTTTACAATAATGGTGAGGACTACTAAACAACTCTCTCTAGAACCTTCATTCCATACCCCGACTAGTACTACAGCTACATTCTCGCCTCCCGAGAAGAAAAAATGGAACAACAAGGAAAAGGGTGAGCTCAACTAGCCCAAAGAAGAATGTTATGACTAAGATAATATACAACAAATTATCGTTAGTCTCCAACAGGAAAAATCGATAGAATACAATGAGATAACAAGTTTCGAGATCAATATTCGCAGCGAAAATAATAATTCATAGAAGAGTTACGTAGAGAATGAAATCTACTATAATCTATGAATTTAATAAATTCATCATCAATATTTTATCCTCAGTAACATCAATCAATATTCATCTCAAATCAAATATTCATCTTTGCACTACGTGCCAAAGATATTCATTAATCGGTCATGTTCATCTCAACACTGCTCATCTTTGCACTAAAGGCCAAAGATATTCATCGATCGGTCATGTTTCATTTAAACACCGCTCATCTTTGCACTACAGTGCCAAAGATATTCTTCAGAATCATTCATCTTTGCACTACATGTGCCAAAGATATTCAATAATATCATCATTTAAGACCGGGATGATGAAAAATATTTTAAAGAAATCGAATCCAAAGTGAAACAAAATGACAAGGATTAAGGATTAAGGATTCGTACTTTGTTTTATCCATGTCCAACAATACCCCAAAAAATAATCATAGTGGTGTAAAATTCAAGAATGATCAAAACATGGATACAATCAAAGCTAGTATCCAAAATAGATATTTTGGACGAAAAAGAAGAAATTTTATTTTTCGATGAATAGTGTCAGATATCGTGAATAGTGCCGAGTATCGTGAATAGTAACTCACACCAAAAGATAGAAATTCCACAAAAAACATTTTCACGCTTCATGAATAATACTTTTGTGAATAGTAACTCGTGAATAAGAACTCATGAATAGTAACTCGTGAATAAGAACTCATGAATAGTAACCCCGACATGAAAAAGTTCCAAATTTGATAAAAACTTCAGATCAACATTTCAAAGATAATGATATTGAAGAAATAATATCATTACGAAAAAAGAATATCCCTTACCTCGAAAGAATCGATTACTTCCTAAGGAAAGGTCCTCAAGTGATCTTTGAATGAAACTTGTCTTGAATAAAGAACTCTCAAAGTATCTAAATACTCACAAAATACGCCAATAATATAGAGAGAAAGAGAAAAAACTTTGTTTACGGTGTGATTTTCAATTCTAACTTAGCCATCTATTTATAGGAAAATGTTAGCTTACCGAAGCAGACTTGACTCGCCACTACTGATGGCTTTACCCGCTACTATTGCCACCCACCACATTTGAAATAAAATTCAAAGACATTTCTTCACCAACCACAAGTGGGGCCCACTCAATTCTAGAATTTTCCACCAAAATCAATTATAAACCTAATTTCCGAATCCGACACCTCTTAAAATTCACAACAAATCATTCGTGCATTTTTAACGGTTCAAAATTTGTGGACATATACTCAACTTATGTATGTATAACATACCCAAAAATTACCACAATCCAACTGGTTGGATTAAAAATTATAACCCCATGAATATATCTCAAAAACCCCGATTTGATTTTTAACACCTCCAATCCGATAAAATCTTGATAAAACACCTCAACATTAATTCCTTCATTAATAACCACATAAATAAATCCATCATTTATATTCATATAAAATAAATATTTCCTTATCATATGAATCAATAATTAATTATTCACAAATAATATTACGTAATCACATTTATGATAACCAGTTGCTCCTGTGAAAGAGGGGCTTTCCAATAAGGATCTCTCCTTATCTTGGCGCCAAGCAATTAGGTGACCAAACCTCTCCTTAGATGTAACTTTCTAGACATTGCCAATAATGTTATCTAATAATATTATTCAAATAATATGAATTATTGATCCGATAATGGAAAATATCATATGCGATGACAATTATTGAAACAATAATAATATAAAATATCAACGCAACAATTATTGAATCAATAAAATAAAATATTGAATAAGAATTCATCGTGAAAATTATTGAGTAGTGCCTTCTTACGTAAGGATCAATAATTCAACAATCTGCATGTAATACCGTAATAAGCATTTGTGCAACCACGCCAGACATCAGTATTTTAACCACCGGGTATTCCAACAAATCTTAATCTTGAATAACTACGCCGTTATTTATAACCACCCAAACTTTGTCGCTTTCCTCATCCAATCGCTTTCACATATGGGGCCCACACATGGTCGCTACCATTGTATGCGAATATTCCCGACAAATCATTTAATATTCCACGACCAAACGAATATTCCCAAGCAAAAATGAATATTTTATAACCACTTGCTTATTTTGAAATATTTATGTATTTAACCCTTAACTATCCACATTAATCAAATCAACCCTTACTATTTCAAAATAATAAATAAAGGAAATTCCTTTTATTTAAAAAATTTGGGTCTTACATCAAAGCTAAGGATATGATCCTGGCTAAGATGTGAGAAAAGTACTAGGAGGGAGAGACGGAGAATACCTTCGCTAGTATGACCTACCTAAGTTTATGTGCTATTTTATTGGTTGGTCGTAATATAAAGATAATTGTTACATGTCAATTAATCTTTTGTTTTGTGGCGATCTCGAAAATGACATCCGAGAATGTTGAGAATAGCAATGGAGCACACAAGCGATCGTTGATTCACCACATATCAATAATCGTGATAATGTGCATCGTGAAGGCGACAATCCTCATGTGAAACAACAACACCGACCAAATGATGAATGATCAAATGTTCGAGGCTTTATGCAATTTATGCAACAAAGAAAGAGAGCGACTCACTCCCAAAACGTAGGGTGGAAAACGGAAAACTCTCGGGCGGTCACCGCTAAACAATTCAAGGAGCTGGGACCACCGGAGTTTAAGGAGAGCCAAAACCACTTCGGCGAAGCATGGATAAAGCAGATTACCAAGATATTTGATGTCTTGGGATGCTCAGGAGCAAAAAGGTTCCTTTGCCGCCTTTATGTTGCGCGGAGAGGCGATTCTTGGTGGGAATCGGTAGAAACGTACTCAACTTCATTGTCTTGAAGATATCTTGGGAGAAGTTCCAGAGTCGTTCAACGACAAATACTTTCACGAAAGTATTCGCCACATGAAGGAGGTAGAGTTTATCAAGTTGGAACAAAACAATATGACCAGTGTCGCAATACGAGGCAAAATTTGCGAGTTATCACGGTTTGTGTCCCACTTGGTGGATAATGAAGAGAGAAATGGCGCGAATGTTTTTAAGAGGTTTGAAGTCGAGATACGTCAACATCTTATTTCTCATAAACTATGTTTGTATTCAGATGTTGTAAATAGGGCTCGCTTAGTGGAGCGCGATAATGAGTCAACGAAACTAAAAAGAGAAATGTAAGTGAAGTTATAATACCAATGAGAGTAGTCATCGAAGGTGACAACAAAGTGTGGAGGGAATCAACAGGCGGATATGGTAACCACTTCGGTGGTAATCGTGGCCAAAACAATAAGAATGGACATTTCAAGAAACGGAGATTCAACAATGATGGAAAGACGTCGAAGACCGAACCCGTTGTTAAGGAAGGAGAAAGACCACCTATCATATGCTTCAAATGCGGAGAAGAGGGACACATCATCATCCGGCGTGCCATGCCAGTCAAAACATGTTATAATTGTGGAAGAGAAGGTCACTTAGCTCGATTTTGTTTCCATCAAGACAAATTCAACTAGGATAGAGGCACCAAAGGTCATTCCCGGAAAAGTCAAAACCCAGTAGTAAGGGAGAAGCGTTTGTTGTGACCTCCCAGAGAGCAAGGAACCCGAATGAGGTCATCACGTAAAGCTTATCATAAACTCTAATGAAGTCTACACTTTATTTGATACCAGTTCTACCCATTCTTTTATTTCTCCTACTTGCGCTCATCGATTAAATTTGACTCCGGGGAAATTAGACTTTGACTTATCTGTGGAAACTCCGTTGGGAGAAACCTTCATTACATCCACTGTTTATAAGTCTTGTTTGGTTCAAATCGGTACCCTCACATTACCTATCGATCTTATTTCATTAAAAATACTTGCATTTGACGTGATTCTAGGGATTGATTGGTTAACTACTTATCATGCAAAATTGATTGTTTTAAATAAGGTTGTTAGTTTTCATATTCCTAATCAACCTATTATGCGAATTCAAACGACCAAACCATTAAAATTAATCACGGTCATCTCAAGCCATAAAGCTATTCGTTTATTGAAAAATGGATGTCAAGCTTTCTTAGCTCATGTCACAGATTTAAACAAAAATACGTCAGTTTTGAGTGATATTTCTATTGTTAATAAATTTCCTGACGTATTCCCCGAAGAACTTCCTGGCCTACCCCCAGAGCGTGAAATTGAATTTTGTATCGACCTTGAACTCGGTAAAAACCTATTTCAAAGCCCCATATCGAATGGCTCCTATTGAACTTCGTGGAGTTAAAGACCCAACCGCAGAATTGTTAGATATTGGCTTTATTCGTCCTAGTACTTCTCCTTGGGGTGCTCCTGTTCTATTCGTGAAGAAGAAAGATGGGAGTATGCGACTTTGTATTGATTATCGGGAGTTGAATCATGTCACCATCAAAAATAGGTATCCATTGCCACGTATTGATGACCTGTTTGACCAGTTGCAAGGAGCCAAATTCTTTTCAAAGATTGATCTTCGTTCCGGATATCACCAATTGAAGATTAGAACCGCTGACATTCCAAAGACGGCTTTCAGAACTCGGTACGGGCATTATGAATTCCTAGTCATGTCCTTTGGATTGACTAATGCTCCCCGCCGCTTCATGGATATGATGAACCGAGTATTCAAGGAATATTTAGATCACTTTGTGGTCGTCTTTATTGATGACATCCTTATTTATTCCAAAAGCCGTGAAGATCATGAGCAACACTTGAGGCTGACACTCCAAAAGCTTCGTGAATATAAGCTTTATGCCAAGTTGAAGAAATGCGAGTTCTGGCTTGAAGAAGTAGCATTCCTTGGACACGTGGTATCAAGTCATGGAATATCTGTTGACCCAGCAAAGATTGAAGCTATTCAAAGTTGGGAACAACCTAAATCAGTGACCGAAGTACGTAGCTTTCTCGGTTTAGCTGGTTATTATCGGAGATTCGTGGAAGGATTTTCTCGAATCGCTACTCCATCGACTCAAATTGACTCGAAAGATACAAAGTTCGGTTGGAGCGAAGAATGTGAGAAGAGTTTTCAAGAACTCAAGAGGAGACTTATTTCAAAGACTGCTCGACAATACCATCCGCTCGGAGGATTTGTCATCTACTGATGATGCTTCGAGCAAAGGGTTGGGATGTGTTCTTATGCAACATGGAAAAGTTATAGCCTATGCCTCATGACAACTCAAAGAATATGAGAGGAATTATCCTACTCATGATCCGGAGTTAGCAAAATTGTCTTTATCTTGCACTTAAAATTTGGAGGCATTACTTGTATGGGGAGAAAGTGGAGATCTTTACGGATCATAAAAGCCTCAAATATTTCTTCACTCAAAAGGAACTCAACATGCGACAAACGACGTTGGCTTGAATGCTGAAAGATTATGATCATACCATCCAATACCATCCTGGAAAAGCGAAACGTGGTAGTGCCGATGCATTGAGTAGAAGATCGTGTATGCAAGTACGAGTCGCGTTATTATCAACACAAAGGCCCATTTTGTGTGACTTGCAAAGGATGGAGATAGAGTTAAAGACTCGAGGGACGCATGTGATGATAGCGAATATACTGAGTAGAACCGACTTTAATCAATAAAGTTAAAGTCGCTTTCAAGCTACGGACACTGGAGGCCGATGCGTATGAGGAAGAAAGTGCAAGAGGGTGCTATATCTAAGCAAGAATCGATGAAGAAGGAATACTTGAGTCAACTCCAGACTTTGTGTTCCTAACGACCCTGATTTAAAGTATAATATCATGATCAAGGCGCACAACACACCATTTGCAATCCATCCTGGGAGTACCAAAATGTATCATGATATTCGTCATACATTTTGGTGGAGCAATATGAAGAGAGAGATAGCGTTGTTTATCTCAAGGTGTCTAACTTGTCAACGAGTTAAAGCGGAGCATCAAGTACCAAAAGGTTCATTGCAACCACTTAAAATTCCAGAATAGAAGTGGGAGCACATTACCATGGATTTCGTTCTGGGGTCTTCCTAAGGTTTCTCAAGGCATTGATGCGATTTGGGTCATTGTTGATAGATTGACCAAGTCCGCTCATTTCTTCCGATACGAGAGAAACTTATACACTTGAACGTCTTGCTCGTATGTACATAAACGAGATTGTAAGATCGCATGGTATGCGGTATCCATAGTTTACGATCGAGACCCAAGATTCACTTCACGATTTTGGGTTAGTTTGCAAAAAGCTATGGGCACAGACTTACGATTTAGCTTCGGCATATCATCCTCGAAGACAGACCAGACGAATGGAGAGGACTATTCAAACTCTTGAAGATCTATTAAGACTACGTGTCTTCTTGATTTCAAGGGGAGTTGGGACAAGTTCTTACCATTGGTAGAGTTTTCCTACAACAACAGCTTATCAAGCAAGTATTGGCATGGCTCCATTCGAGCGTTGTATGGAAGAAAGTGTCGCTTCTCGATATCTTTGGGATGAGGTGGGTGAAGCAACGTTGTTGGGACCGGAGTTGAATGCGTATGACTCTTGAAAAGATTCAAACGATCCGACAACGTATAAAAACCTCACAAAATCGACAAAAGAGTTATCTTTGATCTTCATCGAAAGGACGTGGAATTTGATATAGGAGATCATGTGTTGTTAGAGAGTTGCTCCATGGAAAGGAGTTACAAGATTTGGAAAGAGAGAAAACTTAATCCTCGATTCATCGGTCCATTTTAATCCTCGATCGAGTAGGAATCGTGGCTATAGACTCGCTTTACCGCCAAATATGTCTCGTGTTCATAACGTTTTCACATATCCATGTTACGTAAATATGTGAAAGACCCGAACCATATTATTGAGTTAGAACCGGACGAAATAGCGGAAGATTTGACGTATGAAGAGGTTCTGTTCAAATTTTGGATAAGAAGAAACATATTCTACGCTCCAGGTTATACCTCAAGTCAAAGTTTTGTGGAGGAACCACGATGTTGAGGAAATGACTTGGGAGTTAGAATCAAATGAAATCAAGGTATCCTTACCTCTTCAACATACCAGTACGTATACCTTAATTTGAGGGCGAAATTTTATAAGAAGGGAGGTTGTAAGACCCCACTTTTATAAATAAAGATGAATTTTCTATAAATATTATTTTTGAATATTATGGAATAATTTGATATAATGTTATGGTTGTGGGTAATATTTATAAATTTTGCAAAGTATGCAAGTGGTTATATTATATTCGATTGGTGGGGAATATTCGGTTTAGCGAGGAATATTCGTACAACTACTCAATCATTGGTGGACCCTAGCAATGTAATTATTGTCGGATTGAGAAAACGCAAAAATATTTTATTGAAATAACGGCGGAAGTTTTACTGGTTGATCTTGTTGAACTACTCTCGGTAGTAAAAAGTACAATAATACATGTGGTTGCATAGTAGCACACCGGTATTGATTATTGATGCTTATGTGAGAAGTCACTCAGGTTTGATTCCATTATTGTCATGAATTATTATAGCGATAATGACTTTTTATTTTATTCAGATTATTAACGTAATAAAATGTAAACATCTTTTATATAAAATGTAATACTTTATTAAAGTTATTTTATAAATAAAATATATTATATTTTATTATGCATAGTGTTGTTATAGTGTTTTTGCATAGTGTTTGCATAGTAAAATGTTTTATATAAATAGAATATATTATATTTTATTTAAAAGATTTTGCTTTAAATATGGACCGTCGATTAAAGTAAATCAATCTGGACCGTTCATGGATTAGTTACTATGCATTCCATTTTCCTATAAATAAAGCTCATTCCTTCATTATTTTCTTACGAATTCATTGAAACTCTGAGAGAGAAATTATAGAGAGAAGCTATAGAGAGAAAGTTATAGAAAGAAGAAGAGTATTACGCTACTTCACTACTTCTATATTCAGTTCTTTTACTTTAAGAGGTGTTATTCTTTCTTCTTGAAGAGAACTTACATTATTCCATTCACTATTATTCATTTGGAATAACTTTTGTAATAGTGGCATACCCTATACATAACTTTGTATACGCTGGCATACCCTATACTTGGTGAAATCCTTATGTTATTCCATTGCTTATTATTCATTGGAATAACTTTTGTATCTGCCATTTACCCTATACTTGGTGACATTCTTCTATTATCCTGTTGGAACATCCATGCATGTGTTTTACACCTAACTGGTTCCGCTCTTTATTATTATTCATTGGAACATCACATGCATGTGTTTTTACACCGGACACAGTTCCGTCTTTATCATTCATTGGAATATCCTATCTGTGTGCTTTACAGGATCTCGTTCCATCTTTATTATTACATTGGAACATCCAGCTTGGTGTGAATTTCACACGACCGGTTCCGTTATTATTATTACATTGGAATAACTTTGTCTGTCTGAAGTACCGCATGCATGGTGATTTCTTTTGTTATTCCATTCTTTATTATACCCATTGGTTAAAACTTGGACTTCTATACTCCATGAAATTAGTAGAATATCCTTGATATTTGCGTTTCATCCAAAGATATCTTTTCATGGAAATATTCTTCCGATCATTCTTGAATTTTACTCTACAAAAGCGATGATCATGTTGACAATTTGACGTTAATAATTCCTGGATAAAATAATTCTTGAACTTGTTTTATTGAATTCTTATATCATTGTCATCATCCTCATGTTTATATTTTTTAAAGTCATCATCATGGCTTTGTAGAGCATGGATGGACTTGGTATGATTATGACCGAGGATTATTCGATTGTAATCATGGCCGTAATGTTACAAATGATGTGGTAAAAATCCTCGATTAGTAGTAGTGCATTGATGGACGATTTGTTGGCATGATCATGACCATTAATGAATACACAACTATTCTTGGCCGTGAGTGCGAGAATAATTGTGGTCGTGATACTAAAGAATATCCTTGGCGTAGTGCGGGGGTGATTCGATGATGTGGATTATTTATTAAAGTGAGTCTCAAATATATAATGATGAAAAACCTTTTAAATCATAAAAGATAGTAGATTTTATTTTCTACTTGACTCTTTTAATGGATTGCATATTCATTGCAGATTAAACCGGTTTGTCTATTGTATTTTATCGGTTTAACATTGTTGAAGACTATTGATAATTTATTACGCATTATCTTAGTCATAATATTTCTTCTTTGGGCTAGTTGAGCTCACCCTTTCTTTCACTGTTCTCTTCAGGAAATGAGAATATAGCTGGGACGAGTCGGGGAAACGAGTGATGGTCCTGAAGATAGCATTAGTAGTCCTCACTATTCTGTGAAATAGTGTGATAATAATTATAATGAGGACTTTTTGTTTGAGTTTGTATAATATCTAGTAGACGATATTTGTATTTAAACTCACAGTTTATGTCGTATTGTACAAGACAGTTATGTTAATAAGTTGTATTTAAATTCTGTACCATGTAAGTGGTGACCCAAGATGGGTGATGTATACCTAATTTTGGGGGCGTCACAGTTGTTCATCTCAGTATTTTGAGTACAAGTCCTCACCAAAGAAAGTTTGCTTTGGATAAGCTTTCAAGGGTAATTTGAAGTTTAACGAACATCAACTAGAGGACTAGTTGAATCAATAGTGTTTGATAATATAACAGTTGATCAATAATAACATAATATGAAACAATGAATAAGTGTAAGCGAACTAACTATACCTTGAATTCATGCTTAGAAACAACTACAAAGCATAAGTATTGAATGACAATAAACCTTGCTTGAATAAAATTAAGCTAGGACTATGAATTATGGAATAAACATTAAGTAATAGCAAGTTGAAAATAAAGCTTACTTATTATGAGAATGACTTGTGTCAAGTAAATGAACTAAGATAATTCAACATTTGAAATTAGAATTCAAGAAAGCTGCATTCATAATATACGGATGACAATAAAGAAACTTGTTTAACAATAAAGAAGTTAGAATGCATCAATAAATATTGGAATTCAAACTTGTTTGAACAAAATAATGTCATAGCTAGATTGTTAAAATCTTGATTAAAACTACAATAGTTCGTTTAATGAAACTTTAAAGTAAGAACTAGCTCAACATAAATATAAGGTTGAAAGGCTTGCTTAATGTAAGAAGAGAAGTTTAGAAAACTTGCCCAACCAAAAGAATGAAGTTAAACAATGTAATAATATAACTAACTCAACGAAAATGTAGAGTTAGAAAACTTGCTCAATGTTAAAAGAAAGTTTAGAAAACTTGCCTCGAGCGTAAGCTACAATATTAAACTCACGTTCACCTACACATTGGTTTAGAACCACATTATCTATTAGATATGCTAACATACCACAACATGTACATTTCTAGCTAAACTTATCATATTAGCACAAGTCTTATGCTGCCATTTATATTTAAGAATTCCTGAAGTGTTAACATCACAACACCTATCTAACATTCATTGTATAAACTAAGTTATCACATGATGCGTTCGAAATTTACTAATCATTTTTACCACTTTGAATTCACTAACCACATAACATAACTCTGTTTTAGCCTTGTTGTTACATGTTGGACACATTACCATAACCTTAAGCTAAGCTACAATGAACGACCAAAGTCTACAGAATTAGTAGACTTCATTGTCTGAAAATGGGCACTGGCACGGCCGCGCCAGTTTTATACTAGCTCACGGTGCGCACAAGATGCAGGAAATTTGCGAAGCTGTGCACATACATTTACGTCTGATTCGATTTTGCATAACAGAGCCACGACACTTTTCTTAAGCCAATTAACAAGAATTCTACCCACCAAATAGTAAAATTAACACATGCAAATGATACAACATCACTACAACATGTTTCCTCACTTATATATCAATATAGAACAACTTAACAACAATTATACTACTGTAAGTTCTCAAATTTCATACTTTTCATATAAAACTCAATATTTTTGATATTCATCCAAAAATTAACACTGCGATTTCAAAACATGGCCAAATCATCTCATTCAAATTACATTATGCTCATTCATTAATGAACTACCATATACAAGCGTAAATTTACAGTTTCAAATACGAATTGTCCACTATAATTGAAAATTACTCAAGCCATATGAAGAACACATATATTGTTAAAATTTTCTACTACTGACAAATGAAATTAGCATGAATTTCTTGTTTTACACATAACCCTAGCATCATAAATATCTATAATCACAATTAACAGTTATTCATTTCAATAATTCCACAAATTGAATTCACAGACTTAGAAGGTTTATGGCGTAAAAACTCTGATATTCATATTCATGTATAATTAGGAAAAATACCTTCAACTAGTGTGATAATTCCTTGCAATTGCAGACAATCCTTCTCAATTTCTCTCAAGCTTTCTCTCAATTCTCTTTGAACTCTCAAACTTAGCGAAACTAGAATGCATAAATCAACTAATAGCCAGTATGCGTAATAACAAAGATACAAAACTGATATGGCCATAATAAGCCTCATCAGTTACAACAAATAACGTATATAGCATAAATATATTATATTTATTATTTAATTTATTTTATTTATATTATTTATTTTATTTAAATTCAAAAATTAGAAATTCAAAAGCCATAAGGCTTTGTTTGGCAAAACCCCTTTAAATTTTTAAAGAACAAATATATTAAGCCTTGTTTGGCAAAAAAACTAAATTAAACCCTTTTAATTTATTTTAATAAACACTATAGTTTAAAATTTACAATCACATATTAATTATTTAGATTTCCATATCCAACATTAACCCATTAATTTAATCACGAGATATATTTAATTAAATATAACATTTTAGCAAATATCACAAAATTATAATTTTCATTATAACTTTATTTAATAATCTAATATACCATCTAAATTATTAAATCAAAACAACAATATAACACCTCATGTTATACTACAATTATCTAAATTATAAATTAATTTAATTTAAAATATTATCTAATAAATTTAGATTCAACAACTATCACATCAATAAAATATTTATTTCATCAATTCAACAATAGACACATCATATAAATATTTATATTATTCAATAAATATTTAATAACACAATTCGAAATTCTGGATCGTTACATCCTTCCCTCCTTACAAGGATTCTGTCCCCAGAATCACAATTCAAACAATCAAATCGTCACATTCTCCCCTACTTACAAAGATTTTGTCCCCAAAATCGAAGACACAAACTAAACAAAAAACTCAGGGTAATTGTTCATCATATCAGCTTTGAGTTCCCACATAGCCTCTTCGACATTGTGGTTTTTCCATATCACCTTCACAGAAGGTATCACTTTATTCCTGAGCACTTGTTCTTTCCTGTCAACTATCTGGATAGAAATTTCTTCATAAGATAAATCTTTACTGAACTGTAACGGTTCATACTCTATCACATGCTTGTAATCGGGTTTATACGGTCGCAACACCGACATATGAAAAACATTGTGCACATGCTCTAATTCTGGAGGTAAAGCTACTTCGTAAGCCACCTTTCCGACTCTTCGCAATATTTTGAAAGGTCCAATAAACCTTGGGCTGAGCTTTCCCTTCTTGCCAAAAAGAATATTTCCCTTCCAAGGAGAAACTTTTAAGAACACGAAACTTCCTGCTTCAAATTCACGACTTTGTTTGTGTTGATCATCATACTTTTTCTGTCAATCTTGAGCAGCTACTAGTCTTGCTCTGATGAGTTTGACAACTTTAGTGGTCTGCTGTACCAGTTCTGGGCCTAACAGTTGACGTTCTCCAACTTCATCCCAGCATAGTGGAGTTCTTCACTTTTTGCCGTATAACGCCTCGTACGGTGGCATACCAATACTTGCGTGGTAACTGTTTTTGTATGCAAATTCCACCAATGGTAGATGATTATCCCAGTTTCCTTTGAAATCCATGATGCACGCTCTAAGAATATCTTCAAGCATCTGGATCGTTCATTCGCTTTGCCCATCGGTTTGCGGATGATATGTTGTACTTATCTTCAGTTGCGTTCCTATGCATTCTTGTAGTATCTTCTAGAAATTTGATGTGAATCTCAGATCTCTGTCTGATACAATTGACACTGGAACTCCATGTCTTGAGATAATTTCCTTAACGTATAGCTTCGCCAGTTGATCAAGATTAAATCTAATCTTTATTGGTAAAAAGTGTGCAGATTTCGTCAATCTGTCCACTATCACCCATATCGCATCGTATCCTTTCTGAGTCGTTGGAAGACCTACCACAAAATCCATTGTGATATGCTCCTACTTCCATTCTGGTATTTCCAATGGTTGAAGTAATCCGCTTGGTCGTTGATGCTCGGCCTTCACTTTCTAACATGTCAAACACTTTGCAACACATTCTGCAACATCTCTTTTCATGTTCGGCCACCAGAAATGACGCCGTAAATCTTGATACATTTTCGTACTTCCTGGATGAACCGAGTATCTTGAGCTATGAGCTTTGGTCAAGACGTCTTCTTTAATATCCTGTACTGTTGAAACCCAAATTCGTCCCTCGAATTTTAGCATTCCCTCAGTATCAACCTGATACTTCGCTTTACCCTCGGCCACACTTTCCTTTATTTTCTTGCATTCTTCATCTTGTAGCTGAGCATTTTTCACTTTGTCCACCAAAGTTGGTCTAGCTTTCATCTGGAATAATTTTTCATCGGACTCTTCTGGAAATTTAATTTCCAACTCTAGCCTTGCCATTACTGAAATGAGCTCCTCCTTATCAGTTAAGAACATCAATTTTTCTCTGCCTTTCCTACTCAAGGCATCTGCAACCACGTTTGCTTTGTCTGGATGATAAAAGATCTCATAATCGTAATCCTTTATTAATTCCATCCATCTCCTTTGCCGTATGTTCAGGTATTTCTATGTGAAAATATACTTCAGACTTTTATGGTCTGTGTAGATCTCACATTTCTCTCCATAGAGATAGTGTCTCCATATCTTTAGTGCAAACACAACCATTGTGACGCCCCCAAAATTAGGTATACGTCACCCATCTTGGGTCGCCACTTACATGGTACAGAATTTAAATACAACTTACTAATATAACTGTCGTGTACAATACGACTTAAACTGTGAGTTTGAATACAAATATTGTCTACTAGATATTATACAAACTCAAAAGGAGTCCTCATTACAATTATTATCACACTATTTCACAGAATAGTGAGGACTACTAATGCTATCCTCTGGACCATTACTCCGTTCCCCAACTCGTCCCAAATATATTCTCATTTCAAGAGAATAAAGTGAAAGAAAGGGTGAGCTCAACTAGCCCAAATGAAATATTATAACTAAGATAAAGCGTAATAAATTATCAATAGTCTTCAACAATGTTAAACCGATAAAATACAATAGACAACCAGTTTAATCTGCAGCGGAATATCTGAATCTATTAAAAGAGTCAAGTAGAAAATAAAGTCTACTATCTTTTAGGTTTTAAAAGGTTTTCTTCAATTTTATCACTAAGACTCAGCTTAATGAATAAACCACAATATCTAATCATCCCTGTACTACCACGGTCCAAGGATTTTCATCAAATTATCAATGGTCATGACTATACCGAATCACCCCCGGTCATAATCATACCAAAAACTATCCATCATTTTGCATTACAGCCACCGAGGACTTTTGTCACATCATTTATATCAAGCCATGATTATACTGAATGAACCATGGTCATAATCATACTAAGTTCATCTATGCACGTAAGCCAAAGATAACTTTCAACATAATACAAACATGAGGATGATGACAATGATATAAGAATTCAATAAAACAAGTTCAAGAATTAATTTATCTAGGAATTATTAACGTCCAAATTGTCAACAAAATACTGTTTTGTAGAGTAAAATTCAAGAATGATCAGAAGAATATTTTCATGAAAAGATACTGGATGAAACACAATTGTCAAGGATATTCTACTAATTTCATGGAGTATAGAAGTCAAAGTTTTAACCAAGTGGGTATAATAAAGAATGGAATAACAAAAGAAATCAACATGCATGCGATAGAAGCGCATGACAAAGCGAGGTTATTCCAACGAATAATAAATAACGGAACCGGTCGGGTGAAATTCACAAGCGGGATGTTCCAACATAATAATAAAGATGGAACCCGGATCCGGTGTAAAACACACGGATAGGATATTCCAATGAGAATGATAAAGATTTTAACCGGTCCTGTGTAAAACACACGCATGTGATGTTCCAATGTAATAATAGAAGAATGTCACCAAGTATAGGGTAAACCACGTATCACAGATTATGTATAGGGTATGTCTGGCGATACTGAGTTATTCCAATGAATAATAAAGAATGGAATAACGGAGGATTTCACCAAGTATAGGGTATCTGGCGATATCTGAGTTATTCCAATGTAATAATAAAGAATGGAATAACAAAAGTTCTCTTCATGAATAAGAAAGAATAACACCCTTACGGGTACAACAAATAATATCCCTTACCTTAGAAGAACCTGAATATTGGAAAAGTGAAGTAGCGAGAATACTTTTCTTCTTTCTCTCTATAGTTTCTCTCTCTAGAGTTTCAATGAATTAAATAAAAAATAATGAAGGAATGAGCTTTCTATTTATAGAAAAAGCGAGGGTGGCTCTTGGTCTTAACGAAGGGTCAAAATGACTCTTGGTAATATTGAAGAGACAACTACTATTCATGAAGGGGTAATTAACCTTGGAACACCATCAAGAGGCGCTTAACTCTTGGTAATATTGAAGGGACAACTACTATTTGCGAAGGGTAATTACTATTGACGAAGGTAATTACTATCGATTGAAGGTAATTACTATTGAATGAAGGTAATTACTATTGACGAAGGTAAATACTATTGACGAAGGTAATTACTATTCACAAAGGTAATTACTATTCACAAAGGTAAATACTATTGATTTAAGGTAAATACTATTGACGAAGGTAATTACTATTCACAAAGGTAATTACTATTCACAAAGGTAAATACTATCGACGAAGGTAATTACTATTCACAAAGGTAATTACTATTCACAAAGGTAAATACTATTGTGAAGAGACTCTTAGATGATGACATATATGGCCCCCATAAAATAATCAAACTTACTACAAACGCCTCATAATGACTCTTTATATACATCAAGGATTGAATAAATATTACCACAAATCATTTTATTTTTAATCAACACATATTTAATCTTTCAACAATTATTAATCATTTATAACTTGTCGTCTCAATTAATAATACAACATATTATACAGATGATACTGTAACAATAATTGAATCAATAATATAAGAGATATGATGCAGCAATTATTGTAGCAATAATTGAGTATAGCTAAGTGACTTCTCACGTAAGCATCAATAATCAATACTGTATTATACTTACGCAACCATGCAGACATTCTTCTTTGTACTTTTTACTACCGGGTAGTTCAACAGTTTTAACGGTAACACCTCTGCCGTTATTTTTATAGAAAGATAATTTTGTCATTTTCTAACTACGACAATACTTCCGTTGTGGGGTCCACCAACGATTGAGTCGTCGTCTTTAATATTGCAGCGATCTTACGTTATCCCCTGCCCTAGCAACATCGAAAACCTTCTCTATTTCCATGATCCAGGTCTGTGCTTCAACCGGATTCATGGACCCACAGAATTCTGGTGGTCCAACCGCCTTGAAATCCTTAAACGTTCTACCTTGGTTCTAAGGTTGATTCTCAAAACACCGTCGATGAACGCCACTAGTCAAACTAGGTTACCTTCCACATTGTTGTTGTTGTTTTCCCTGAGTGGTTCTCTGTCGTGGTGGTTGTCGTGTTGGAGGCATTTTCTGTTAAAATACATCCATTAGATTCTATTCAATCTTTTAAGTATTATATACTTAAGTTGCACATCATAAAATTTTATCACATAACACATAATACTTTGAATAAAACAATAACTTTTATTCATTCATAATCTTTTTAAAAAAACATCAAAACAATAGCATCACTGCTATTTACATTACTTTCCTGGACTATAACAGTTACAGGACAACATCATCATCATCTATCCCATTGGTTATATCATACCCGGGATTTACATTTCATTTATTTTCTAAATCATATACCAATTACATTCCTTACAATGTCCTACTAAGATACTGTGTAGCCTTACGACGCTCTTCTTCCATAATTCGAGTCATTGTTCGGCGATCTAGAATGTACGATGGCAGCGTCTCGAACTGAATAGGATAACACATGACTCTATCTTGAGCTCGATTGATCACGGTGTTGAATATGTTGTTCATCTCTTCCATCTTCATCCTCTTTGCTTGTGCATCTCTCTCTGCCATTCCGGCTCGTTGATAAGCTTCATTGTACGCGTCTTCGGCTGTTGCCCTCTTGGTAGATTCCTCCTTCAGCTTATTCTCCAGTTCTGGAATCTTCTCCATCAGTTGCTCATTTTCCCTTTCTGTGTGGATAAGCTTCTCTTCAACGTTATTCAGACGTTCCTCTCGATCCTGGATCTCGTCATCCTTCTGTGCCATCAAGGTCTGTTGTTCAGCTACTATCTCCTGTAACTCCTCGACGGTGTCTTGAAGTTCCACATTGTGGTCATACACCTCGTCGTACATATGGGCCGCAATCGAGTTAAGTAGAATCTCCTCTTCCTCGTCCTCCTCATCCCCTGACTGTGGCAGCTCAACAGGGTCCTCCTCATCCGTCTCTATCTCATCCTCCTCATCAGGTACTCTTTCCTGCTCAACTACTGTGACCAACGGAACTGTTTTTCCGTGGCAGTGGTTGTTCCCAAATCACCTGAATATCTCGAGGCTCCTCCTCTCTAGCCTGACTGGAACCTCCTATATTAGCCATCCTGTCAATCAACTTTTAAGTTTTAATTACTAATCACTACTACTCAACACTCACGAGCACATAAATTGTAATCACATAAGCACATAAGTATTTTATTACTTCTTCTTTAATAACTCGATAAGAGTTCATCATCACTATCTTTTCAAAGGTTACTTCCTAAGGCTTTTCCCCCCACCTAAGGTTCATAACCTAAAGCTTTGATACCAACCTGTGACACCCCTAAATCTAGGTACTTCATTCCCACAAGATTTGGTGCTCACTATCCATGTATTCACACTATCTACCCAAATAAAATAATATGTAAACCATAATCCTCCCTTTAAATAGGGTTACATCATTAAATAAAATCTTCCCAGGTTGTCTAACCTTTAAACAACATTCAAGTGCGGAAATAAAGTTAATACATTACATCATTATTAAAAAGTTTATCATCATCACAATAAATAACATTACAAGTCTGCATCACTTGTACATTTTTTCCTTTCCTTTGCTAGTTGAAGGCTCATATACCTTCTCAACTTTAGCTGCAATGAGTATATAAATATGCAAGAGTGAGCAAAACAATTGCTCATTGGGTATAACAATGAATCAACGAAAGAATAATAATAATAACTGCCAACAATAGGCTCAACAAAACTGAATAGTACTCTAATGATGATAATCAGAAACTGAAATCCAAAATATGGAATATATCTAACCGAGGGTCATAAGACCATGAACTATGTCCACAGTTATGAGTAATCTTTCAACTCCAACTTTAATAGTCATAAGACTATAAGGACTCCTCGTACTTAGGGGGATCAGCCCTTCGTACAATGTATTGTGCACAAACATTTCAACGCTAAGCATAAATTATCCCCTAATAATATGGTTGTTCATCTCAGTATTTGGAGTACAAGTCCGCACCAAAGAAAGTTTGGTTTGGATAAGCTTTCAAGGGTAATTTGAAGTTTAACGAACATCAACTAGAGGACTAGTTGAATCAATAGTGTTTGATAATACAACAGTTGATCAATAATAACATAATATAAAAATAATGAATAAGTGTAAGCGAACTAACTATACCTTGAACTCATGCTTAGAAACAACTACAAAGTATAAGTATTGAATGACAATAAATCTTGCTTGAATAAAATTAAGCTAGGACTATGAATTATGGAATAAACATTAAGTAATAGCAAGCTGAAAATAAAGCTTACTTATTATGAGAATGACTCGTGTCAAGTAAATGAACAAAGATAATTCAACATTTGAAATTAGAATTCAAGAAAGCTACATTCATAATATCCGGATGACAATAAAGAAACTAGTTTAACAATAAACAAGTTAGAATGCATCAATAAATATTGGACTTCAAACTTGTTTGAACAAAATAATGTCATAGCTAGATTGTTCAAATCATGATTAAAACTACAATAGTTCGTTTAATGAAACTTTAAAGTAAGGACTAGCTCAACATAAATGTAAGGTTAAAAGGCTTGCTTAATGTAAGAAGAGAAGTTTAGAAAACTTGCCCAACCAAAAGAATGAAGTTACACAATGTAATAATATAACTAACTCAACGAAAATGTAGAGTTAGAAAACTTGCTCAATGTAAATATAAAGTTTAGAAAACTTGCCTCGAGCGTAAGCTGCAATATTAAACTCATGTTCACCTACACATTGGTTTAGAACCACATTATCTATTAGATATGCTAACATAACACAACATGTACATTTCTAGCTAAACTTATCATCTTAGCACAAGTCTTATGCTACCATTTATATTTCAGAATTCCCCAAGTGTTAACATCACAACACCTATCTAACATTCATTGTATAAACTAAGTTATCACATGATACGTTCAAAATTTATAAATTATTTTTACCACTTTGAATTCACTAACCACATAACACAACTCTGTTTTAGCCTTGTTGTAACATGTTGGACACATTACCATAACCTTAAGCTAAGCTAAAATGAACGACTAAAGTCGTGATAGCAGACTTCATTGTTCGAAACTAGGCATTATGCGCATTGTAGCCATGAGTTTTATCTTGGCTCACTCAGCGTGTCACATATGAGCATTGGCGCCTTGCTACGGGGGTCAAAGTACACACGACAATACATGATTCCAATTTTGTAAAACAGAGCTACGACACTTTTCTTAAGCCAACTAACAAGAATTTCACCCACCAAACAATAAAATTAACACATACAAATGATACAACACCATTACAACATGTTTCCTCACTTATATATCAATATAGAACAACTTAACAACAATTATACTAATGTAATTTCTCAAATTTTATTTTTTCATATAAAACTCAATATTTTTGATATTCATCCAAAAATTAACATTGTGATTTCAAAACATGGCCAAATCATCTCATTCAAATTACATTATGCTCATTTGTTAATGAACTACCATATACAAGCGTAAATTTACAGTTTCACATACGAATTTGCCACTATAATTGAAAATTACTCAAGCCATATGAAGAACACATATACTGTCAAAATTTTCTACTACTGACAATGAAATTATCATGAATTTCTTGTTTTACACATAACCCTAGCCTCATAAATATCTATAATCACAATTAACAGTTATTCATTTCAACAATTCTATAAATTGAATTCACAGACTTAGAAGGTTTATGGCGTAAAAACTCTGATATGCATATTCATGTATAATTAGGGAAAATACCTTCAACTAGTGTGATAATTCCTTGCAATTGCAGACAATCCTTCTCAATTTCTCTCAAGCTTTCTCTCAATTCTCTTTGAACTCTCAAATTTAGCGAAACTAGAATGCATAAATCAACTAATAGCCAGTATGCGTAATAACAAAGATACAAAACCGATATGGCCATAATAAGCCTCATCAGTTACAACAAATAACGTATATAGCATAAATATATTATATTTATTATTTAATTTATTTTATTTATATTATTTATTTTATTTAAATTCAAAAATTAGAAATTCAAAAGCCATAAGGCTTTGTTTGGCAAAACCCCTTTAAATTTTTAAAGAATAAATCTATTAAGCCTTGTTTGGCAAAAATTAAATTAAACCCTTTTTAATTTATTTTAATAAACACTATAGTTTAAAATTTATAATCACATATTAATTATTTAGATTTTCATATCCAACATTAACCCATTAATTTAATCACATACTATATTTTAATTAAATATAGCATTTTAGCAAATATCATAAAATTATAATTTTCATTATAACTTTATTTAATAATCTAATATACCATCTAAATTATTAAATCAAAACAACAATATAACACCTCGTGTTATACTACAATTCTCTAAATTATAAATTACTTTAATTTAGAATATTATCTAATAAATTTAGATTCAACAACTATCACATCAATAAAATATTTATTTCATCAATTCAACAATGACACATCATATATATATTTATATTATTCAATAAATATTTAGTAACACAATTCGAAATTCCGGATCGTTACAAAATCAATTAAATAAGATTTAAAACATATTTTTGGTCAAAGTAAATAAGATAAATAAAACAATTATAATAAAAAATCCTATGGAGAGGATTCTACCCTTTTAATTAAATTATTTACTAATTATTGTTATCATCAAAATAAAACTAAAAGTTGGAGACCCAACAATCTCCCCCTTTTTTATGATGACAATCAACTAAAATTTTTTCCCATAAAAGCTCTCCCTCAATTTATGCAATCATCAAAAAATTTTAAATTTTTAAAAAACTAACATGCAACAATATATATAAGTTATTTTTCTTCTCGCAATAATATTTTTCTTCTCCCCCTTTGTCATTATAAAAAATGGGGGAAAGTATAAATTACTTTTCGAACTCTGCAAGAAGAGATTAAAAAAATTCTTTTAAAAATTTAGTTGCCTCCTTCATGATTTGAATTTGTGTGGTTGCCTTTGATTGACCAAAATTACTATACAAGAATGGAGATTATTTACCGTTAGATGTATAGAAATTTAAAAATATTCCGCATTAAATCTATTATAAATATATGTTTTAAAGAGAATAAATTTAAATATATTCTTTAAAAAATATTCCTATATATATATATATAAAATATTTATATGGACATATATATATTAAAAATATTTATATAGACACACACACACACACACATATATATATATATATATGCATAAATAATTATGAGAAAATTGACATGTGCCACTTGTACTTGAACAATTATGATGACCTGCATAGTAAGAATCTTTTTCATCTGATTTCATTTGCACTCCTAGGAAGATATTTAATTCTCCCGTCATGCTCATTTCAAAATCGTTACCAGATTCAAAGAAATCATTTCACAAAGTAATATCAATAGACCCAACAATGTTGTCGTCAGTTATTTTTACTAGAGTCAGCTTTAAGACATACCTGCAATATTTATCAATTTCAAGAACTGGTACCCTTTAATAAGAAGGGTCCTTTGGGTGAGTTGTCCATTTTGTATAAGGAACATTTGTGTTTTCCTTTACAAAAATGGGTACAAGATAATCAGTCGTAGTAGACAAGAGCATATTACGAATAATAGGTCTATAAGATGCATAATTTACTTTATTATTATATCCTGAAAAACTTTGATGAAAATTTCTATGAGATTTTTGATTTTTATTATAAAACTCATTCCTTGTGACGCCCCCAACTCCGTGTAACATCGATTACAGGATATGGTGCTCACGTTACAACATACATCATCATCTATCTAAGTAACTCTAATAATAATAATAATAGTAATATTAACTATTACATACTTATTCAAAATAAAGTCCCAAGTCACCTTTAATCATCATACATTAAGTGTCTAACAATGCCTTAACAATGTTATATTAACACCATAGTTCATTACTAATGAGTTATCTTTCATTCTATACTTGTAAACATTCTTGTCTATCAAAACTCTAGCATTGGAGTCGCAGCGCCACACTTAGCTCTTCATCTCGCGCCACGACGTGAGTTAGCAGTATGCCTTGACACTGTTACGGTGCTGCAGCGCCACCCATTTGGCCTTGGGTTAGTGCCGCGACGCCAACTCTGTGCCTTAGAAAAATTTTACAGATTTTTAATTTTGTGAACTTCCCGGACGCATAACTTCTTCGTTATAAGTCCGAATCGGCTTGTTCAAAAGCCTCCGGTTCACAAATTCCATACTCTATGCGTTCATGCAAGAAATTTATCTATTTGACTTCGTTTGCTAAAATTTCACCTATTAGTTTATTTTAATGAAAACGATAAACGTTCGTGAACGTTCAACATTAGTTTCTTTGTTCTAAGTCGGAATTCGGTCATTTTCGAGTCCGCAACTCGATAATGCCAAATATGACTTGTCTCCATCAAAAACCAACCTTTCCTACTTCAAACACAAAATACGACTTCCATTCTGAGAATTTCGCGAATTCGACCATAATCGTCCAATCGTGTGAATTCCGGCAAAGCTTCATTACTAAACGTTTTAAATGGATTTTAATCAACACATGACAATTCAAGTTACTTATTACACCAACTTATTGACAAAGTAGGTTTTGACTTATTCTCATAAGTCAATGACTTATTTAACTTATGAACTATAAATTCTCATGCTTATGACTTATTATGAACTTAAGTCCATCAATCAATGTTCTCATACTATATTGAACATACTAACATCGTATGACAAACATATGACAAGTTCTTCACAAGTTTATCAACTTATTTAGGTTCAAGTTGCTTATTCAACTTATTCGACTTAAGTTCATTCATCAATGACTTATTACATGTTATTATCAAATAATCCAACTTCTCTATCAATCCTATCATGGTAGAGATAAAGATATAATAGACAAGAGTCTTACCCTTGAAGACTATTACTTCACTTCTCTTTGGAAAATCTAGCAAAGGTTGAAATGACTTATAAGTGCTTATGTGGCTTATTCTCTCTAACAATTAAGTTGCTTATCTTGAAAGGAGTTGAGAGAAATTTTATCAAACAACAAATGAAGTGAGGCTTCTCTATTTATAGGCAATCCTAAGTTAGGGCATTATGGACATTTAAGCCATCCCACCTCCTTAGTTAACCTCCTCAATTTCCACCTCCTTATATTCATAACCTAGCAACCAAATAAACTTGCTAGCCACTTTCCTTTCTTGCTCATCACAACACTTGGGCATTACATAAAGTTCTTGCCCATTAAGTCTATCCATTTCTCACTTTGTTTGCCCAATGGATCATAGTTATTCATTGGGCTTGCTAATTAATCTAGTTAATTTATACTACAATAGATTGGACTTATGATTTATCAAACACTTGGGCTTGAGTATCACATTATATTAGACTTCTATCATTAAGCTAATAATCCTACAAGTCCATTACACTTAATTAAGAATCTTAACATATATACATCACGTATAATTCTCGTATGCTAGCTCGTATATTAATTCGCAATATACGCTATTTCATTTTCCATTCTTAATAGTATAATATGTCGTATTATACTTACGTTCATTACCTCGTACAATGCATACACATCATACGATTACAACTTTCTTTCATCAACGCTTAATAAACCTAACATTCCCAAATTAAGTCCGCATGCGAAATATTGTGTTTTCCATACTTAGATTATTATTACATAATCCATCTCACCTTGAAATTATAACGTTATGCATTTCTCAAAAATTCAAAAATAATTCCCGAGCAGAAATCGATGAATAGTGTTTTTCAGAAAATTTCTCAGAAAGCTTTTATTTTCGTCTTAGAAATTCAAACACTTTAATTCTCCCACGTAGTTAAAATACTACAACATTTCGGGGTTTCTAGGTTATAGAACGACATTCATCTTACGAATACATAATAATAATAAATAATATTATTTTATTCATTATTAAAAGTATTTACAAAGGTTCGATTTTCTGGGGCGTTACAAAATGAGTGTTTCTATCTAAGCTTTTTGTGACAAATGGAACCCAAGAAGATAGAAGATGCTATGGAAGACTCAAGTTGGATAGAAGTCATACAAGAGGAACTAAATAAGTTTGAGAGAAGCAGAGTATAGAGATTAGTTCCAAGACGAAGAAACCGCCCAGTCATTGGAACCAAGTGGGTCTTCAGAAATAAGATGAATGAAGATGGGGTGATAACAAGGAACAAGGTAAGACTAGTAGCCAAAAGTTACTCTCAAGAAGAAGGCATCGACTATGACGAGACCTTTGCACCTGTTGCCAGATTAGAAGCTATTAGGATATTCCTTGCCTTTGCTGCACACATGAAGTTCAAAGTCTTCCAAATGGATGTTAAGAGTGCATTCCTGAATGGTGAACTTCAAGAAGAATTATATGTGGAGAAACCTCCAGGTTTTATCAATCCAACTCTCGCTAATTATGTCTATAGATTAGACAAAGCCTTATATGGACTTAAACAAGCACCTAGAGCATGGTATGAAACATTAACTAACTTTCTTATTGAAAATGGTTTCACTAGAGGTAGAGTCAACACCATATTATTCTTAAGAAAGCACAAAAACAAAATCCTATTAGTTCAAATATATGTTGATGACATTATCTTTGGTTTTACTGATGAAAAACTATGTAAAAAAGATTTGCCAAGCTTATGTAGAGCAAGTTCAAAATGAGCATGATGGGTGAGCTAAATTTCTTTCTTGGACTACAAGTAAAGTAGACTGATGAAGGTATCTTTATAAACCAAGCCAAGTACATTAAAGACTTACTTAAAAAGAATGGCATGGAATCAACTTCTCCCATGAAAACACCAATTGCTCCAGCAACCAAGCTTGACAAAGATGAGAAAGGTAAAAGTATTGACATAACTCAATACAAAGGTATGATAGGCTCTCTTCTAAATCTAATTGCCAGTAGACTGGACATAATGTTTGCAACATGCATATGTGCTAGATTCCAAGCTAATCCTAAGGAATCACACTTAACTGCTGTAAAAAGAATTTTCAGGTATCTAAAGGGGACACCTCACTTGCGATCGTGGTATCCCAAGGAGTCCTCCTTTGAATTGACAGGATATACTGATGTCTTTGATTTTGCGGTCAGCAGATCGATAGAAAAAAGTATCGATGGCGATTTATCGGTTGCTATGAAATAGACTTGTGTCCTAGTTTAGCAAGAAGCAAAACTCAGTAACAACCTCAACAGCAGAAGTTGAATACATTACTGCTGGCAGCTGCTGTGCTCAAATCTTATGGATGAAAAATCAGCTAGCAGACTATGGGTTTGATTTCAAAATTATACATGTTCATTGTGATAACACAAGTGCCGTAACAATAACACATAATCATGTCATGCATTTTAGGACTAAGCATATAGAAATAAGATATCATTTTATTAGGGATCATGTTCAAAATGGAACTATATCTTTACAATACATCCCTACTGAAAATTAACTTGCTGATGTCTTTACAAAGCCTATATATGAATCCAGATTTAATAAATTGATAAGTGAGTTAGGCATGCCAAATTTGTAACCATAAAACTCTATTCTCTAGTGTGTGCTAACCCTGCAAAAAGGCTATGTTTAAAATCGTGGTGGTGACTAAAGAGGAATCACGATCGTAGAGCTGCCTTGACATGACAAAGAAGCATCCTGTGGTGACAACATTCCCAATAAATTCAAGCAACCCCTCTGATAACTGCCTCACGGATAAACCTGATCCTTAGTTCAATCTAAGAGGTTGGCCCTTCCCGAGCTACCTTAACCCAGAAGGAATGCTAAGTCAAAGTCAAAGTTCATAACAAGGACCAGCAGTGAACTCGACGATCGTAGTGCAACCTCAACGACCGTAGTGTAATCTCAACGATCATAGTCCTCCCAAAGGATACACTAGCTCAAGGGGAGCTAAGGGCAGATCAATATTTTCCACATCATTAAAAAATCGTGGAGCCAAGTAGGACTCGACACATGCCCCACTATGTAGATCGAGAGGAGGGAAGTTACAAGTACAATTTCAAAAGATCTTTTTGAAAACTCACCTCAATAATTCAAAAGTTCATATCTCTCTCCCTTTCTACCAGCAGAAACCCTAGCTTTCAGAATAGCTCAACCAACCTCAGTTCAATAAAATTAGTGGCCACTTCAAATGTCATCTCTGGTTACCAACTATGCTTCGACGAGTTCAAGACAGCTGACCCACAATTTCACAAGATTTTGTCTCTTCTGAAGAAAGCTGGTCTTGAAGAAGCCCTGAACACCAGCACATGGATCTACCCGAAGCTGGTGAAGGAGTTCTATAGCAATGGAGTTTTTGAGAATGACATCATCATCAAGAGGGTCAAGGGAGTACAAATTAAACTCAAGGCTGAGGATAAAAACCTAGCCCTAGGTTTCAAATCAAAGGGACTTCTATCTATGGAGGTCATCGACTTTCATGAAGGACTGAAGAAGATGCATCACAAAAAGTTTTAGACCATCAAGGGATACAAGAAGAAAGGGTTTCCCCAAAAGTATAAGTTTTTGGCCGATATTGTTGGGAAGTGTATATGCTGTAAAAGCTCTGGCCATGACTCTGTGAATGAAGTTCAACTGAAGCTCATGACAACAATCTAATTTGGGATTCAACTCAACTATGGGGCTCTACTCATCGATTGGATTAAGAAGTGGATACTCAGTTCAAAGAAATCAAAGAGCTTTAGAAAGATTCTTTATGGGCGGTTTATAAGCATAATCCTGCAATCAACACTTGGTGACAAAATTGGGGATAATAAAGGAGAATCTATCAATCCCAACAGAAAGATGACCCAGCAGCTATTTCAAAACTGGAAAAGAAAACTAGCAGAAAATGTCAGAATGATGTCTAAATCCAGTGGAAGAACTGGTGAAGCGAAGGAGTCCGGGCTGCCAGGGAACATGTCAATGGTGAAGGAAACTGATGAAGAAGAAGAAATCTATAAAGAAGAACCCATTTCTTTGGTCAGAAAAAGCAAGGGTAAGAGGAAAATGAAGGCTCATATGATAGAGGAACCTTAAGGCTCAACCACTGATGCACCCCAAAAGAATTCATGCACTGGAACTTTGAAGGAAATGAAGGAGAAAGAACAGCAGTTTGAGGAGGAAGAAGACAGAGCTACCATTTCTCAACTGCTTAAGAAGGGAAAACGCAACCATAAATCCAAGAAGTCTTCTATCGTAGAGTCCAAACTTGACATCACTCCAGAAGTGGATGCTGCAATAGTTTCTCAGTCTAATCAAACTTTTAGAGCTGAAGTTGAAGAGAATGTTGAGGTTGTGGCTCAGCCTAAGAAGATAAAGAGAAAGCTTGTCAAGAAATACATTCTTGTCAATGAAGGAGTATTAAAGGAGGAAGACAGAAGAATAGCTGCTGAGAAAGAGAAACCCGAAACTATTAAAGAGAATACAGCTCAAGTTGAGGGGGAGCTTCCTGAAGTTCCTGCACTAGAGAATGCTCCAGCTAAGGGGAAGCCACTTAAAGTTCAAATAGATGATCAAACTGAGGGGGAGCCTCGCGAATTTCTTGTGATAGAGAAGACTACAGCTGAGGAGGAACTACAAAAAGATTATCATGAATCTCCCTCAACTCTTCAAGAGGTCTTAGCGTTTGAAACTGAAAAAATGGATAGGGTTGAAGCTATAGAGGTGGAGAATGTAGAAGAACAAAGAAGAGACATGGAGATGATTGATGTAGTAGAAACCTCAAATGAAGATAGGGAAAAAGAAGAGAATGATGAAGTTGAGATTATCACAGTAGGCTGGGATGGATATAGGAGAGCCAACTACAATCAACTATTCTCCTACTTACCTATGATGCCCTTTCACAGAGCCCAAATCCTTAACTCTTGGGATCACATGTTCTGGACCTTCAAATCTTATCCAACAATCTCTGTGCTAGCTCATGGATTCCCAGGAAATCTCACCTTTGCCCAAAAGCTGATCACTAATAGTTTCTCTTCTGAAAATGGGTGTGAGGTACAATCTATTCCCATCTCCTTCAGGGTTAGTCACTGTCCACAATCAACCTTCAATTAATTCTATGAATTGCCAAGATGGTTGGAAGTAATACTACACCCACTATATCAATTTCCAGTTACAGAATCCCAACATTTTGTAACTGATGAACCAAATATACCTAATTTTGTACTGATCCAGTTTCCTACCATTTCTCATTCTACGATTATTGATCCAAATCCAATCGTAGAGTCACCTACTCAAATCGTAGAGTCACCTCCTCCTGAGACTCAACCTCACACACCTGCTCCTCCATCAGAAATTCCTTCCACATCAACTCATGACTATTTTGATCTTGATCTTGCTCTCTATAATTTGCAAGATCAATATACTAGATCCTCTCCTACAAATACTCAGTAACTCTTTGAGCTTATATCAAATCTTCCTACCAAAATAGAGTTGTCTAAAGCATCTCAGAAGGTGACCAAGGACATTCAAGAAGATCTTGAAGCTCACTTAGACCTTGTTCATCTGAGGCTAAATCATTTGATCGATGCTGCCAACACCCTCCCCAGCAACCTGAGTACTGAGCTTATAAAAAATCTTAGGGAGATCATTGAGGAAATGATCCAAAGTATCAATGAAAGGGATCAAATTCATTTTCAGGCTACCAAGAAGCACAAGGAAGCGTTTCTCCTTCTGCAAAAGACTCAGGAATCTCAAAATAAGCTTATGATGGAGAGTCTCACAAGTCTACGAACCTCAATGAAAGAATTCCAAGCATTTTCTATGGGTTAAATGCAACAAACAGAAACTGTCTTGGCCATCCTACAAAAGAAAGAGTCTCGAACTAATTCTTTGGTCCAAGAAAACCGTGAAGATATTGCTCACTCCAAGAATCAGCTCCACGAGGTCGTTCAAGGCATAAATCAACTATCTAAAGACATTTGAACCCTTGATGCTGACATAAAGGGGGAGAATAAAAGGGAAGGAGAGAAAGGCAAAGGCAGATGAGGCAAAGGAAAATTCATTGCTCAATCTTCAAGGAGTCCTTCAAGATAGACTCGTCATTAAAATCCTCGACCCGAACAGCAACAAATTATTATGGCGTAACCGCTAAGGGGTTAAGGGCCTTCTCTCAGCTCACAAGGGGTAACCACTACAGGCTTAAACATACCAATTGGAGATCTTGCATTCATGAATAGACATGATCATTGGGAAAGGCTAAGTCAAAGTGAGCTGCAAGATATAGCATGGAGAGACGAAGCCAACAGGAGAATGAGAGCTGCAGAATATGCCAATCCTCCAAGGAACAAAATGTAGAAGAAATAGAGATAAGTTGGAACTCATTTCTTATTTATGTATCTAAGCTTTATTGTAATATCTTCCTTTAAGAACATCAATAAATTTATGCTTACTCTCTAGAGATTTCAGTTGCTCACTGAAACACTAAGTCATATTTACTTTCTAGCAACTGTATCTAGAAATTGATAATCATGATACAAATCTCCTTGGTTATGTAAACATCAAATAGGGGGAGATTGTTGGGAGATTGCATATTTAAATTTGATGTTGAAAGTTAATATTCATGATTATATATAAAGTCCTTCAGGGAATACATGTATAATTACTTAGTGGTAGATTAAACTTGTTAGGTTGATTTGAGCTTTAATGTTTATAATTCTTTAAATGAATGTATAGAAGAAAAGATCAAAGTTTTTAGGTTAATCTATGTCTTGAAATGTAATATATAGGCTTCAATAGAATCGTAGCCTATCAAGCTGATCAAAAGATTGCAGAAGCCAAGGTAAAATCGTAGAGCATTGAGAATCGTAGTATATTTGCTTTGGAGGGCCTCTCATGGAATTGTAGAGTAGTCCAAACGCACGCCGAGTCAACTCAAGAATCGTAGAGTGCTCTCGGAAGCGTAGATTCTGCAAGTCAAGTAAGTGAAGATCGTAGTATACCAGAACTTAAGAGAAATCGTAGTGCTCTCATTCATTAGTACCAGATCAATCACCAAGGTGGCAAGACACCACGATCAAGATCGTAGTGTATCATATGTCTGCATCAGAAGCATCGAGCCTTGTCCTTTTGTTTAAGAATAAAAGTCAACAAATGTGGAATGGATTATAGACATTAAGACTATCGGGAATCCCAATGACACAAAACTCATCCTTAGTATAGAATGAAGAAACGTATTGAAGAAGCTAAGGAAAGTACTACATGTCAGCAGAAAACATCTTTTCAGGTGTTAGGTGAGACAATAGTCTGTAGTGTCAGTGGGCCAGACGGCTGGACATAAGATTTACAGAAAGTCACCATCAGTGCTCAAAAATGTCAACTATAATTAATGCTTCAACGAATGTCTTCAAACAGATAAATTTCAAAGGCAACTTATATGCAAAATAGAAGATGATGCAAGAAGATAAGCATGCTAGCAAGCATACAACGACACACTGAACAACATAAAAAGCTCAACTCTACTATTTGAAAAGAAAGCTTGCTCAGCTACTCAGTTCTTTCGAACACAAGCTTAACAGCAACTGAGTAGCACCATTCAAGAACTCAACTATATTTAAGTGAAGTAAGAAGTCCCAAGTCAGAAGGACTTGAAGAGTTCTAAGTGAAATGAGAAGTACCAAGTCTACTGGAGTTGAAGAGTTCAAAAGGGATCTAAGAAGTTCCAAGACGACTGGTCTTGAAGGAATCTATGAGATTCAAAGATTGTAAAGATATCCTTAGTGGATTTCCTACTCAAGGAGTAGAAGAGTGGACTAAAAGCCTTTGAGTGCTCTAAACCACTTAAAAACACGGTGTCTCTTATATTCTTGCCATAACTGCTTGTATCCTATCAACTCGCTTTATCTTAAAGGGAAAACAAACAAATCTCAAATTCTGCTATGATTAAATCATTATAAAATCTGACAAGTATTTTGTAAAAGAATTTTTAAAAATAAATATATCTATTCAACCCCCCTTCTAGATAATTATTGTGCCTCTGGGAACTAACATGATCAACCTTTGATCATTAATCCCCTACTGTACAAACACATAATCACAGATACAATTGTAATAATTATATTAACTATCGAATCCCTATCCGTAATTAGGGTTAGGGTTTTCCTCAGTTGTTTAACATAACTTCACTCATAATACTCATTCAATAAATAGTTTGACCAACTTTCTCTACTCATATCACAGATACTCAGCACAATATTGATAATCAATATCAATATTAATAATTAAAAAAATTATTCGTAAAATAGAATTGTTTAAAATTCTAGGTCCTCACATTCTCCCCTTCTTATAAGGATTCCGTCCCCGGAATCAGCGCTTTCTTATATTATAATATCTTTTAAAGTTGTATCATCAATTTATTTATATAAACACAATACTAATTTGTGATTCATATATTAACCTGTGACTTGGATTCGCAAAAGAAATAACTCACAGCAATCAATATCTATCTAATACCACTCACGTAATTATATTACTAGACGAAATCTTTACCTGTCACCACCTCCTATGCAGCCACTGCATCTTGAACTGTCATGTTAAAAGTGTGTGCTGTTGGTCTTCTCAGCTGAGCAGGTCCTTTGATCGTCAGTGTTCCGCTATTGATTCCTTTATTATAACTTCCCGTATTTGCATTCTTCTTTGGGTAATTCCAAACTAGATTATCTGAGATCCACACGAAAAACAACCTTGTATCTTCTTTGGACTGGGACAATTGGGAGATATGTGTCCCTCTTAGCCACAGTTAAAACATACTCCTTTACCCTTCAGACAAATTCCCAGATGGTTCTTCCCATAAACCGTACACGGCTCACTTCCCTTCCTATTATCTCCTGACTTGTTACCCGATTGGGTATTATAACTCCATTTTCGCTTATTGGGATTACTCCCACCGCTACTACCTCTTTTATTTGTCTTTTTCTTCTTTTCCTGATGATACTTGGATGCAGCTTCACTCCCTCGTTCAGCAATGAGTGCTTTTTCCAACAGAGTCACAAATGTATTAATCTACAACACGGCTACCTTGTTAAATATCCCTGGCTTCAGTCCATTCTCAAATCTCGACACTTTTCGTGCCTCCATATCAACCTGATGTGGTGTATATCTTGCTAACTCGTTGAATTTGGCGGCGTACTCTAAAACCGACATATTCTCTTATTTCAATTCTAAAAACTTCACTTCCATTCTGGCTTGCATACTCAGTGAGAAATAGTTCTCAAAGAACAACTCCTTAAACCTTATCCATTTTACTACCGTTGTCTCAGCTCTAGCCTGATTAGTTTTCCACCAGTAATTAGCTTCTCCCTTCATCAAATAGGTAGCAAAAGTTATCTTTTGCTCCTCTGCTACTCTTGCAATAATAAATGCCTTCTCCATCTCGTTCACCCAAGTTTGGGCTTCAATAGGATCAGTGGTTCCTTTAAATTCTGGCAGCCCTACAGATTTAAAATTTTTGAAATTTGCCAATCTATTGGCTGGCTGACCTCTTGCTTCTGGCGCACTATCCGTAATTAGGGTTTGGGTTTTCCTCAGCTGTTTAACATAACTTCACTCATAATACTCAGTCAATAAATAGTTTGACCAACTTACTCTACTCATATCACAAATACTTAGCACAATATTGATAATCAATATCGATATTAATAAAAAAAATTATTCGTAAAAATAGAATTATTTAAAATTCTGGGTCCTCACAAAAACCGGGAACCTTCATCAATTTCAAATCAAGATTAAACATTTGTCCCAAAAGTGGAGAAAGAAGATAGGAAAAAAGGAAAACTTCCATTACCTCGTTCGTGTGAGGATAGATCGATGGGTGACATCTCAAATCATCCAGAAGATCGAGAATCATCACATTAATAGCGGGAAGATCCCGATGGGGGGTAGGAGAAGAAGAAATGGGGTCCTCAACAAGAACGTCCTCCTCCTCGTCTATTGCATCTGTCCTATCAACCTGAATAGGATGAATAATTGACTCAGTCAACCGGCGAGGATCTCGGGATGGACGAGGCAAAGGAATAGTAGAAACCATCCTCCTCACACCAGATGAAACTCTATGAGAGCTAGAACTGCTAGGTTTATCTGAATCCATGACCTGAATAAAATCTCTAAATCACCTCAGAAAGGGTGAGGTATGTTTCAAATTTAAAGCTACTAAATTCAAAACATTGCATCATGCATAGTCTAAGTGATAAATAATGCATTAGTTTAACATACATCTAAAGTAGAGTTAAATGTGCATGAACATTAAATGGCCAGACTCGTGAATTTTTTTTTTGCCAGAGTCTCCTTTGTAAAATTGATTATCCGCATGCAAGCATGACTAGGTGGCCATTCAGTATGTAAGGACGGGGAATTTTAAACGACTATATTTTTACGAATTAATTTTTTTATTATTATAAATATTGATATCCGTAATATTTTGATCATATGCGATATGAATTAAGAAAGATAGTTAATTTATTTATTTTAAGTTAACTAAGATGAATACTTAATCAATTTGATTAAGAGAGAGTATGATAAGTCATGTTAAGAATTAACATAGCTTGCATGTTAACCTTGAATGGTAAATTAAAAAAGATTTGCAATCTATAAGTTATTAACTATTGATATGAATTATATAAAGTGATTATATGATTATGTGAGTATTTAAATATGATAAGAATTTATCAATAATGATAAATGTGTTATGGATTATGTGGAATAGTGTATGTGGTAAATAAATATACATTATATAATGAATATACATTTATTTTGTATATAAAAAGGATTAAAAATATACTAAGGGTTATAATAAAGGAGAATGTTAGTATTTAAAAATATACTAACCCTACAGAGATTTATTTTATATATCTCAATTAGTTAAATTTTATAACTTTAGTAAAGCAAGTCTAATTGGGTTATAAAATTTAAGGTACATGAGTAACTATTTAAATTACAAATGAGTGAATGAAAACCCTAATTAAATAAATAGAGAATGATAAAATTAAAAAGTGTTGGACCCAATCTTATTTACATGGCCCAAAGAATTAATTTGTAAGCCCAAAACATTAAATTGAAGCCCAAACTTTTACACCAATTAACAAGGGACATTTTGGGCAATTAGTAAGCTAATAAAGCATTAAAAAAAACACAAATTGGGCTAGAAGATGAGGTATTGGGTGGCACATAAGGGAGGAAAGGAGAGGGAGTGTATGTAATTATGATTACTTGTTTTAGTTTGCAAAGTGGTTCACCAACTCTTACTAACTCTAGCCATGTGTTACCATTTTATTTTGCCGTCTTTCTTTAACCAAAGCTTGCAAGCAACATTACATGATTAAGTGAGAGAGAGAAGAGCTAGAGATATTGGGAGATATAATAGATATAGGCAATGTATATCTACTAACATAATAAAATTATCCAATTACAAAGCAAATAACAACCATTTATTTCTCTCTCATCTCAATTCATAACTTAGCAAAACTAACAAGACCAAGAGAGAGAGAGAGAGAAGGAGTTTCGGCTATAGAGAGAGAAGAAAGAGGGAGAGAAACTCTAAATAGTTTATGTAACACACGAAATCCGGTCTATATTCACACCCAAATTCTGTACATCACGATCCCATCTTCTTCCAAACATACATCAATATATACTGAAATATAACAACATTTACTCTCAAATCCCAGGTTCTAGAAACCTTATAACCTTTTTCATTACAAATCATTATAAATACATTATTCATTTCATCTTACAAGAGTGACTTTTATCCGCCACCAAGGATACATAACAGTTCTTTAAACTAATCTAAAGTTCATTTAACTTATTATATATTACAAGTCTTCGCTCGATCTTCTCTCTCATCCACATTCTGAATGGCACTTCATCTAGATACCGTTAGCTTGATCTTTACGGGATCCTTAAGTTCTTCTAACATCGTTCGCTGAAAATGTTTTTCATTTAAAGCAAGTGTGAGCATTCAATTGCCCAGCAAGTCATAACAGTTGAACAAACATCTTCAAGAATTCAAACATTCTTTTAAGACTTCAATAACCCAACAAAGGTTATGAAGTAGCTTGAATAATAGGAATAATCTCAATTCCTATCATTTTAAAATAATATTCACTTTTATTTTAAAATACTTTCATTCTTCTACCTTTTCATACACATTACGTCTCAAATAGAATCATTAACACGAGACTTAACAATAACGGATCATGTATATACAGAGCATTCTCGTATTGAACAGTAAATCACAGAACAGTTCATCTCATAGAAACATCGAAGTGTTCACATTGTGGCACAAGGCCTCATATGTTATACCACTTTACACAAATATCGCACATTAGCACATAGATAGAACTTCTCAAGTTCAACATCTGAGAAGTTTAAGAAACTAGCATTCATTTCAAATATGAATGAAGTTAGGAAACTTGCCTTTACGCATACGCTACGACTTTACTACCGAATCGCTCATTCCAGTTCCTATGTAGCACATAAGAAAAATAACGCATACACCCATTAGTCATGTATATTTAACTTATGCATTAGTTTGCTTAACTTTACTTCTTAGGGTTCGCGTTCTTGTAACCTAAGTTTACGCGACCACTTTCATTACCGTTCTACGGCTTCATGACATACGGAGATGTCTTACTTTTACGTTCATCATCTTTGATGTTTTACATCTTATCTTCTTCTTATTACTTCTTTAAGACTCAGCACACATCGCTTCTTTGCTAGTAGTCCATATGGTACTATGAGTGGTTTCCCACAAACAACCAACAAACAAGTTCCCGTCTCGTCTACACTGCCTATAACAGTGAGTTAGATCGATTGCTAGTTTTGTATATACCTTCGCTCTCTGAAGGAATTGTTTAGCCCAGCTTCCATATGTCATCCATCAAAGGTTACGATTGTACTACAACTTAACTTATCTTAACTTATCCGAACTATTTAAACTATAATCTTCGTTAAGTTAATTTCTCATTCCTTATGGCTTCCTGGCAACTAAATGCCACCCCTCAAGATTCATTCTTATACGACTCACCTTCGGCTTTCATTACTCTTATTATCGTTCATTACGGCTTTCTCTATAATTCATGTCTTACTTACTACCTTTGTCAACGTCTAGGTCATACAACCAGGGTATACTTAGAATGTTCGTCCGAAGCGTATACGATTTACGAGGATCGTTTACGTATTCAACGTTCACGTTGCTCGTCTTTTAATCTCTCATTCAATCTTTACTCAAGGTTTTAATCGCTTTCGATTGTTATCTATCCCATGAACACCATGTTCATTATTCTTTCTTAATGTCAAATCTATACTGTTCGTTGTATGCTAAGACTGCTTGCAACTGCGTTACGTTTACGTTTATTCTCTTATTGATCTTTTAATCTCTTCCGACCATTTTGTTCAACCTGTACTAAAGGTTTAATTCACTTGTTTAAGTGTTATATTAGTTGAACATTATTTTCTTTATCTTCCCATACGTTTCCCCCAAGAGTTGAGCGGTTAAAAGCTCTTCTCTGGCTTTTTCCCTACACCAGGGCCGCTATTTCCTCTCTCCTTTTATCTCTCTCGCCATTGGCCATGAGTTTTCAATCTTTATCAAGTGGTCCGCACTCGCAGCGCCACCTTAGAAGGCATGGTCAAGCGCATGCGCCAGCTGCAAGCCCTAACCCTAGAAAATTTCTCCAAGTCTTTGATTGTTCTGAGACGCTTACTTCCCGCTTCCATAACTTATTTGTTATAACTCGGAACGAGGTGGTTCCATTGACATTCTCTTCCTTATCTTACGTACTTCAATACCCTCTGGACAGAACTTCGTTCTGAATCCGTTAACGTGCCATTCGATTGGCTTGATCTTCTCCCTTTATTCGTTTTATATTTTTAACGCTATTTGTTTTGTTCATCCATAATTCGGTCATCCGAACTCGGAATTCATTCATTCTTGAATCCACGACTCACATTTTCTACATTCTATTACATTCTTATGAAAACCTACATGTTTGGGTTCATTTACTAACTTTCTAATTCTCGTTTGTCTTTTACGAAATTTTTGCCATAACTTTGTTATAGCTAAATTTTAATCTGTTCCTCATGAACGTTTCTACCGTTCCTAACCAAGCAATATGCATCTAACTTATACGCGATGGTTTTAAACTTATCCATCAACAACAATTATCCTACGATGGTTTTAAATTTGTCCATTAACAACGTTCTTCGTGTTCTTCGCGTGTTCTTCGTGTTCTTCGTTCGTTCTTCATTTTAATCGATATTTTTGGATTACGATTTCACTTTTGATTGGAATTTGATGTTATAGAACATCATTCCTTACTTATTACACCTACTTATTTATATAATCCACTCGGATCGTTCTAATTCATTACGAATCTTATACTTTCTTAAGAAATTTATAAACTAAACTTTAATTCTTATTTCTTTATTTTCTTACAATTTCAACCATATGAAATCATTCCTAACATCATTTACTTCTTATTCTTATTAATCTATGTTTTAAACATAAAAACATAATAAAAGTTAACTTAGGAGTTAGGTTTTAATACCTTTCCTCTTTATTTTTCTTCCGCTAGACAAAACTGGCGATTTGCTAGCTTTTCTATTTCACGAACACTTTTGATCCAATCAATCATGCTCATGCTCTTCCTTCTCCCTCTCCATCTGAACTCTCTCTCTCTAAGGTGTAGGATTTCAAAATCCCAAATAATTGAATTAAGCTTCCTATTTATAGAATTTCTAAGCTAAGGGTATTTTAGTCATTTCACCCCCCTAACCTCCTTCCTATTCATACCTCCTTACTATTCATGACTTAAGTGTTAAGTTAACTTAGCCCTTAAGTCTACTTAGCCTTTAAGTTTCGTGCTTCCGTCTTTTGGGTTTTTGTCCAACAGTTTTAAAAACTGCGATTCTCGGAATCCAAATATTTTTGGATATTTCGTCTTTACTTTACCGATGAACTTTTACGTATTTTTCGGATTTCTGCAAAACTGAAAAACACTTTTTGGTGTTAAGCGTTTTCCTTCATGGTTTCCCCTAACGTAGTTAAACGAGTGAAAAGTACACAACAGTACTTTTTGTCGTTTTTATTTTGTCCGATTTCTGTACGTTTTTCAAGAAAAACTTTTATCGACTTACATAACTTTTCACGACATATTATCGGCAAATCTTTTGACGGAATGTCATTTCGACATACCGAACTCTCGAAATGGCTTTAGTTATTCAAACCCTAACCCTTAGGTTTCGTCAGGTGAATAGTGTCTATTTCATCTTTTTTCCCGAAAATATTTTTGTTCCCGAAATTTTTTTATTTTTGTCTTGAAAATTATTACTCGTTCAGTCTAACTCGTAGCCAGAATCCTCCCGAATTATAATCATCCTAGGTTCTACAATGATTAAAAAACACATAGCACATAATATTATTAATAAAATTCATTTTATTAATAATTAATTCTATAAACTTAAATTCTGGAAAATCCGAATTTTCGGGGCGTTACAGTTTATATAATTTATTTTTGATTATCTTAAATCAAAATTTGGATCTATGATTCAAAACTCTAAAACTCTAGATTTACATGTTAATAAGTCTATTATATTTAGATCTAACACTTTTGAGTGTCAAAAGTTAGATTTAAAGCAAGAAATGAAAACTAGTTTTTTCAAAAATTAGAACACCCTAAATTGTTTTCTACTTTGAGGGGTTATAACTTGAGATCTACAACTTTGTTTTTCGATCCGTCAAAGTAGGGTACTAGATATATAAGTTAACTACTAAACCCAAGTGCTAGCACTCAAAAGTAACATTTTTACTAGTAGTAGTGACTGTTTTAGCCAAAACAGTTCCGTTGTTAAAAATGAAATAAAATTATTTTTGGCCAGTCACTGCCAGGGGCCGTTTTGTCATTTTCCTAAAATTCAAAAATTCTGAGACTTTTTGAGATGATAAAATTATGAGTTATCTTTCAAACCCAAGTGGAATCACCGAAAAAGGAGTTGTAAATTTCCGTATGGACTGTTTTTGGCAAAGTAGGCAAAAATTGTTTTTTTGAAAAACAAACTTGCCTAGATTTTTCAAGGGAAGTTTTGGCCATTTAAATTTTGAAATAAATTCTGGGGTTTTGGATCATAAAAATATATGAGATAAAGTAGCTCCTGTCCAGAAATGAGCTCATTCCGACTTAAATTGACCAAGTTATGGTCATTTCAATATTTGTGTTTTTCTACCAAAAACTGCTTTAACCGGAGTTCTATAACTCTGATGGCCGCGAAATTTAAACTGGAGGTTCACGTTAACACGTGTGAGATTTTTCCAAGAGATGGGGTTTTCTGGACTTGAAAATGATAGGGCTAATTTCTTAAGCTACGTACTAAAAATAATTTTGGAAAAATACTAAAGAGAGTTGAAAAATTATAGAAAAATTCTTTTTGTGTATGGAATATATGTGTATATGTTTGGCCAAAGGATAGAAAAATAATAAGTTGATTTAGTTTTTTCGTGAAAGAAATTAATGAATCCATCTTGCTAGATTGAAAATATGTTGAATCCAGTTTACTGGATTACAATTTGATTTGCTGGATTGACCATCCAGCCTGCTGGATAGGAATCCAGATTGCAATCTGGTTTGCTGGATTGTCCATTTGGTTGTTGGTTTGGAATCTAGTTTGTTGGATTGCAATCTAGTTTGCTGGATTACAATCCATGTTGCTGGATTGGTATGTTTGGGTAATCCAGGTTGCTGGATTGGTCGGTTTGAATAATCCAGGCTGCTGGATTAGTATTTGACTTATTAAATTTTAAAGATGAACTTATAAAATGAAAGAGTAAGTATTAAATCTTAATGTATATGGTTTATTAATTGAATTACTGTCAAAGGATAATATACTATTATTAAAGATTTAAGGTGTTTGATTATGTGATTTCATGTTAGATGAATTATTATGGAATAATGGTATAATAAGTAAGATATATGATGCTAATTGATAGATAAATCTCATTAATGATAGGTATTTCAAAAGAAGTCATATTAAGTTGTGTAGCACTAAACAAGTATCAAGGCAAGTATCTAAACCTTACGCACTACTTTTATTTTGTGCAAATAGGTATATGTTTATGCAAGTTTCTATACTCTTTTATTGTGCAAGTATCCCTACTCTATGCATTTACTTTATGTAAGAGATCTATAACAATGAAAGTTTCCTAACCTGTGCAATGTTTTATATTGTGCAAGTTATATATTTTCATTGCAAGTATCTTAACCCTTGCTTTTACTTTATGCAATAGATCTTTGTAAGCAAGTATCCGAACTATATATTTTATATTGAGCATGTATCTGAACCTTTATATTCATGCAAGTTTTCAAATTCTATTTATTCATTGTTTACTAGTATATTATTACTGTCTTCATTTGATCTATATATTATCAAGATTTATTCTATTCTTTTTTAGCTAAGTTTGGTTATGCAAGTGTCCTCACTTGGATAATGGTTGTATTTGAACAAGTGTTGATACATACTATTGAATTTCGGTATGTATACATGATTAAAAGTTGTCTAAGCTATTTGACTCGGCTAGACATAATTTGAAATATATCGTTGAACATGATCGTTTATGATAGAGTCGTCTAACTAAATTGCATTGGTTCGGACTCCAAACTGAGCATGAACGTCTCGAAATGGAAAATTTTTATGCTCCAAAGGCAGTTATGATGGACGTAAATATCGTTCTAACATGTAATGTTGATCAATACAGGGCATAACGAGCTGATCACCCTCCGCGTCAGTAAGTCATGACGGTTTGCAGATAAATTTCTGTACAAACCTTTTCAAAATTTAAAATGAAAGTTCATGGTCTATTGACCGCTCAGTATTCACAGTCAGTATGTAGTTTCAAAAATGTAAATGATTTGATATATTGACCAGTATTGTTTCATTTTACTTCACAACAATTGATTCGTTGTAGAAGTATAGTTCAAAGAAAACATTTATTTCTTTCAGCTAGTGTTTATTACTTGATATTACTTGCTGGGCAATTAAATGCTCATTCTTGCTTTAAATTTAAATGTTTTCAGTTCAGTTTGATCGACTTGAAGTGTTAGGAATAAGCATGTGAATGATATTCCTATTTATATATGATTTGATTATGATATAAATGAATGAATATGCAAGTATGCTTGTATCAAGAAAAGTTGTAAAGTTCTTTGATAGATAATAGGAACACATGTACGTAAAAGGACTTAGATTGAATTGATCAAATGTGTTAGGTTAATCCTATATAAGTAAAACAGCTTTGTAAAGTCCTTAAAAAGAAATGATGTACAAGGACTATAAATATAGAAAGATCAAACTTGTTAGGTTGATCTTATAATGTAATAGATAGGCTTGTCTGATCGTCGAGCACTACACCAGAAATCGTAGCCTGCCAGGAGAGTCAAGGTAAGTTCGAAAACTATCAAGACGGAATCGTAGTCTGCAAGATAGTAGATCTCAAAGTTCGTAGACTGTCAGGAGAGACGAGGAAGGATCATAGTGTGTCGAGAAGAACTTCCACAAAGTTTTAGTCTGTTGAGAAAGTCATGTTCAGAATCATAGAGATAGCCTGTCTAAGAGCCGACCGAGCATCTGCCAAAGCCAAGTCAAGAATAGTAGACCACACTTAGAGTCGTAGAGTCTACTGATCAAATAAGAGGTAGAAATCGTAGTCGAGTCAGATCAGATGAAGATAGCAAGCTTAAAGGCAGAAATAAAAGAGTGTCAAGATCTGATCTCAGAGTCGTAGTGTCTACAGAACCCAAGCCAAATCGTAGAGTGCAGAACTAAAACTTTAACAGAAGTGCTCACAACACCAAGGCAGAATCGTAGGGTAAACACGATTCTCAACAAATGAGCACTCCCAGAATATCAAAAGGATGAAGCCTCTGGTCTGAGCTACAAAGACACATTCCACCTAAAGGAAACCAAAGAGCACTCAAAGAATGGAAGACAAGTTAACTAAAGATCTAAGCACCAACCCAATTAGCATCCAGATTGAGTTGTAAAGTCATTCAAGATGAAGTCTTCCATAAGTTGATCAGAAGAAGACTTCAGTAAAAGTGACTGACTAAGGAAAGTCAGAAAGTGCAGTAGCTGTCAAGCGAATAGAAGACAACGATCTTGGGGTCAACCAGGATCGGAGTGTTTGCCAAGAAAATTAGGAACTGATGTACTTTACACAGATATACTGGCCAGCTTCTGAAGAACAAGGCTAAAGTGATTAAGCATGGGTCAGTCCATTGATAATAAGTGAATGGGAGATCACAAGGAGAAAACGAGCTGGGCATGCCATTAATCTGAGGTGTCTTGCTATTCAGAAGAGACCAGAACAAGGAGTCAAGCAATCAGTTCCTGATATCAGTCGAAGGCAAACAGAAGTGTTGAAGTACTGCACAAATGAAAGAAGAAGTGTTCTACATTGAAGATCAATTAAACACTCTTCAGGATCGTAGTGTTGTCTCAATCAGTCAATGAGCAACATTCAACAAGACACACTACGATCAGGTCCAAGAACTTATGCATTAGAATCGTAGAGTTTAGTCATCTAAAGATTGAAGCATTGGCAACGGTTCAATCCAAAGACTAATATTTGAACATTATTGTTTGAGAGCATCGATGCGAAAGGACAACTCCTAATGTTCTGATCAAGGAATCAGAAAGGAGAAATAAAGTTGATTACCTGCCCGAGGCACCAAAGTGACATCTCTGACGGGGTAGGTGAAATAGTAAACTGTAGTGTCAGAAATCTACAAAAAGGATGTCATGTCACATCCGCAGTTTACATCAAATAACTCGAGATCTGCGAAGCAATTGAAATATATCTTTCAACGACTATATTCCAACGGGAAGATTAGGAAGGAGTATATATCAGCCAAAGTTTCAAAAATCAAGAGTTATTAAGCTGAAGGATTGTAGATTTGTTGGAATGCTATACTGTTGACTCTATGAGTTCCACTAGAACTGAACAGAACAAGTCTTAGTGGCAGTGAGATTACAAAGGTGGAAGTGAAGCAGATTTGAAGAAGGACTTGAACAGACTAAAGCTTCACTCAACAAGGATGAGAATGCCATTGAAGATGGCAGCTAATCTAAGAGCCGAGAAGGCTAAGAAGATATCATTCAGAAAAGTGGAAGAGCATAAATAAGATCTAGAGAGCCACTCTATAAATCACCATGAACCAAAAGCTGAAATAGAACAGATGCAGAACCATGTCTGCAAATCATTCAAGAAGGGTTCAGGGATTGCTAAGTGCCAGACAAAGTCTACCAAAAGCTCAAATACTTAGACCGCCTAAATGGTGATGGTGCACAGCTGACATCAGTTAAAGATGAGCATAATAGAATGAGGATCAGCTGCACCAGAGAAGATGTGGTCCAGACTCTACGCAGAATGCAAAGAGGACCACGCCAAGCTGCTAAGTACAAAAGATGTTCAAGCTTAAAAACATCTTAGCAGCAAGGCACCAACTGTTAGGTTTGTAATATTCATAACGCAATCAAATTGCATAAATTTAGCGGAAGCGAGTAAAAATCAGAGTTTAAAAAATTTACAAACCATATACCCGGATCATCCTTTATGCATAATTATTAATTAAACGAAAAGATAAAGAATAAAATCATACCCTTGAAGATCGAAGTTTCCTCGAATTTTACAAGTTCACCTCCAAATCCTTTCGCGTTCAATCTTGAATCCACCGGGTTTGGTTCCTTCCTTTGATCAACGTTAGCCACCCAAATGTTTGGCCTCTAAAGGTGATCCACCAAGGAAGAAGAAAATTCAAGAAGAAGGGTATTTGGCTCAAACCCTAGTTTTCTATCTCTATAGAAAAGGGTACTCTCCAACAAATTGGAATTATATACATTGAAAAAAGTCAACAACCCATACCACCCATAATAAGACTCCTCTTATTTATTGATGTGGGCAACCCTCCTTAACAATTAAGAAATTGGGTTTTATTTAATTAATTAAATTCTTTTAATTAATTAGGCTCCCTAATCTTATTAGGGATAATTAATTAAACTCCTTTAACTAATTTTCCTTCCTAATCCAATTAGGAATAAATGAAAGTACTTATATTAAATTAATTCCTAAACTCTTTTAGAAATTAAAATAATAATAATTGTAATAATATTAATAAGACTCCTCTTATTAATTTATATTTAATATTTCCAAATATTAAATAATAAATATTAAGCTATTTAATTTATTCTATCACTATAGATTAAATTAAATATACTTAACATATTATTACGATTATGCCATTAACTTCTTAAATAATTATTCTTCCTTTTATGGTGTGACCCTTTAGGTTCTCCATATTAAACCTTTGTGAATAAATCAATTAGAACAATTCTAATCTTATTTAAATAAATAAATTAAACAATTAATTTATTTAAATAATATTTATTCTACATAGGGATAAGCCTCCACTAGCGATCAACGACTTTCCGGATAATATAGATTTCAACATTAATCATTAAAGAACCTTTGAGTAAATAGTTCTTGCAATGCAATTCAATCCTTCCACCATACAATGTCCCAATTAAATATAAGACATGGAATTCTTTATCAAGTCTTATTTTATTTAATTATATGTATTTCGACTCTTAAATGCACAACTCCAAATAATGCAAATTAGAAACTCCTTTCTAATTTCATTCTACTTAACCAAGGACTACTTTGGGTTGTCATTTATCGAATCACATAGGACATTTCTCTTCTTTTATTAGAAGTGGTAGATTCTTTATTGATCATACATTATCTCCATGTACAACTTATTATACCCAAGCATACCCTTTGATATACCCTAAGGGTCTTAAGGAATAAGTCAAAGTATAACTCATCATACACAAGATACTATGATGATCTCAAGTCCAAGGATCACTTGTCTACTATCACTACAGAATTCCTATTGACGAGCAAATAAAACTCCATTAGGTATTCCTTAGCGAGCCACGTTCAGTGAACTTATTCTCTAATAAGCACCTACATACTTGCTTTAGTGTCTCCACACAAATGATCATGAGATCAATCATCCTCATCCAATGAGCAAGCAACGTATGTACCAATCTATCCGGATTCACTAATCCCCAATTTAGTAATCCAATGATTGGGAACTATTTTAGTTTTAAGCTTTCTAAGAATTTAGATCTCATTAGAATGATCATCATCATTATTCTAAAAGCATTGCTTAAAACTATGGGTTTATCACATATTATAAAAAAACATCATGTAGATAATTAAAAGCCTTTAATAAATTAATACTTTTTATTAATAAATGAATAAGATTGTTACAAAGTATATGCTTTATCATCAAACATGATTGGCTTGTGTGCATACTACTTTCAATCTCCCACTTGCACTAAAAGCCGATCGTCATGGTAACTCATACTCTTCTTCTCTAAGTGGCGATTATCCTGTTTGTTGGATAAGCTTTAGTTAATGGATATGTAATGTTGTTCTTGAGAGTCCACTATCTCTATAGTGATTTCCCATCTTTCAATGATTCTAATAATCAAATGAAAGTGCCACAACACATGTTTAGATCCAAGATGAGACTTAGGAACTATTCCTAGTTACGTAATGAACTTTTAATCCAAAATCAATCAACTTGCGACTTCATTTATAGCTATATACTTTGTCTTTATCACTAAACCAAAGAACTCTTTTGCTATTTGGAATTTTTCCAATTCACTACACCACCGTTCAAGGTAACCCTTTACCTTAAAGTGGATTATCTGTCATCTTGGTATGTCTGAAAAACTTGAGTCTGTTAAGCCCTCTAGTTTTAATTCAGACCCACCATCTATGCTCACATCTTTAGTGCCGGTTAAGAACTTTAAGATGTTTTTCACTGACTCATAGTGAACTTCTCCAGAATATGACTGATCAACATCAGGTCTCGTACATTTCATTGCATGCATGATAGTTACTCATGTGATCTCTCTTTTGGAGTCTGTGGGGACTATTAGGAGAGATACACTCCATAGCTCATCGACATGAGACATCTCTTGGAGTTTGCCATGCTAAACGACTTTAGCATCAAATGAATATACGTTCCTTGGGTTAAGTTGAGCATCCTTTTAAATCTATCTATATAGATTTGCATCCCCAATAATGATACTCTTCCCAAATCATTCATGGAGGAATGTTTAGACAACTTTATCTTTTCTGATTGTAGCATTGATAAGTTATTCCTCATCCGTAGTATATCAACATATAGTACTAGGAATGTCACGATGCTCCCACTGACCCTTTTGTACACACTAGGTTCATTCTTATTTTTGATAAAATCAAACTCTTTTGATTGCCTCATCAAAACAAATGTTCCATATTTGAGAAACTTGCTTCAATCAATTTCTCTGAGTGTCTACAACTCTTAACTCATCGTATGTAACTAGATCATCATCTTCTATAATGCGTACCTCATCATCATCATCTATGATGAATCCATACCTCCTAGGTATCTTCTTGATGACTATTCGATTCTGATTAGATTTGTGATGTGGTAATAATAGGTCTCTGAGTTTCCTCTTATTTGACTTATAGTGTTTTGTGGTTCTTGAACTTTTCAAGATCTATTATCCTCCCACTAGCCCTTTCAATGATAAACGCCTTTATCTTAGAAGGCGTGTTTCATAACAAACACCTTTTGCTAAGTAGAATTATAGAACATATACCTTAAACTTACTTTAGGATGTCCCACAAATCGACACTTGTCAAATCTTGTCCCAAAGCTTATCCTTTTGAAACCTTTTCACATAAGTTGGAACCCCTTATCTTAACATACTTAAGATTAGGAATCCTCCACATCCATAACTTTTATGGAGTCTTGGGGTAGGATTTTGAGGTTACCATTTTAAAGAATATCGACCATTTCTAAGACATTATCCCGAGAAGGATCTTTGGAATGTCGATAAAATCATTATGGACCGCACCATGTCCAACAAGGTGCGATTTTCATTCAGATACATCAATCAATTATTGCATATCAGGATGTGTCCATTATGAGAAAACTATTTGAGATGATCTAGAAACTTATTGCACAAGTATTTATCCCTTGATCTAATCAAAGAATCTTAATACTTTGCCAATTTGTTTCACTTCTGAATTCTTTGAACCTTTCAAATAATTCACACTTGTATTTTAGAAAATACACACATTCAACTCTTTGAATGATCATCTCCTTTTCTTATACTAGTTTGTTCAATTTGTAAAATTATTTTCACGTAAGTCAAGTATACAAAATCCATTAAGTAACATTCCAGTTCTATACAAAACATTATTATTATAAATAGAACAACAATTGTTCTTAATTATAATACCAAAAATTTTATTGTCCAACAATAAAATGGAAATAATATTTTTAACAAGAACTGGAATACAATAACAACTTATTGACTTAATAGATTTGCCCGTAGGCATCGCTAAACTATAAGTTTCTATGGCTAATATGACAACCTTTGCTACATTTCCCGCACATAGGATTACTTATATTTGTTTAGCTTTCTACTTCTGCTTGGTCCCTTCATAAATCTACATTTATGATAACCAAAGTCGGTATCCAATACCCAAGTAGAACCTTGACTTAAAGAAAATTTTATTTTAAATCATGAACAAATTTGTATTTATAACCGAAACTTCACTAAGCTTCTTTGGTTAGCCTCTGCAAGATGCTTCTCACGCTTCTTTCCCAGTGTCCAGGCTTATTGCAGTGGAAGCAAGCTCCTTTGCTATCCGTATCAGTTTTGTTCTTATTATCCTTTGTTTACGCCTTTCTATTTACCTTCTTTGAATCGTTCTTCTTTTCAGAAGATCCTTTGGCCACTACCAGTAAGACTTGATCTTTCTTGGTTGGAAAGTGACTCTCAACATTTTTCAATATGATAAGCAAATCAGCGAGGCTGATATCTAGCTTGTTTATATGAAAAATTCACAACAATTGTGAAAGGAGTCCGGGAGTGAGTGCAAGATCAAATATTGGCTCAACTCTCCATCCATGACAAAACCAGTTGTCCTAATTGATCAATCAAATTGATTATGTTAAGAACCTTTTTGTCTGTACTATAGTGCCATTGGCCATTCTAGATCGGAAGAGCTCCTTAGATATCTGATATCTATCAATCCTACTTTCCTCACCATCAACCACTTGACGTGCAGGAGTATAGTAGAAGTATCCATAGTTTCAGGCTGACGCTGAAGCTTGTTACTCATGGATATGAGCATGATGCATTGAGCCAACTGTGCATCATCTTTGCCACTTTCTAAAAGTAGCAATGTCTTCCTCAGAGGCATTGTCTGCAACCATTGCAGGGATAGGCGTATTAAGGACATAAGATAGCTTTTCAACTATGAGAACTATTCTCAAATTCCTTAACCAATCCGTTTAATTGATTACGATTAATTTAGCATCTAATATGCTTCATGATGATAGTAATTTTAGACATTGTAAAATTACGTAAATGAATTTGTAATTAACAACATTTTAACATACATTCTTTTATTAATTACCAAAATAATTTAGGTCTTGTTTTAAATTGGTATCTCCCACTATTTTCTTCAAACTATATTACCCTCACTTATATAGTTCGGCAAAATCTAATTAAAGATTTGCTAGTGAGAATAAGGATCCCATTTCAAATGTATATAGTCTTGTGGTGACACAACAAACTATATATAAATAAATAGGTAGACAACTTTTGTCAATTACATCAACTATGTAACTCCTTGTATTTTGCCTCTTAGATTATTTTGATCAGTGTGGTGGCACATCCGAATCAAAATTATCCAAGTTAAGTCCGACTAGCACTCCATATATTCAAAAAGAAAATATCATCCTTGTGGTGACACAACAAAACAATATTGTTCAATTTTCTTTATAAGCATCAAATGTGATAAATTAACATCTTAAATACTTAATACTTGCCTTGTGGTGACACAACAAACTCATATTAAATATTTAATACTCTATTAATTTTATCATGCTAGAAAGCGACGCTCGATATTCCAAATATCTTTGAGCGCTTAGGACTTAATATAAAATTTTGAGGGTTTGTTATTAATTTGTCTCATCTTGTTTACATGCAGCATTTATATATATATATAAATACGCGTCGTATTAATGAACATGCGAAGCATGTTTGCATAATATATAATATATATATAGTATAGCATGCACATATAGAATACTATATTCTACCCGGATTGATTATAGATTTTTATTCTAGTTTGGTTCACTAGAGCCACCAAGTGAACCAAAAGGTCAAACCCCCAAGGGTGCAAGAAATAATATTTAAATATAACTATTACATTTAAACTTGGGCTCCATTACAAAATCGGGTCTTCTAGCGCTCCTTGCTTCTTGATCTCCAATTTTTCAAAATTAATTCTAACTATTCCTATTACAAAACTATTTAAAATAAATAGAAACCTTGATCGTGATCGATCGGGAAGTACATAGGAGGAGATAGAATTTACATTAAGAAAAATTAGAGAAGGCGAGTCTGTGAACCCCATTTAATAAAACTCATACATTCATGCATCCAACTAAAATAAAATTCAATCGCATTGGTCAATAGTCCATAATCAATCCCATTTATAATCATACACATCACCATATGCATCAATAAATAACATTCATCTCATGAATAATAAACATTTAATATATATATTGATATCATTTAATGGGCAAATTTAGTTAGTATAAAATCTATTTTTGAATCAAAATAAACTCCTTTATTTTAATCCAAATTTAAATCAAAATAAAACTATTTTATTTTAATTTATCCTATTTTGAATAAAATAAACTATTTTATTTTAATCAAAAACTTTAATCAAAATAAACTCCTTTATTTTAATTAATTATGGAATCCAATTCAAGTAAAAAAAAAAACTTTAATTAAAATAAACTCTTTATTTTAATTAATTATGAATCCAATTCCATGTAAAAAAAATCTTTTATTGAAAGGAAACACGGATATTCTTTCCTATTCACAAATAAACTCCTTTATTTTGAATAATATAAAATCTTATTCCATATTTAAATAAACTCTTTTATTTAAGGAAATTAGGATTCTCTTTCCTATTCACAAATAAACTCTTTTATTTTGAATAATATGAAATCCTATTTCATATCTAAATAAACTCCTTTATTTAAGGAAAGATGGATTTACTTCCCTATTCACAAATAAACTTCTTTATTTTAGGAAAAATAGAATCCAATTTCAACTCCAATTAGTTAGCATGGAATCCAATTCCAACTCTAATTAGTTAGCATGAAATTCTAATTTTAAAATTAAAATAAATCTTTTATTTTAATATTAAAAGAAACCTTTTATTTTAAGATTAAAACAAACCTTTTTATTTTAATTATAAAATTATTAAAATTAAAATAAAACTTTATATTTTAATATTAAAATAAACCTTTTATTTTAAAATTAAAATAAACTTTTATTTTAATTATATAATAATTAAGAATATATATATATGTATATATATATTATATATATATATATATATATATATATATATATATATATATATATATATATATATATATATATATATATATATATATATCTCCTAACATAAAAAAAAAAAAAAATTTATGATCCCTGCCATGTTCTGAATACGAATGACATCTTTGCTTTCTTTTTTTTTTTTTATTTTATTATTATTAGATTGGCATGTCCTATTTTTATAAGTTTGCTTTGTTTTTTTTTTTTTTTTTTTATAAATTTTTATAATAAAATTATGCCCAATTAAATTGTTCTAAACACATATCAATATACATATCAAATCTGAACAATTAATAATTCGCATAAAGGTTTGGCTCTGATGCCACTGTTAGGTTTGTAATATTCATAACGCAATCAAATTGCATAAATTTAGCGGAAGCGAGTAAAAATCAGAGTTTAAAAAATTTACAAACCATATACCCGGATCATCCTTTATGCATAATTATTAATTAAACGAAAAGATAAAGAATAAAATCATACCCTTGAAGATCGAGCTTCCTCAGGTACAAGTTCACCTCCAAATCCTTTCGCGTTCAATCTTGAATCCACCGGGTTTGGTTCCTTCCTTTGATCAACGTTAGCCACCCAAATGTTTGGCCTCTAAAGGTGATCCACCAAGGAAGAAGAAAATTCAAGAAGAATGGTATTTGGCTCAAACCCTAGTTTTCTATCTACTATAGAAAAGTGTACTCTCCAACAAATTGGAATTATATACATTGAAAAATCAACAACCCATACCACCCATAATAAGACTCCTCTTATTTATTGATGTGGGCAACCCTCCTTAACAATTAAGAAATTGGGTTTTATTTAATTAATTAAATTCTTTTAATTAATTAGGCTCCCTAATCTTATTAGGGATAATTAATTAAACTCCTTTAACTAATTTTCCTTCCTAATCCAATTAGGAATAAATGAGAATACTTATATTAAATTAATTCCTAAACTCTTTTAGAAATTAAAATAATAATAATTGTAATAATATTAATAAGACTCCTCTTATTAATTTATATTTAATATTTCCAAAATATTAAATAATAAATATTAAGCTATTTAATTTATTCTATCACTATAGATTAAATTAAATATACTAACTATATTATTACGATTATGCCATTAACTTCTTAAATAATTATTCTTCCTTTTATGGTGTGACCCTTTAGGTTCTCCATATTAAGCTAGGTTGTGAATAAATCAATTAGAACAATTCTAATCTTATTTAAATAAATAAATTAAACAATTAATTTATTTAAATAATATTTATTCTGATAGGGATAAGCCTCCTAGCGATCAACGACTTTCCGGATAATATAGATTTCAACATTAATCATTAAAGAACCTTTGAGTAAATAGTTCTCCGTACAATTCAATCCTTCCACCATACAATGTCCCAATTAAATATAAGGCATGGAATTCTTGTCGAGTCTTATTTTATTTAATTATATGTATTTCGACTCTTAAATGCACAACTCCAAATAATGCAAATTAGAAACTCCTTTCTAATTTCATTACGCTTATAACCAAGGACTCTTTGGGTTGTCATTTATCGAATCACATAGGACATTTCTCTTCTTTTATTAAAGTGGTAGATTCTTTATTGATCATACATTATCTCCATGTACAACTTATTATACCCAAGCATACCCTTTGATATACCCTAAGGGTCTTAAGGAATAAGTCAAAGTATAACTCATCATACACAAGATACTATGATGATCTCAAGTCCAAGGATCACTTGTCTTACTATCACTCTGAAATTCCTATTGACAGCAAATAAAACTCCATTAGGTATTCCTTAGCGAGCCCAATGCTCGATGAACTTATTCTCTAATAAGCACCTACATACTTGCTTTAGTGTCTCCACACAAATGATCATGAGATCAATCATCCTCATCCATGAGCAAGCAACAACGTATGTACTAATCTATCCGGATTCACTAATCCCCAATTTAGTAATCCAATGATTGGGAACTATTTTAGTTTTAAGCATTCTAAGAATTTAGATCTCATTAGAATGATCATCATCATTATTCTAAAAGCATTGCTTAAAACTATGGGTTTATCACATATTATAAAACAGCATCATGTAGATAATTAAAAGCCTTTAATAAATTAATACTTTTTATTAATAAATGAATAAGATTGTTACAAAGTATATGCTTTATCATCAAACATGATTGGCTTGTGTGCATACTACTTTCACCAACAACAACAACTACACCAACAAGTAGCCAGGGCCTGAGGGGTCCTTGTCCGGAAGGACTAAATGAAGTTTCAAGTCTGTTGGGCTTGAAGAGTTCCTAGGGAACTAGAGGAGTTCCAAGCCTGCTGGGCTTAAAGAGTTCTTAGTGAACTGAAGTTCCAAGGTTGTTGGCCTTGAAGGAATCTTAGTGATTTAGGGTGCTGCCCTTCCTTAGTGGAATTCCTGCTAGTTAAAGCAGAAGAGTGGATCAGGAGCTTGAGTCTTTGAACCACTTAAAATCCCTTGTGTCTTTTACATTCTGTCATTTACTTTATGTACCTAACTACTATAAATGTTATGTATGTATTAACTACTTACAACTTAACTAACTCTACAAACAATGTATGTATGTTCATGAATATATCAATGAAGGGGATCTTTTACTTATTCCGTTGTGCTTGAAAAGATTCTTATGATTATCATATGTTGATCCATTAGCAACATCAACTAAACTGGAAAAGTATTTGAAAATAAAAAGGATCTATTCAACCCCCCTTCTAGATCTATTGTGTGCCTACTGAGAACTAACAATTGGTATCAGAGCAGGTTCTCATGCTATATTCATAAGCTAATCACTTTGAGTCTGATCTTAGGCACAAACATTGTTCTAAACTTATTTTAGTAGTAAGTCACTTGTAAATGCAGATGAGCTCACAAGTTGGAAATATTGTGTACATGTAAATGTGTATATACACCTGAAGCTGCTCAGATTGGTCCATGTTCTTAAATGCCATAACAACAAGACCAACTCTTGCCTATAGTCAATATTGTAGTCTGAAGAGCAGATATGGGAGCTCAAGAGATATCAACAACAAAGAGTTAAGCATCCACCAGACTGAATTATGAAATGGACACACGTGCTAAGACGTACTCATTCAGAAAAAGAAAGAAGAATCTCTCAAATCTCTATTTGGCCAATCAACAGCTGGATGTGAACCTTGAGGACTCAAGGTTGTCAAAGAACTAAAGATGTCAAGATTCTCTGAGCCTACATCTTTAAGACAATGACTGATTGATCAAAGGACAAATGGAGCAACAAGCTGTCAGAAGTGAAGGAAAAAGTATGCACATCAATGCCTAACCTTAGTATATCAAGATAAATGATTGTCAAGAAACTGACAATGCAAAGGTACGGTTCCTCATCAGTAAATGTGTACATCATGTTGCACCACCCTATGCACGACTACAGTATTCTATCAAGAGACCATACTCTACTTAAAAAGGGGAAGAGAGAAAGTAAACTGAAGTTGGATACTCAAATGCTAGCAAACATTCTCTCCATCCAGGTTTTAGGATTGAAGATAACAACTTGAAAGAAGTCTGAAATAGGTCATAAACATATCAAGATTTAACTAATCTTAAGTGTAGTAATCTTTGCTGATGGGCTAGTATGTATGTACAAACCTATGTTCTAAGTTTTTGATAACACATAGAGTATGATCAGTTCTACAAGAGTATCTTGATGATTCATAGAAACTGATCACCTCCATGAATCAAACAGATACAAATAAGTGATAGAGTTGATTCTCACTCTATGAACATTTAAACTCTATGAACATAACTAAGTAAATGATTAAACCATCAAAGAAAAAGAATGATTTGTTAAATTGGTTAATCTTATATATACTCATCATCATGCATCTTAAAATGTCGTATCTAAATTGGATACATGCATGAATACGATTGTTGGTGATCAATATGATGAAAATTCAAATATATGAGGAATATGGATTTTGAAAGCTAACCTAGTAGGACCCATTTAACCATAGGTACCAAAAATAGAAATTTATCTAACCTGCAGGTGCTTGGTATATCTGACCACACTAAGGAATACTGAAGCAGAAGACTTCAGTCAAGAAGATTCAACCAGCAGAAGGCTTGAGACATTTCAGAAGAATTTTTGACTAAATCTTTATCTGTCAAAGCCTGCCCTTGAAGACTTGCTGAGCTAACATGAATGAAGCTCACATGGTTGCTGATCTATTTATGGAAGTAGACCATTCACCCTAAGATAAGAAGGGTCTTATATGCTCAATCATCCAAAGCATATCATTTGAGAAGAACCATCGAGAAACTCATTATAAAAGCAGAACTCCATAAGTACAAACTGTCAAAGAAGACTACGTTTGTAGTTCTATAGAGGGATCAGTCTTGAAGATATCTACTTCTATGATCCAGGAGGTTTAAATGATTGAGATGACTTCAGTAAAAAGGAGATATGCAAGGCTGTCCTGTGATGCACATGAAGAAGAAGAAGATCTCACACCTATTTGAGAAGATAGTATCAACTATGGGGGTGCAGTGATCTATTAAGGAAAAGCAGCACTGAAAGTATCAAAAATACACTATAAAGCAATGTACTAGTTATAAAGTCCCACAACGTTGTGACTGATGAACTAAATGAAGATCCAGAGTTAGTAGGAACGTCTCAAAATGTACTACTGATAACCTTGTTAACCACCCAACTCAAAATCGTGAAACGCCTACGATCAAACATCTGATCGTAGTGTAAAAATAGAAGGACACCACGATTACAGCCAATGTAAATGTCTAAAGTTGGTAGATGAACTTCACAGCAGAAAAGGTCAAATGAAATATAAATACTAATCACTTCTTAAGTTTTTCATCTAGAAAGCGCCTCAGGGACAAACCTGACCCTTAGTTCACTCTAAGAGGTTGGCCCTTCCTGAGCTACCTTAACCCAGAAGGAATGCTTAGCCTAGTTTATCTCAAGGAACAGGACAGACAAAGATCGTAGAGTAGATTCTAAAGTGAACTCGATGATCATAGTGCAACCTCAAAGATCGTAGAATAGGCTCGATGATCGCAGGCTTCCCAAACAATACACTAGCTCATGACGAGCTCAGCAGAAAATGGCACTTGCTCAACTATTCAGATCGCGTGGAGATAAGGTCAAAAACGATTTAGAAAGATATCCTGCAGACTCACCTCAGAAGTTTATTGCCCAAACTATCATGAGGATCATTAGTGGTTAAGCCATGTAACTTCATGCTAAGGATTAGTGTCAAAACATCCACTAAAGCATCTCTCAGAAGATAATTGTTGAGTCAACAAAGAAAATTGTAGAGTTCATAGCTACCTCAACAAGCTACTCTACTTACTAAAATAGTCAATAAAAGAAAAGTTAAATCTAAAGAACGAACACGATGGAGGACTTATAGATAATGACTTATCAGCGACTTACAACTGTCCCACTAAGAAACGTGGAAGGAACAATTACAAGAGGGAAATTCAAATAATTGGCAGTTCCATCTTAGCGGGCTCTTCAAAATTTGTAAACCTGTCAAATCTATACCTAAGGGAAAACCTAGCCACCTCTAAACAGCCAAAATCTCAAAACAGTTATCAGAAGCTATCGAACCTCTCTCCCTCCCTTTTTTAAACCCTAAAATCCTCTTCAAAGCCTGAATTCATTAAACAGCTAGATTCGCCCAAATTGCATTCAACAATCTCTCATAGAAGGTCTGAAACTAAATACCCATACATCTTGAACTCTCAAAATGGAAGAATAGCGTGTTATAACCAGAATCCAACTCGGCTTCAAGAAGTTCGAAAGATCAGAAAAGAAGTTCAAGGATATACTTGAGCTTGTAAAGAATGTTGGGTTTTATGAGTGCTTGGAAGCTAACACTCCAGTCTATACCGAACTAGTGAAACAATTCTATTCCAATGCAATAATAGGTTCTAGGTTTTTGTCCAAAAAGGTTAGAGGAGCAAGTCTGAAGATAAGGGCATCTAACTTCAACCAATGTCTAGGGTTTCCCAACCAAGGTCTGATAAACCTCGACGAGGTTGACATTGAAGAAGGCAAGAGGTTAATGAATTACAAGAGGAACGTAAATCTGAAGGATATGAAGAAGAAGGAGTTTCCAGAAGAGTTTGAATTTCTAGCTGAGATTACAGCAAAATGCATCTTGTGCAAGGACACTGTACGTGATACTGTAAGTGATCTACAACTAAGAATCATGACTGCAATCGTCATGAAATAACATATAAACTTTGGAACTCTTCTAATTGATTGGTTAACCAAATGGGTGGAGAAGGCTGAGATGAAGAAGTCTACAAATAAACCTCTCACGAAGGTATTTCATGGAAGACTCTTAAGCAATGTGTTGAAGAAGAAACTGGGAAGCAAGATAAAGGATGATGAGGGAGAACCACTAAATGTTCATAAAGTGATGTCCCCACAATTATTCAAAAACTAGAAGAAAAATCCATGGAAAACAAGAGGCTAATGACATCTGGTAGCAACAGCAAGGTCTCTGCAAAGAAGAGAAAGGTATAAGACGTGGAAAGCAAGCCATCCCATTCTGATTACTCTTTATCTGTAAAAGCCACACCAGCAAAGAAGAAATCTAAGAGTGTGAAGAAAATAGAGGCTCCACCAAGCAGTCTCTCCACTGAAAACAAGAGACAAGGAAAAGAACAAGCATCAACTACAGAAACTCCAAAGAGAAGAAGGAGTAATAGATTACTCAAAGGACCATCCAAAAAGAAAGCAAAGGTAATGAAAGAGTCAGTCCCAGGTCCTCAAGGAAGCTTATCTACTCAAGAAGAAAGAGAAAACGTAGAGTCAGAAAATGAGAAGGGATCTGAAAGTCTCAAGGAAAAATCATCAAAGAGTAATTCTAGCAATGAAGAAGAAGCTGAGTCTATGAAAGAAATAGTCATATCTGATAATATAGAAGAATGTACAAGTCCTATGGATAATCCTTAGAGTAGCCACTCTACTGCTGAAGAAAGTGTGAAAGATGAAACAATTGGATCTCCAACTGTAAATGCTTCAACAAGCTCATATAATGGCTCAAAAGATGTTGAGTCTGAAGAAGAAGGACATGTTCCTCCTATTGCTGAACATCAAGGAAGCTTATATGGGGATACAGAGGCTTTAGATTCTGAAGAAGAAGAAAAGTCTGAAACCCCTATAGTTGATCCTCCAATAAGAAGAAAAAGCAACAGACTGCTTGCTAAATCTATCTCAAAAAGGATAGGAGAACACTCCACTGCTGTCATTGAATTGAGTGATGATGAGTTTGAATCCACGGAAGAAAATGCTGAAGAAGAAGATGAAGAGATGGAAAAAGATTCTAACTAAGAATCAGAGGAACACACTGATGAGTCTGATGAAGGAAGTTTACAGAGGTCTAACTCCAGCCCCAGACAAAATGAAGATGGCAAAGACTCCAGTTCTGAAACAAAAGAGCCAGAAAATGTTCACATTCTTAATCCTTTAAATCGCAAGAGAAAGATTGTAGTAGAAATTGATGAATCACTGGATGTGCTCCCCGGCAGATAGATCAATCATGGGAATGAAAGGTTAAATGTGGTAATGATGACTACAGAAAATGCGCTCAACAATCATAAGGTTATGAAGCTAGACACTTCAACTGTAATATATGAGCCTGAAGTTAAGAACCATGTAATAAGATGGTTTCACCCTCATATGCCATGGGTAAAGGCATCTCTCACTGGAGATAATAGCTATCTCACATAGGTTTTCTCTCATCTTCCCAACCTGGAGCTGGTGTCACAGAACTTTCCAAGGGTAAAGAAGTTTACAATCAAGATGATCAAAGAACAGCCTCACTACAAAGTCTACCGATATGTTGGAAATCACTACATTCCCTATGATAGTAGAGTGGGTTCAGGTGGCAGAAGGGTACTACTGCACAAGTACGTGATCGTAAAGTCTCTTCACTCTACCACTAAAGATGATCAAATTCAGTATGAAAAGCTTCCCTCTGCCCAAGCACAGTTATCTGATATTCCTTCATCCTCCAACAGTGATTGTCACTCAATGATTTATCAGATTCTCACTGCTTTCAAAAATCTATCTAAAATGAAAATCATGGAGTCCAGTCTGGTATTCAAAAAAAGCCTGCCCAACCATATGACCAAACTCCTATGGAGCAGGAGCTAGTAAAGAATTCTGATGAATTGGCTGAGACGATATCAATCATCACTAAAGAGACCAAGATGTTGACCGAAGCAAGAGGCAATGCAGTTCAAGACAGACTTCAAGCGACTATGTCTGATATATCTCTCAAAATTAAAGAGAAAGATCAAATATATCTAAAGGCTATGAATGATCATAAGGCAGAAGCTCCACGAGCATAGAAGGCTAATGAAGAGCAAATTCACTCTCTCTCACAAGATTGAAAATCTGAATCAGTCTCTTTTCCTACAGCTTGAGCTAAGCCAACAAGAACTTAAGATGGAGGTTGGTAACTCATCTTACTTGATGGAGCAACTTATGTCCAATATGGAGGAGCTCTCACAAGTGATTAATGACAAAAAGGGGGAGAAAAAGAGGCATAGAAAAAGGAACTCAAGGAAGAGCAAGGAGATCAGAAGAAAAGAATATAAGAAAGCCAAGAGGAAGGCAAGGAAGAAGATAGCAGCAGTAGTAGCAGAATCATCATCTGAGGGGGAGTCAAAGGATGATGATCCCATGAATGCAAAGTTTGAGGGGGAGCCAGAAAAAGAAGAAGAGCATGAATCTGAGGAGGAGCAGAGAAAAGAAATGGAGTCACCATCTCAGGGGGAGCAGGAGCAAAAAGATCAAACAGATAAATAGCTGATCAACAGACATCCTGGAAGACACACATGGAGCCAAAAAGGTACATTTCTATCTACTTAGGTATGTTCTGGATCCAGGATATAAAGGGTCATAGTTTATGTAATTATCAATGACATTCATGATTATCTATTTTAGAAATAAAGCTGCTCACTGTATATAAGATTCATTCATATCATACATATGCACTAATTATTTTTGTCATAATCAAATATGGGGAGATTATTAGGAATAAGCATGTGAATAATATTTCTATTTATATATAATTTGATTATGATATAAATGAATGAATATGCAAGTATGCTTGCATCAAGAAAAGCTGTAAAGTCCTTTGATAGATAATAGGAACACATGTACAAGGACTTAGAATGAATTGATCAAATGTGTTAGGTTGATCCAACATAAGAAAAATAGCTTTGTAAAGTCCTTAAAACGAAATGATGTACAAGTACTATAAATATAGAAAGATCAAACTTGTTAGGTTGACCTTATAATGTAATAGATAGGCTTATCTGATCGTCGAGCACTGCACCAGAAATCGTAGTCTGTCAGGAGAGTCAAGGAAAACTTGAGAACTAACAAGGTGAAATCGTAGTCTGCAAGATAGTAGATCTTGAAGTTCATAGCCTACCAAGAGAGACAAGGAAGGATCATAGTGTGTCGAGAAGAACTTCCTCAAAGTCGTAGTCTGTTGAGGAATTCATGTTCAAAATTATAGAGACAGTCTATCTAAGAGCCGACCGAGCATCTGCCAAACCAAGTCAAGAATCATAGACCACACTCGGAGTCATAGAGCCTACTGATCAAATAAGAGGCAAAAATCGTAGTCGAGCCAGATCAGATGAAGACAGCAAGCTTAAAGGCAAAAATTAAAGGGTATCAAGATCTGATCTCGGAGTCATAATGTCTGTAGAAACCAAGCCAAATCGTAGAGTGCAGAACTAAAACTTTAACAGAAGTGCTCACAACACCAAGGTAGAAACATAGAGTAAACATGATTCTCAACAAATAAGCACTCCCAGAATATCCAAAGGATGATGTGACACCCCTAAATCTGGGTATCTTCCAACCCAACATATGGTGCTACACAGTGCTAAAGTTCACACATACATTCAATTGAAATACTTAAGGTCTTAAACATCATTTAAGGATGTTACTTTAAGTTAATTAAGATAAGTTAATTTGAAGTAATCACTGTACCTTAATTCTATACATATAATCATTCATCACTATCTTTAGTTTAGCGCTGGCTCTGCGGCGCCAGCTTCCTCTCTCTAAGTCAGTTTCTTCGCCTTTTTCCATGGTTGAGGTATCGACCGAGCACTTGAAATACGCCATTCTCGATTATATTGGCGTACTGCAATATGAAAGTTCGATGAGGTCGAGACCTTTTACATTGCAGTATTCTGACACCACATTTTGGCCTTGAAAGGTCTTGTATGGCCTTGACTTTGTGCAACAGATAGATGACAGTTTTATTTTACACAACTAACTTCCCGGACTCCAAATTTTATCATTATAAGTCCAAATTGGCTCATTCAAAGCCATTAGCTCACAAATAACATACTATACATGTTCATGCAAGAATTTTATATTTTTGACTTCGTTAACTCAAAGTTCACCTTTGAGTTCATTTTTAACGAAAACGATAAACGTCCATGAACGTTCAATGCTCATTTCTTCGTTCTAAGTCAGAATTCGATCATTTTTGAGCCCGCCACTCTATAATGCCAAATAAGACTTATTCCCATCAAAAACCAACATTTTTGAGCTCAATGTCAAAATTCGACTTCCATTCCGAGAATTTCACAAATTCAACGATTATCGTCTAATCATGTGAATTCCGGCATAACTTCGTTACTTATGATTTGATCATCGTTTCAAATGGATTATATCTATCATACTAACATCTTAACATACATATTTCATTAACTTATTTACATGATAAGTTATTACTTATTCTTTATGAGTTTATAACTTATAAAAGTATAAACTACTTATGATTTCACTTCACATGACTTATCATGGTTTTAATCTTCTAACCACCATCCTTGATTCTTTTTATCATACTAACTTCATTAATATAAACATATTACAAGTTCTTATAAGTTCTACCTTGGTTCATAACTTATATATGAACAACTTGCTTATTCAAGGCTTATTATGACTTAATTCCTTTGATTAACCATTTTCTTTACTTCTTAGCATACATACTTCACTAATCCACACTTCTCTATCAAACTAGTATTGAAGAGTTGGAAGATTAATGGTATAAAAGTCTTACCCTTGATGATCAAGCTTTTCCTCTTCTTTTCTACTAATGGAAGTCTAGCTTTTTCTTACTTATTATCTCTAACAATTATGCACTTAAGTTGTTGGTGTATTTGAATAATCAACAAATGAAATCCAAAGCTTTCTATTTATAGGAATTGCTAGGTTAGGGTAGTTTAGTCAATAGCCAATCCCACCTCCTTAATCACCTCCTTACTATTCATTACTTACTTATTAAGTTAACTTGTTTATCACATTATTTGCTTATTCATCACATTATTTACTTGGCCACCAATATCAACAATGTGATCATGGGGCTCACATGGGTTGCCCCATGGATCTTCATCACCTAATGGATCTTAATTTGGGCTTTAATTTAATTAGATTAACTTATGCTTTTGGGCTTGTATTAATTTACTTTGGACTTTACATTAACCAACACTTGGGCTTTAACAATAGTTCTCATTGGGCTTAAATACAATCCACTTAGACTTTACATTTCCTACATAATCTCACAAGTCCAATTACACATGGCTTAAAGCCTTAGAATGTATTCTCTACGTATTAATCTCATATTCTAACTCGTATACTTATTCAACATATACGACATACCATTATTCATACATACTCGTATAATACTTTGTATTATACTCGTATTCATTACCTCGTACAATACCTACGTATTATATGATCATCGCTTTAATTAGTTAACGCTTTACTTTTCATAACGTTCTCGAAATAAGTCCACATGCAAAAAACTACGTTTTCCATACTTGAATTATTATTACATAATCCATTTCACCTCAAAATTCTATCGTTACGTATTTCTCGAAAGTTCAAAATAATTCCTGAGCAAAAATCGATGAATGGTATTTTTTGGAAAATTTCTTGGAAAACTTTTATTTTTGTCTTAGAAATTCAAACACTTTAATTCCTTCACGTAGTCGAAATACTATGACATTTTGACGTTTCTAGGTTATAGAACGACATTCATCTTACTAACACATAATAATAACAATTAATATAATTTTATTCATTATTTAATTAAATAAAATTATTTTACAATAGATCCGAATTTCTCGGTCATTACATTCTTCACCCCTTATAAAGATTTTGTCCTCAGAATCTCATCTTACATTACACAAATAACTGGGGGTAATCTTTGCTTATCTTTTCTTCCAATTCCCACGTTGCTTCTTCGGCATCGTGGTTCTTCCATAACACCTTTACATAAGGTATAACTTTGTTCCGCAGAACTTGTTCTTTTCTATCGATAATTTGAATCAGCATCTCTTCGTACGTTAAGTCCTTCTCGATATGAATAGGCTCATACTCTATTATGTGCTTATAATCCGGCTTATAAGGACGTAACACAGATACGTAAAACACGTTATGTATTCGTTCTAGGTCTGGAGGTAATGATATCATATAAGCTACCTCGCATACCCATTTTAACACTTCAAAAGGTCTTATAAATCTTGGACTTAACTTTCCCTTCTTTCCAAAGTGTATCTTTCCTTTCCAGGAAGACACCTTTAGAAACACGTAGGAGCCTACTTCAAACTCCCTATTCACTCGATGTGAGTCCGCATACTTTTTTTGTTTGTCTTGAGCTGCTATGAGATGCATCTATATCAACTTCACTACATCCGCTTTCTGTTGCACTAATTCTGGCCCTAGCATTCGTCTTTCTCCCACTTCATCCCAACATAGTGGTGTTCTGCACTTTCTTCTGTATAAGGCTTCGTAAGGCGGCATACCTATGCTTGCATGATAACTATTGTTATATGCAAACTCTACTAAAGGTAGATGGTCATCCCAACTACCCTTAAAATCCATGACGCAAGATATTAACATATCTTCTAACGTCTGAATTGTCTTCTCTGTCCATCAGTTTGTGGATGATAAGTCGTACTCAACTTCAGTTGTGTCCCCAACTATTCTTGCAGACTCCTCCAAAAGTTTGATGTGAATCGTGGATCACGATCTAACACAATCAAAACTGGTACTCCATGTCTGGAAATAACTTCCTTAACATAAAGTTTAGCTAACTGGTCTAAGTTATACTTAACCCTTATTGGCAAAAAGTGAGCCGATTTCGTCAACCGGTCCACTATTACCCAAATCGCATCATACCCTTTCGTTGAAATCGGAAGTCCCACCACAAAATCCATCGTGATATGCTCCCACTTCCACTCTGGAATCTCGAATGACTGTAATAAGCCACTTGGTCATTGAGGTTCGGCCTTAACTTTCTGACAAGTCAAGCACCTACTCACATACTCGGCTATCTCTCTCTTCATGTTCATCCATTAAAAATTCTGTCAAAGGTCTTGATACATCTTAGTACTACCAGGATGAATTGAGTACCTCGAACTATGAGCTTCTTGTAAGACTTGCTCCTTTAATTCTGTCTCATTCGGAACCCAAATTCTTCCTTCAAATCTCAATAACCCCTCGTTATCGAGACTATACTTAATATCTTTTTCATTAGTTAATCGCTCCTTTATCCAGTCACACTCATCAGTTTTGAGCTGCACCTCTTTGAATCTCTCTACAATGGTAGATTGAATCTCTGTCACAAACAGTCTCTGCCCTGCTTCACTCAGAAACTTCACCTCTATCTCCATCATAGACATCTCTATTATTAACTCAGTTTAACCCATTAACATAGACAACTTCTCCCGACCCTTTCTACTTAAGGCATCGGCAACTACATTGGCTTTTCCAGGGTGATACAGGATTTCAAAGTCGTAATCCTTTATCAAATCTAGCCATCTCCTTTGTCTCATATTCAACTGCTTCTGTGTGAAGATATATTTTAGACTCTTATGGTCCATGTATATCTCACATTTTTCTCCGTAAAGATAATGTCTCCATATCTTTAAGGCAAAAACTACGGCGGCCAGTTCCAAATCATGAGTAGGGTAAACTTTCTCATAATCCTTCAACTGCCTTGATGCATACGCAATGACCTTGCCATGATGCATGAGCACGCAACCAAGTCCTCTATGCGAAGCATCGCTATAAACTATGATATTTCATGTGTTATCGGGTAATGACAAAACAGGCGCTTTACTCAACCTATTATTCAGTTCTTGAAAACTGTCCTCGCATTTCTCAGTCCATACGTATTTCACCGCCTTCCTTATCAAGTTAGTCAACGGAGTAGCTATCTTTGAAAAATCCTGGATGAATCTCCGATAGTATCCCGCTAACCCTAAGAAACTCCGCACCTCAATCGGCATTTTTGATTGTTCCCAATTCATCATGGCTTCCACCTTTACTGGATCTACTGAAATCCCCTCATGGTCAATGACATGACCTAAAAATTGTACCCTCTCTAGCAAAAATTCACACTTAGTGAACTTCGCATATAACTTCTCCTTTCTTAGTGTCTCCAACACTATTCTTAGGTGTTCAGCATGATCCTCTAGAGTCTTAGAATAGACTAGAATATCATCGATAAACACCATGACAAACTTATCCAAATATTGTTTGAACACTCTGTTCATCATATCCATAAATGCAGCTGGTGCATTAGTCAACCCAAACTACATCACCAAAAACTTGTAATGACCATAACGATTCCTGAATGCCGTCTTTGGTACATCCTCCTTCCTAACCTTCAACTGGTGATACCCCGCTCTTAAATCTATTTTAGAAAAATACTTTGCCCCTTTCAACTGATCAAAAAGATCATCAATCCTGGGCAATGGATATTTATTCTTTACTGTTAACTTGTTCAACTCTCGATAGTCGATGCAAAGTCTTAATGATCCGTCCTTCTTTACAAATAGTACCAGTGCTCCCCACGGTGAAACACTCGCTTGTACGTACTTTCTATCCAACACTTCTTGTAACTGTACCATTAACTCCTTCATCTCCATTGGCGCCATATGATACGGTGCCCTAGAAATTGGTGCCGCTCCTGGCACAATGTCTATTACAAACTCGGTCTCCCTATCCGGTGGAGGACCCGGTAATTCACTTGGAAATACATCCGTGAATTCTCTAACTATAGGTATTTGTTCAGTGGTCACTCCCACTCTCTGGGTATCAACAAAATGGCACAGATAACCTACACATTCCTTCCTCAATAATTTCCTAGTTTGTGTCATGGTAAGACAACACAAATGCCCCGGCGATCTATTACTGTAAAATACTACCTGAGGTTGTCTCAACGTTCTACTATTCACATATTTCTTATGACAATCTATAATTGCCCCATGGTTAAACAACTAATCCGTTCCGAGAATTACATCGAATTCTCTCAACTTTATCGGTATTAAATCTACCGATAATTTACAACCCTATATGTCTACGCAACAACTCCTATGAATATCTTCAACATGAATTATCTCTTCGTTTGTTACCTTAATATTGAAAGGTATAGGCAACTTTTCGGGAAGTAATCCTAATCGTCTAGCAAAATCACATGTTATAAACGAACAAGTAGCACTCGAATCAAACAGCACGTAAGCATTTATGTCGTTGATCAGAATAATACCTACAACTACGTCCCCTGATGTAACTTCATCTTGGACCGTCATGTTAAAGGTGCGGGCCATTGGCCTACCCAACTGCGCTGGACCACCAATAGCTAACTTACCGCTATTAGCGCTTTTATTCTCGTCCGTCCCCTTCTTCGGGCAGTTCTTTGCTATGTGGTCGGTTGACCCACATATAAAGCATCCGTGATTCTTCTTCGGACTTAGATAGTTAGGCGAAATATGCTCTTCCTATCCACAGTTATAGAGCCTCGCTCCCACCTTCAGCGATTATCGCCTTCTCTAATATGGTCCCAAACAAAGTACTTTGGAACACAGATATTCGGTTATAGAGCCAGGGTTTTAAGCCCTGCTCAAACCTTCTAGCTTTTCTAACTTCAGTGTCCACCTGATGTGGAGCAAACCTCGCCAGTTCATTAAACTTGGTAGCGTATTGGGGAACCATCATTTACCCTTGTTTCAAATCAAGAAACTGCATTTCCATCCTTCCCTACATACTCGTGGGAAAGTAATTCTCGAAGAAAATCTCCTTTAACCTTACCCATGTTAAGTTTTCAATACCAGCCCTAGCCTGGTTAGCCTCCCACCAAAAGTTGGCTTCTCCCTTCATCATATAGGTTGCAAAAGCAACCTTTTGACCCTCGTCAACATTTGCAATAACAAATGCTTTCTCAATTTCTTTCACCCACGTTTAGGCTTCTACGGGGATTGTAGTTCCTTTGAACTCCAGTGGACCGACACCCTTGAAATCCTTGAAAGTAGTAGCTCGTACTACTCCAAGATTTACGGGGATATTAGCCCCATTTTTATTAAAGGCTGCCGTTAACAAGTTAACAAATTCCTACATTGGGTTTACCGGACCTCCCTCCAGTTGATTTACATTAGCATCTTGATTATGTTATCTCCTTCTCGGCGGCATTTTGTTGTTAAGATAAACAACACATCATTATTACTCTTTTCCTTATTACTTAGTTATTATTCAAGATTAAACAATAACTTTAACATTCATTACTCAATATGTTCCATAAAAAGGCTTATATTGATTGGCTTCTTGTAGTATAATACTACATCGTTCACATTACACAGCCTAAGCTGATTACATTACTATCCCGCAATTGCTTTCCAAAAATTGGGATTTACAAAAGACTACCCTTTGTTATACAAAAGAGGGTTTTATGTCACTACTAGATACACAATATTTACATATCTAACTCTACTCTAGCTACTACTAGATTACATCTGCCGCAAGGCATTATCAAAATCTGTGGTGGCAAGATTGGCGATAACATCTGGAAATCCTTATGAGAATTCCTATAGATATAGGACATCCTCCCTATCTTCTGTTTCTTGGTCTTTAGCTCCTCCTTGAGCTCAAAGACCTCCTTTTTTAGCTTATGGACCTTGTCCTTGGCTAAAACTCTTTCATCATGCTTCTGCTTCCACATAGACTCCACATCTATCTTATCTTGCAAGACAATATAAAGCTCTGCTTTTAGCTCCTTCACCTCCTAACATTAATGGAGGTTTCTGTCTAACACTGTCATAAACAGTGACATCATCGACTCCCCCTGAGGTGTCTCTTCAACAAGTGCTACCAGGTTGAAGGACACTACCTCCACCTCTTCTTCTGACATGTCGTCGAACACTGACATTATGTCATGGTTCTCTGAGTCTCCAGACTCAATTACCACCACTTCTGGCTCTTCGGCTAAAGGGTTTGGTATAATCTCTATTTGATTAAACGATTCTTCACTTTCTACCTGTACATCTCTATACAGTCCATTTCCTCTTAACATCTACAACAAAACAATGAAGTTTGATTAGTACACGTCAGTAGAATAATAAAAACACATATCATATATATAATGCATTTTTAAGGTTAATTTCATTTTTTACTTCTTTGAATTCCCTTAAGGTTATGACTTAAGGTTTTAATTCCCACCTTAAGTTTTATAACCTAATGCTTTGATATCAACCTGTGACGCCCCCAAATCTGGGTATCTTCCAACTCGACATATGGTGCTACACGGTGCTACAGTTCACACATACATTCAATTGAAATGCCTCAAAAGAATAAATATGTCTTATATATATTCAAAAAAATAGTCTCTTCCCAGGTTCTTTATAACCGATACATAAGTTCTTTGTCATAATATCAAATACATTACAACATTAAAACTATACTATTACATAGAATGTTCAACTGTGCCCGCTTAGCCTTCCCTTCCCTTTATCTTTCTCAGATTCGATCCTTCATCAATTCGATCTTAATCTATTGTATTCATATGGTTCGAGCAAGAGTGAGTATAACTAGCTCAGCAAGTATGAAAATTCCATTTAAATGACATGCTTGAAACATACAAATCATATATCTTCAATAACTAAATAATAGTTATGAAGTACTATCGATAATTCAAAATAGCACTTCCCTTTTCTTAAAACGTTTTACAATGAACAATATTTCGTAAAACATTAATTCCGGTCCAAGACCTTGAGCATTTCATACTTTCTTTGAAAAGGACAACCGATCCCATCTTCTTCTTCTTAAACATACATCATTATATAGATTGTTTATAACAATATACATTTTAAATTCCTTAATCTTCTAAAACCTTATAACTCTTAAGGTCTTTCATTATAAATAACGATAATTACATTATTCTTTACTTTACTTCATTCATATGAGTGACTTTTATCATCACCTTATCTTCTTCTAAGGATACATAATATACTTCATTAAACTATATCTAAAGTTCATTTAAAACTTATTTTATATTACAAGTCTTTACATTATTCTTTATCTTTTTCTGAGAGTGACTTTTATCATCCACATTCATTAAATGACACTTCATTTAACTTATACCATATTACAAGTCTTCGCTTGATCTTTATTCACATACCGATCCTTAAGTTCTTCTAACATCGTTCTTCTAACATCGTTCAAAAATGTTTTTCATTTAAAGCAAGTGTGAGCATTCAATTGCCCAAAGAAGTCATAGCAGTTGAACAAACAACAATAAGAATTCAAACATTCTTTATAACTTCAATAGCTGAACAAGGCTATGAAGCAGCTTGAACAATAGGAATAATTTCGATTCCTATCATTTTAAAACATTATTCACATGCACTTTGAAATACTTTCATTCTTCTACCTTTTTCATACTCATCATGTCTGGCTAGAATCATTAGCACAAACTTAACAATAACGGATCATGTATAAACAGAACATACTTGTATTGAACAGCTCAATCACAGAACAGTTCATATTATAGAAACACTAAAGTGTTCACATTGTGGCTCAAGGCCTAATACGTTCTACCACCTTATACAAATATCGCACATTCAAGACATAACTTCTCAAGTTCAACATCTGAGAAGTTTAAGAAACTAGCATTCATTTAGAATATGAATGAAGTTAGGAAACTTGCCTTTACGCCTAACTATGACTTACTTTACGCCGAACCTGCTCATTTCAATTCCTATATAACACATAAGAAAATACCACATACACCAATTAGTCATACATATTTGAACTTATGCATTAGTTTACTTAACTTTACTTCTTAGGGTTCACGTTCTTGCAACCTAAGTTTACGCGACCACTTTCACACTCTGTTTACGGCTTCATGACATACATATGAGGAGATGTCTTACTTATACGCTCATCATCTTTGATGTTTTACATTCTTATCTTCTTCTTATAACTTCTCTAGGACTCAAGACACATCGCTTCTCTCTGCTAGTAGTCCATATAGTACTCTAAGTGGTTTCCCACAAACAACCAACAAACAAGTTCCCATCTCATCTACACACTCGCCCATAACAAATGAGTTAGATCGATTACCGCTTTTGTATATACCTTCGCTCTTTGAAGGAATTGTTTAGCCCAGCTCCCATATGTCAACCATCAAAGGTTACGATTGTACCACAACCTAACTTATCATAACTTATCTGAACCATTAAACTATAATATTCGTTAAGTCAATTTCTTATTCCTTTTTAGCTTTCTAATAATTAAGTGCCATACCTCAGGATTCATTCTTATTCAACTCACATTTGGCTTTCATTAATCTTATTACCGTTCGTTACTGCTTTCTTGACAATTCATATCTTACTAATACTTTTGTATCCATTATATGAACTCCATGTTCATTACTCGTTCCTAGTGTCAAAGCCACACCGTTCGTTGTATGCTAAGACCAATCGTTCATCGCAACAACGTTGCGTTTGTAGCGTCTATACGATTCACACTTATCTCTTACTAGCATGACATAACATCGAAATGTTATTCATTACCCTCATTGCTCAACGTCTAAGGAATCACAACCATAGCAATCCCTCACGTTTGTTCATTTCGACTATGGTCCCCGGAAATCGGTTACGTAACCCGCGTCTACATTATTTGTCTTTTACTCTCATTTAAATCTTTTAGTTCAACCTTTATTAAAGGTTTAAAACACTAATTAAGGGTTACTTTAGTTGAACATTATGTTCTTTATCTTTCCTTACGTTTCCCCCAAGAGTTGAGCAGTTAAAAGCTCTTCTCCGGCTTTTTCCCTACAATGCACTTTGCTGGCCACTCTCCTTCTATCTCTCGTGCTCGCGGCGCAAGTTTACGATACTCTTCGCCTCCGATGCAGCAATCTGATGCCACCACCTTACAAGGCATGGTTGGCGCCACGGCGCCAAGCCCTAATTCTTAAAAATTTCTTCTAAGTGTTAACTTCATTTTGAGACGCTACTTTCTGATCTCATAACTCCTTCATTATAACTCAGAACAAGGTCGTTCCAAAGCCATTCTCTTCCTTATCTTACATAATTCAATACCCCTCAGACAGAACTTCATTTTGAATCAGTTAATGTGCCATTCAATTGGTTTGATCTTCACCCTTTGTTCGTTTTATGTTTTTAATGCTCTTCATTCGTTCATCCGTAATTCGGTCATCCGAACTCAGAATTCGTTCATTCTTGAGTCCATGACTCACGTTTTCTATTTCTCTTACATTCTTATGAAACCCTGCACGTTTGGGTTCATTTATTAACTTTCTAATTCTCATTCATCTTTTACAAAAATTTTGCCATAACTTCATTATAGCTAATTTTAATCCATTCTTCATGAACATTTCTATCGTTACTAACCAAGAAATATGCATCAAACTTATACGCGATGGTTTTAAACTTGTCCATCAACAACAATTATCCTACAATGGTTTTAAATTTGTCCATCAACAACGTTCTTCGTGTTCTTCGAGTTCTTCGTTCGTTCTTCATTTTAATCGATATTTTGGATTGCGATTTCACTTTTTATTGGAATTCGATGTTATAGAATAGTATTCCTTACTTATTTCACCTACTTGTTTATATAATCCACTCGGATCATTCAAATTTATTACAAATCTTATACTTCCTTAAGAAATTTATTTACTAAACTTTAAATTCTTATTTCTTCATTTTCTTACGATTTCAACCATATGAAATCATTCCTAACTTCGTTTACTCCTTATTCTTATTAAGCTAAGTTTTGAACATAAAAACTTTAAAAAATAACTTAGGAGTTAGGTTTTAATACCTTTCCTCTTTATTTTTGTTCCGCTAGACAAAACCGGAGATTCGCAAGCTTTTCTATTTCACGAGAACTTTTGATCCTATCATTCATGCTCATGCTCTTCCTTCTCCCTCTTCATCCGACCCTCTCTCTCTCTCTAGATGTAGGATTTTCAAAATCCCATTTAAATGAATTAAGCTTACTATTTATAGATTTTCAAGGCTAGGGGTATTTTAGTCATTTCGCCCCCCAACCTCCTTACTATTCACACCTCCTTACTATTCATGACTTAAGTGTTAAGTTAACTTAGCCCTTAAGTCTACTTAGCCTTTAAGTATGGTTCCGTCTTTCGGGTTTTCATCCGACAGTTTTAAAAACTACGATTCTCGGAATCCAAATATTTTTGGATATTTCGTCTTTTCTTTACCGATTAACTTTTACGTATTCTTCGGATTTCTGAAATTGAAAAACACTTTTTGGTGTTAAGCGTTTTTCTTCATGTTTTCCCCTAACGTAGCTAAATGAGTAAAAAGTACATAACAGTACTTTTCATCATTTTTATTTTGTCCGATTTCTGCACGTTTTTCGAGAAAAACTTTTATCGGCTTACTTAACTTTTCACGACATATTATCGGCAAATCTTTCGATGGAATGTCATTTTGACATACCGAACTCTCAGAACGGCTTAGGTTATTCAAACCCTAACCCTTAGGTTTCGTCGGGTGAATAGTGCCTATTTCGTCTTTTTCCCCAGAAATATTTTGTTCTCGAAAAATTTTTATTTTCGTCTTGAAAATTCTTACTCGTTCAATCTAGATCGTAGCCAGAATCCTCCCAACTTATAATCATCCTAGGTTCTAGAACGATTAATAAACACATAGCACATAATATTATTAATAAAAATTTATTTTATTAATAACTAATTCTTTAAACTTAAATTCTGAAAAATCAAAATTTACGGGTCATTACACTCTTTCCCTCCTATAAAAATTTCGTCCTCGGAATTTCTTAAAACCACACCCTTACCCGGGTCATCACATTCACCCCTTCTTCACAGAATTTCGTCCTTAAAATTTTAGCCTACCCATCTTCTCAACTTTTCTTCAATGAAGTTCTTATCTTTCCATCATTCCTAACCTCCATAACCTATCAAGAATCATGAAGTAGAAAGAATAACGAGTAAAATAAAATTTCCTTTTAAAACGTTTCATACTTTTGCTGAGGGGTCAAATCGACCATGAACTCTTACTCGGTTTAACAGCATGACGCCATAACCTTTCTTCCACGATTAGTTTACAATCACAAAGAAAGCAAACTACCTCTTACCCATCATATACCCCATTTCGGGATATGTTCACCTCAGACTAAATCATTAGATTCTGCACCAAAACAATTTGGTTTGGCACAACTTCTTCAAAGAAAGCTTGATTTTCTTTTAAACATGACATACCATTTGTCTAGCCGAATCAAGTAGCTTAGACCATACCAATAAATTGGATATCAACGTGAAACATTCATCTAGTCAACTCAATTGACATCGACTACTTCTGTAAATTCTTTTCACAATACATCAAAACGTTTTATGATGTCATGATACCGTACTTTTCACAGTACGTTGAGGACTTCGTCAGTTTGTGACTTCGTCATTATACATCATACCATAGCGGGTTGTTGATCCTAAGATCACATCCAACACCAGGTTCAATTGCATTAATAACTCCATCTGTTTACCATCCTTGCATCAAATGCACTGATGATATAAAATTCATTTTGATATTTTAAATCAATTTCTGTCTAGCCAAAAAAATTAGCATAGACATACCAAGAATAGTTCTTTTAAAAATCTATTGGTTACAAAAGTTGAACTAATTCTTTCTTTTTCAAAATGCGCAAACTTAAGCAAGATTTCAATAAAGTTCGAAATCTAGCATAGCAAGATGACTTGGAATATCCTATTCTCCATCTTCCTTCATTGTCTTACCGCGAGAATACTTAATCTTCTCTAACACCTTCAATGCTAAGACTACTGAAAATAACTCATTTTCAGTCTAAACATTCCTATATCTTAGTACAGTCCATCAACTTACTACACATTATGAGTTCAGGAACTTTCCACAATAATACGAGTTTAAGAACCATCCTAGATAGACCATAAGCATCCATTCGCTGAGAAGTTCAAAAACCTACCATATCATTATGAGTCACGAACTTACCATAAGTATGAGTTTCAAGAACTCGCACCTACCTTATCGTTCTCTATATATCAGGTATATATATGAGAAAAGATTCACCTTCTCACCATATACATATTGATAGCGCGACCAATCCCAATGATTATCACTATAATAAGCTAAGCAGTTGTTACACCAAGTACAAACCTCTGCCCATCACAAAGGTTCATACAACTCAGCTATCACATGAGTCTTTAATTAAAATTTACAACTTCTAAATCTCTCTCTACTTAATACGAATTTTCTTTAATTCATATACTATCCTTCTTAACTCAATCTGAATTCTTCCTCCCGTATTACTTCAGTAGTACCATTCATTCATAGCATTAGCTACAAAATCATTCATCGCTTAACAACTCATCCATTTATTACTGAATCACTATGATCACGTGGTGATCTTCTTATCCTTCTCTCTACGATTATAGTCTTAGGTACTCATACCTAAGGTTTATAACCTATCAGCTCTGATACCAATCTATAACGCCCCAAAATTCGGTCTATCTTCACACCTGGATTCCGTACGTCACGATCCCATCTTCTTCTAAACATACATCATTATATACTCAAATATAACAACATATATTCTAAATTCCCAGGTTCTAAAACTTTATAACTCCTTTCATTACAAATAACGATAATTACATTATTCTTTATCTTTTTACAAGAGTGACTTTTATTCGCCACCAAGGATACATCAGCGTTCATTAAACTATTCTAAAGTTCATTTAACTTATTTTATATTACAAGTCTTCGCTTGATCTTCACGCTCATTCACATACTGAATGGCACTGCATCTGGATACCAGTCAGCTTGATCTTTACAGAATCCTTAAGTTCTTCTAACATCGTTCGCTGAAAATGTTTTTCATTTAAAGCAAGTGTGAGCATTAAATTGCCCAGCAAGTCATACCAGTTGAACAAACAATAATAAGAACTCAAACATTCTTTATAACTTCAATAACCGAACAAGGCTATGAAGCAGCTAGAACAATAGGAATAATTTTGATTCCTATCATTTTAAAACATTATTCACATGCACTTTAAAATACTTTCATTCTTCTACCTTTTTCATACTCATCATGTCTGGCTAGAATCATTAACACAGACTTAACAATAACAGATCATGTATAAACAGAACATACTTGTATTGAACAGCTCAATCACAGAACAGTTCATATCATAGAAACACTGAAGTGTTCACATTGTGGCTCAAGGCCTAATACATTCTACCACCTTGTATAAATATCGCACATTCAAGACATGTATGTAACTTCTCAAGTTCAACATCTAAGAAGTTTAAGAAACTAGCATTCATTTAGAATATGAATGAAGTTAGAAACTTGCCTTTACGCCCAAATACACTTTTTTGCTTGAACTATTCATTTTTCAATTCCTATATAACACATAAGAAAACACCACATACACCAATTAGTCATACATTTTTAACTTATGCATTAGTTTACTTAACTTTACTTCTTAGGGTTCGCGTTCTTGCAACCTAAGTTTATGACCACTTTCACTATCGTTTCTACTTTGCTTTCATGACATACTGAGATGTCTTTACTTATAACGCTCATCATCTTTGATGTTTTACATTCTTATCTTCTTCTTATAACTTCTCTAGGACTCAGCACACATCGCTCATCTTCTAGTAGTCCATATGGTACTCTGAGTGGTTTCCCACAAACAACCAACAAACAAGTTCCCAACTCGTCTACACTGCCCATAACAGTGAGTTAAATCGGTTGCCAATTTTGTATATACCTTCGCTCTTTGAAGGAATTATTTAGCACAGCTCCCATATGTCAACCATCAAAGGTTACGATTGTACCACAACCTAACTTATCATAACTTATCCAAACCATTAAACTATAATATTCTTTAAGTTAATTTCTTATTCCTTTTTAGCTTTCTAAAAACTAAATGTCATACCTCAGGATTCATTCTTATTCGACTCACATTCGGCTTTCATTAATCTTATTACCGTTCGTTATTGCTTTCTCGATAATTCATATCTTACTAATACTTTTGTTATCCATTATATGAACTCCATGTTCATTACTCGTTCCTAGTGTCAAATCCACACCGTTCGTTGTATACTAAGACCAATAGTTCATCGCAACAACATTGTGTTTGTAGAGTCTATGCGCTTCACACTTATCTCTCACTAGCATGACATAACATCGAAATGTTATTCATTACCCTCATCGCTCAACGTCTAAGGAATCACAACCATAGCAATCCCTCACGTTCGTTCATTTCGACTACGGTCCCTGGAAATCGGTTACGTAACCCGCGTCTACATTATTTGTCTTTTACTCTCATTTAAATCTTTTCGTTCAACCTTTATTAAAGGTTTAAAACACTAATTAAGGGTTACTTTAGTTAAACATTATGTTCTTTATCTTTCCTTACGCTTTCCCCAAGAGTTGAAAGCGCTTAAAAGCTCTTCTCCTGCTTTTTCCCTATAATGGGCCATGGCGCCACTCTCCCTTCTATCTCTCATGTCATGCGCAGCTGAAGTTTGTAGTACAGACTCACCCTCTCTCTCGCTCGCAATCGCGCCGCCTTTCAAAGCATGGTTGGCGCCATGCGGTGCCCCCTAATTCTTGAAAATTTCTTCTAAGTGTTAACTTCATTTTGAGACGCCACTTCCGATCTCATAACTCCTTCATTATAACTCAAAAGAGGTCATTCCAAAGACATTCTCTTCCTTATCTTACATACTTCAATTCCCTCGATGAACTTCATTCTAAATCCATTAACGTGCCATTCAATTGGCTTGATCTTTCACCCTTCGCTCGCTTTTACGTTTTTAACGCTCTTCGTTCGTTCATCCGTAATTCGGTCATCCGAATCGGAATTCGTTCATTCTTGAGTCCATGACTCACGTTTTCTATGTTCTCTTATATTCTTATAAAACCCTACATGTTCGGGTTCATTTACTAACTTTCTAATTCTCATTCATCTTTTATGAAATTTTTGCCATAACTTCGTTATATCTAAGTTTTAATCCATTCTTCATGAACGTTTCTATCGTTACTAACCAAGAAATATGCATCAAACTTATACGCAATGGTTTTAAAATTTTCCATCAACAACAATTATCCTACGATGGTTTTAAATTTGTCCATCAACAACGTTCTTTGTGTTCTTCGCGTGTTCTTAGTGTTTTTCGTTCGTTCTTCATTTTAATCGATATTTTGGATTATGATTTCACTTTTTATTGGAATTTGATGTTATAGAACATTATTCCTTACTTATTTCACCTACTTGTTTATACAATCCACTCGGATCATTCTAATTTATTACAAATCTTATACTTCGTTAAGAAATTTATTTACTAAACTTTAAATTCTTATTTCTTCATTTTCTTATGATTTCAACCATATGAAATCATTTCTAACTTCTTTTACTCCTTATTCTTATTAAGCTAAGTTTTGAACATAAAAACTTAGAAAAAAATAACTTAGTAGTTAGGTTTTAATACATTTCCTCTTTATTTTTGTTCCGCTAGACAAAACCGGCGATTCGCAAGCTTTTCTATTTCACGAGCACTTTCGATATGATCATTCATGCTCATGCTCTTCCTTCTCCCTCTTCATCCAACCCTCCTCTCTCTCTCTCTCTAGATGTAGGATTTTCAAAATCCCATTTCAATGAATTAAGCTGACTATTTATAGATTTTCAAGGATAGGGGTATTTTAGTCATTTTGCCCCCAACCTCCTTACTATTCACACCACCTTACTATTCATGACTTAAGTGTTAAGTTAACTTAGCCCTTAAGTCTACTTAGCCTTTATGTTTTTTGGTTCCGTCTTTTGGGTTTTCGTCCGACATTTTTAAAAATTGCGATTCTCGGAATCCAAATATTTTTGGATATTTCGTCTTTTCTTTACCGATTAACTTTTACGTATTCTTCGAATTTCTGAAAAACTAAAAAATAATTTTTGGTGTTAAGCGTTTTCCTTCACGTTTTCCCCTAACGTAGCTAAACGATTGAAAAGTACATAACAGTACTTTTCATCATTTTTATTTTGTTCGATTTCTGTACGTTTTTCGAGAAAAAAATTTATCAGCTTACTTAACTTTTCACGATATATTATCGGCAAATCTTTCAACGGAATGTCATTTCGATATACCGAACTCTCAGAACGGCTTAGGTTATTCAAACCTTGACCCTTAGGTTTCGTCGGGTGAATAGTGCCTATTTCGTCTTATTCCCCAGAAATATTTTTTTCTCGAAATTTTTTTATTTTCGTCTTGAAAATTATTACTCATTCAATCTAGATCGTAGCTAGAATCCTCCCAACTTATAATCATCCTAGGTTCTAGAACGATTAATAAACACATAGCACATAATATTATTAATAAAAATTTATTTTATTAATAACTAATTCTTTAAACTTAAATTCTGGAAAATCCAAATTTCTGGGTCATTACACTATACTTATAAGCATTCATCACTATCTTTGGTTTAGTGTTGGCGCTGTGGTGCAAGCTTCCTCTCTCTAAGTCGCGCTATGGCGCCACTTTCCAGTGGCTGAGGTATCGACCCGGCGCTGCGGGCCATTCTCAGTTATATTGGCCGCGCCACGGCGTGAAAGTTAAGTAGGTTAGGGCACTACACACGGAGCTGCAGAGCCACATTTTGGCCTTGGACTGGCACCGCAGCGTCAGCTCTGTGCACCAGATAGTTGATAATTTTGTTTTACACAACAAACTTCCCGGACTCCAAATTTGATCATTTTAAGTCCAAATTGGCTCATTCAAAAGCCATTAGCTCACAAATCACATACTCTACATGTTCATGCAAGAATTTTATATTTTCGACTTCGTTAACTCAAAATTCACCTTTGAGTTCATTTTTAACGAAAACGATAAACGTTTATGAACGTTCAACGCTCGTTTCTTTGTTCTAAGTTGAAATTCGGTCTTTTTTGAGTCCGCAACTCTATAATGCCAAATAAGACTTATTCCCATCGAAAACCAACGTTTTCGAGCTCAATATCAAAATTCGACTTCCATTCCAAGAATTTCACGAATTCGACGATTATCGTCTAATCGTGTGAATTCCGGTATAACTTCGTTACTTATGATTTGATCATCATTTCAAATAGATTTTATCCCTCATACTAACATCTTAACATACATATTTCATTAACTTATTTACATAATAAATTATTATTTATTCTTCATGAGTTTATAACTTATAAAAGTATAAACTACTTATGATTTCACTTCACATGACTTATCATGGTTTTAATCTTCTAACCACCATCCTTGATTCTTCTTATCATACTTACTTCATTAATATAAACATATTACAAGTTTTTATAAGTTCTTTCTTGGTTCATAACTTATATATGAATAACTTGTTTATTCAAGGCTTATTATGACTTAAGTCCTTTGATTAACCATTTTCTTTACTTCTTAGCATACATACTTCACTAATCCACACTTCTCTATCAAACTAGTATTGAAGAGTTGGAAGATTAATGGTATAAAATTCTTACCCTTGATGATCAAGCTTTTCCTCTTCTTTTCTACTAATGGAAGTCTAGCTTTTTCTTACTTATTCTCTCTAACAATTATGCACTTAAGTTGTTGGTGTATTTGAAAGTTCAACAAATGAAATCCAAAGCTTTCTATTTATAGGAATTGCTAGGTTAGAGTAGTTTAGTCAATAGCCAATCCCACCTCCTTAATCACTTCCTTACTATTCATTACTTACTTATTAAGTTAACTTGCTTATCACATTATTTGCTTATTCATCACATTATTTACTTGGCCACCAATATCAACAATGTGATCATGGGGCCCACATGGGTTGCCCCATGGATCTTCTTCACCTAATGGATCTTAATTTGGGCTTTAATTTAATTAGATTAACTTATGCTTTTGGGCTTGTATTAATTTACTTTGGACTTTACATTAACCAACACTTGGGCTTTAACAATAGTTCACATTGGGCTTAAATACAATCCACTTAGACTTTACATTTCCTACATAATCTCACAAGTCCAATTACACATGGCTTAAAGCCTTAGAATGTATTCTCTACGTATTAATCTCATATTCTAACTCGTATACTTATTCAACATATACGACATACCATCATTCATACATACTCGTATAATACTTCGTATTATACTCGTATTGATTACCTCTTACAATACCTACGTATTATACGATCAGTGCTTTAATTAGTTAATGCTTTACTTATCCTAACGTTCTCGAATTAAGTCCGCATACGAAAAACTACGTTTTCCATACTTGAATTATTATTACATAATCCATCTCACCTCGATATTCTATCATTACGTATTTCTCGAAGTTCTAAATAATTCCCGAGCAAAAATCGATGAATAGTATTTTTCAGAAAATTTCTCGAAAAACTTTTATTTTCGTCATGGAAATTCAAACACTTTAATTCCTTCACGTAGTAGAAATACTACGACATTTCGACGTTTCTAGGTTATAGAATGACATTCATCTTACTAACACATAATAATAACAAATAATATAATTTTATTCATTATTTAATTAAATAAAATTATTTTATAGTAGATCTGAATTTCTCGGTCGTTACAGATGAAGCCTCTGGTCTGAGTTGCAAAGACACATTCCACCTAAAGGAAACCAGAGAGCACTCAAAGAATGGCATGCAAGATAACTAAAGATCTAAGCACCAACCCAATAAGCATCCAGATTGAGTTGTAAAGCCATTCAAGATGAAGTCTTCCATAAGTTGATCAGAAGAAGACTTCAGTAAAAGTGACTGACTAAGGAAAGTCAGAAAGTGCAGTAGCTGTCAACCGGATAGAAGACAACGATCTTGGGGTCAACCAGGATCGGAGTGTTTGCCAAGCAAAACAGGAACTAATGTAGTTTACACAGATATACTGGCCATCTTATGAAGAACAATGCTAAATTGATTAAGAATGGGTCAGTCCATTGCTGATAAGTGAACGAGAGATCACAAGGAGAAAGTGAGTTGGGCATGCCAAAAATTTGAGGTGTCTTGTTATTCAGAAGAGACCATAACAAGGACTCAAGCTATCAGTTCCTGAGATCAGTCGAAGGCAAACAGAGGTGTTGAAGCACTGCATAAATGAAGGAAGAAGTGTTCTACATTGAAGATCCAATAAACACTCTACATGATCGTAGTGGTGTCTCAATCAGTCAATGAGCAATATTTAACAAGACATACTAAGATCAGGTCCAAGAACTTATGCATCAGAATCGTAGAGTTCAGTCATCTGAAGATTAAAGAATTGGAAACGGTTCAATCCAAAGACTGATATTTGAACATTGTTGTTTGAGAGCATCGATGGAAAAGGACAACTCCTGATGTTCTGATCAAGGAATCAGAAAGGAGAAATAAAGTTGATTACCTGCCCGAGGCACCAAAGTGACATCTCTGACGGGGTAGGTGAAATAGTAAACTGCAGTGTCAAAAATCTATAAAAAGGATGTCATGTCACATCTGCAGTCTACATCAAATAACTCGAGATCTGCAAAGCAATTCAAATATATCTTTCAACGGCTATATTCCAACGGGAAGATTGAGAAGGAGTATATATCAGCCAGAGCATCAAAGATCAAGAGTTGCTGAGTTGAAGGATCGTAGATTTATTGGAATGCTATATTGTTGACTCTACGAGTTCCACCGAAACTGAACAGATTAAGTCTCAGTGGCAGTGAGATTACGAAGGTGGAAGTGAAGTAGATTTGAAGAAGGACTTGAACAGACTAAAGCTTAACTAAACTAGGATGAGAATGCCATTGAAGATGGCAGCTAAGCTAAGAGCCGAGAAGGCCAAGAAGATAGCATTCAGAAAAGTTGCAGAGCACAAAGAAGATCTAGAGAGCCACTTTATAAATCATCATGAACCAAAAGCTAAAACAGAACAGATGCAGAACTATGTCTGTAAATCATTCAAGAAGGGTTCAAGAATTGCTAAGTGTCAGACGAAGTCTACCAAAAGCTCAAATACTTAGCAAGCCTAAATGGTGATGGTGCACATCTGACATCAGTTTGAAGATGAGCAGAACAGGATGAGGATCAGCTGCACCAGAGAAGATGTGGTCCAGACTCTACATAGAATGCAAAGAGGACCACACCCAGCTGCTAAGTACAGAAGATGTTCAAGCTTAAAAACATCTTAGCAGCAAAGCACCAACAACAACAACTACACCAACAAGTAGCCAGGGCCTGAGGGGTCTTTGTCCGGAGGAACTAAATGAAGTTTCAAGCCTGCTGGGCTTGAAGAGTTCCTAGGGAACTAGAGGAGTTCCAAGCCTGCTGGGCTTGAAGAGTTCTTAGTGAACTGAAGTTCCAAGGCTACTAGCCTTGAAGGAATTTTAGTTATTCAGGGTGTTGCCCTTCCATAGTGGAATTCCTGCTAGTTAAAGCAGAAGAGTGGATTAGGAGCTTGAGTCTCTGATCCACTTAAAATTCCTTGTGTCTTTTATATTCTGTCATTTACTTTCTGTCATTTAATTTATGTACCTAACTTCTATACATGTTATGTATGTATTAACTGCTTACAACTTAACTAACTCTACGAACAATGTATGTATGTTCATGAATATATCAATGAAGGGGATCTTTTACTTATTCCGGTGTGTTTGAAAAGATTCTTATGTTTGTCATATGTTGATTCGTTAGCAACACAAACTAAACTGGAAAAGTATTTGAAAATAAAAAGGATCTGTTCAACCCCCCCCCCCCCCCTTCTAGATCTATTGTGTGCCTACTAGGAACTAACATGAAGGTTCTTGCAAGGATAAAAGAAAGTAAAAGTTGAAGGAATAATTATCAAGTGTTATTTGTAATAACTGTAACTAGGTATTATGATAATTTATTGTTTATCATATAATGAAGTACTTAAAGGTTATCGTAACTAGGAAGTAGACAACTTTGATATAATATTATTAGATATTTAATATATCTTGTGGTTTAAGGAATGTTATCGTGGAGCACCAAGTACGGGTTTCAAGTACCCGGATTTGGGGGCGTCACAACATGGTATCAAAGCTTTAGGTTAGAAATTTTAGGTGGGGATACCTTAGGCTAGAACTTTAAGATAGAGGGAAGCGTTGAAAACATAAATAACTCAAATAGAGTTTAAAGGAGATGAAGTAAATAAATTCATCATAAAATAAAATAAAAGTAACTTATATAAAACTATTATTTGGTGTGTATATAATATTATTATGTACTAATTAAGATAATTTATGTGTAGATGTCAGGCAAAAAATGATTAGGATACTCTTATATCATGAAGAATGAGAAAATCACTCCAATCGAGCCAATATCTAAGTCAATAACTGAAATAGAGGCTCACATTGAAAGCAGCCTTGATGAGGTGATCATTTCAGAAAATGTAGTACCAGAACCAGAAATGGTGGTACTGACAGATAGTGATTCGAACGCAGAAGTTAGAGCTAATCAAGCATCAATGGAAGTGCAGAATCTACGGAATAAGGTTTCTTCTCTAGAAAAGTTATAGGAAATAGAAAGACTATTAAATAGTCAGTTACAGATGGCGTTAATCAAAATAATGGAATAACAAGATAAGTTAAAAATTTAAATTAATCAGATAGGAGCCAAATGCAGCATATCGTGTACAGCTCCAAGCCAGAAGGGGGAAAGAAAGATGAATGACCGTGATATAGGAAATCCTGATTATAACGAAGGGAACTTTAAGAAAATAGGAAAGTGTACAAACTGTAAAAGGAAAAATGAAGGCGTATGCAGGAAAGGGGAAAATGTATGCTACAATTGCGGACTTGAGGGACATATCTCTCCTCATTGTCCCAATCCAAAGCAAGGTGCATGTTATATTTGTGGGTTGGTAGGTCACCAGGCGAAAGGTTGTCCAAGATCAGGAGAAGGCGTTAGAAATAAGTAGGATTAGTATTATTTGAATATGTAGTTCGATGATGTGTATATGATATATATGTGTGTAATGTAATACTCTCAACTTTTGTATAAGTTATAGCAGCGATTCCTGACTTTTGTGGTCACAAAGGGATAACGGATGTTTATAGCGATATGTGTTATACGATGTAAAGTACTATGAATTAGTTGAATGGATATGAATATATGTTTGGTTAAGGAAATAAGTTTTGTATTAAGATAGTAAGTATCTATCTGATAATTGGTTAATTCAGTACACCGAGTTTTTTCAAAATCCAATATTTTGAGTACATGATTGTTTAAGTTTGAAATTAAGCGTTATATGTTAACACTTATATGATAAGGCATAGAATGTAAAACAATAAATAATAATTTAAGGTTTTGTTTAACCAGATAATGCCGCCAAGAAGACAAAACTGAAATCAAAGAACAGAAGAATCTGTTAACAATGCTGGAGGACAACCAGACCCAATGCAGAATTTTGCTAATATGTTAGCTCAAGCTATGTAGAATGGAATATCAGCCGCAAAAAATCAACTAGACAATCGATTGGCAAACTTTAAAGACTTCAAGATAGTAGGATCGCCAGAATTTAGAGGGACAACTTACCCTATAGAAGCCCAAACTTGGGTAAAGGAGATAGAAAAGGCTTTTATGATTGTTAGGGTAGCGGAGGAGCAAAAGACATGTTTGTCTACCTATATTATGAAAGGGGAGGCAAATTTCTGGTGGGAGGCAAATCAAACTAGGGGTGGAGAAGGACAGGTGACATGGACTAGGTTCAAAGAACTGTTCTTCGAGAATTACTTCTCGTCCAGTATGCAGGCTAGGATGGAGGTTAGGTTTTTGGAGTTAAAGCATGAGAATATGACAGTTTTGGAGTACATCGCAAAGTTTAATGAATTAGCTAGATTCGCTCCACACCAAGTGGATACGGAGGCAAGGAAGGCAAGAAGGTTTGAACTGGGCCTAAAACCCAGGCTCTACAATAAAGTGGCAATGTTGCAAATTAATTCTTTTACATCACTCTTGGAAAAGGCTATCATAGCCAAAGGAGGAAGTGAGGCCATGAGTCTCTATAATAAGGAAAATAAGAATAAGGTTAAGGTAGAGGGAGCTATTAAGGTGGAAGGAAGCAGTGGGAGTGGAAAAAGGAAGTGGAACAATTCTGGGAATACGGATAATAGGCAGGGGGTATAAAGAAGCAGGTTGAGTAGTATGGAAATTGTGGGAAAAATTATTTAGGGGAATGTCTGAAAGGAAAGTTTGTGTGCTTTAAGTGAGAGCAGGAGAGACATATCTCTCCTAACTGTCCCAATTCAATAAAGAATATTGGGTGTTTCATTTGTGGATCAACAGATCACATGGTGAGGGATTGTCCGAAAAGGAGTGCCAATGGGGGAAATGTGAATGCGGGGAAAAGTAGCGGAACGTTGGCAATAACTGGTCCAACTCCACCGAACAAACCAACCGCAAGGACCTTCAATATGATGGTTCAAGATATAGTAGCAGCCGATGATGGAATTCCAGGTATGATTCCGATCAACAATATTAATATATATGCTTGATTCAGATATAACCTATTTTCTTTACCATAAGTCTGTTAAGATAAGTACATAAACGTTAGGAACCCTTCAATATAGACATACAAAAGATAATTTTAGAAAAAGTTTTATATTATAATAATAACTGGATAATAAAAAAAATTTAAAGGAGGAATTTGAGTTACGTTGGTAACTACCATAATTAGTGCAAGCAGACCGCAAGCAATGGATCAAGATGCACAAAAGTTCTGGACTCATGATATGGAATCTTATAAGGAGGGGGGGGGGATGTAGTAATTTAATAAAAAAAATTGTAATAAATAAAAATCTAAGGATAAACATAAAATTAAACGTAAGGTAATGGTGATTCCAGGGACGGAATCCTTATAAGGACGGGAGAATGTAAAGACTGGGAATTTTAAACGACTATATCTTTACGAATGATTTTTTTATATTAATTATTATAAATATTGATAACCGTAATATTTTAATCATATGTGATATGAATTAAGCAAGATAGTTAATTTATTTATTTTAAGTTAACTAAGATGAATACTTAATCAATTTGATTAAGGGAGAGTATGATAAGTTATGTTAAGAATTAACATAGCTTGCATATTAACCTTGAATGGTAAATTAAAAATATTTACAATCTTTAAGTTATTAACTATTGATATGAATTATATAAAGTGATTATATGATTATGTGAGTGTGAGACCCCGATTTTATCAATAAAGATTTAAATTTTGTCAAAATAATTTTTAATATTATGGTGTGAATTTGAGATAATATTATAGTTGTGGGTAGTATTTATAAATTTTGCAAAAGTATGCAAGTGGTTATATTATATTCGATTGGTCGGGAATATTCGGTTTAGCGGGAATATTCGTCTAACTACTCAATCATTGGTGGACCCTATTAATGTAATTATCATTTATTGAAAAACGACAAAAATATTTTATTAAAATAACTACGGAAGTTTTACCGCTGATCTTTGTTGAACTACTCGGTAGTAAAAGTAAAAGTATGATGTCGTGTGGTTGCATAGTAGCACACCAGATTGATTATCGATGCCTATGTGAGAAGTCACTCGGTTTTGATTCCATTATTATCGATTAATAATATGAATTATTATAATGATAATGACGTTTTGTTTTATTCAGATTATTAACGTAATAAAATGTAAACATCTTTTATATAAAATAGAATACTTTATTAAAGTTATTCTATAAATAGAATATATTATATTTTATTATGCATAGTGTTGCATAGTATTTTGCATAGTGTTTTGCATAGTATTGCATAGTGTTTGCATAGTAAAATGTTTTTATATAAATAGAATATATTATATTTTATTTAAAAGATTTTTCTTTAAATATGGACCGTCGATTAAAGTAAATCAATCTGGACCGTTCATGGATTAGTTACTATGCATTCCATTTTCCTATAAATAGAAGCTCATTCCTTCATTATTTTCTTACTTAATTCATTGAAACTCTGTAGAGAGAAATTATAGAGAAAGCTATAGAGAAAAATTATAGAAAGAAGAAGAGTATTCTTCTACTTCACTACTTCTATATTCGTTCTTTTTTACTAGTAAGAGGGTGTTATTCTTTCTTCTTGAAGAGAACTTCATTATTCCATTCATTATTATTCTGTTGGAATAACTTTTAAAAAAGTGGCATACCCTATACATAACCTCAGATACGCCAGATACCCTATACTTGGTGAAATCCTTATGTTATTCCATTGCTTATTATTCTCGTGGAATAACTTTTGTATACGCTGATTTACCCTATACTTGGTGACATTCTTCTATTATTCATTTGGAACATCCATCTGTCATGTGTTTTACAATTTGGGACCGGTTCCGCTTTTATTATTCTCATTGGAACATCCATGCATGTGTGTTTTACACCGGACTGGTTCCGCCTTTATCATTCTGTTGGAATATCCTATCTCGTGTTTTTACACCGGATCCGGTTCCATCTTTATTATTCTCATTGGAACATCCCATTGCGTGTGAATTTCACCGACTGGTTCCGTTATTATTATTCTGTTGGAATAACTCGCCTCATGGCGAAGTACCGCATGCACGGTGATTTCTTTTGTTATTCCATTCTTTATTATACCTAGTTGGTTAAAACTTTGACTTCTATACTCCATGAAATTAGTAGAATATCCTTGATATTTGCGTTTCATCCAGTATCTTCTCATGGAAATATTCTTCTGATCATTCTTGAATTTTACTCTACTGAACAAAGATTATGTTGACAATTTGGACGTTAATAATTCATGGATTAAATAATTCTTGAACTTGTTTTATTGAATTACTATGTCATTGTCATCATCCTCATGTTATATTATGTTATCTTTGGCTTACGTGCGTAGATGAACTTAGTATGATTATGACCAGGGATCATTCTTGGTATAATCATGACTTGATATAAATGATGTGACAAAAGTCCTCGGTGGCTCTGTAATGCAAAGATGGATAGTTTTTGGTATGATTATGACCGGGGTGATTCGGTATAGTCATGACCATTGATAATTTGATGAAAATCCTTGACCGTGGTACGGGGATGATTAGATGTGGTGGTTTATTTATTAAGTCGAGTCTCAAATGATAAAAATTGATGAAAACCTTTTTAAACCTAAAAGATAGTAGACTTTATTCTCTACTTGACTCTTTTAATGGATTGCTTATTCCATTGCCGCAGCTTAAACCGGTTGTCTATTGTATTTTATCGCTTAACACTTGTTGAAGGCTAATGATAATTTATTCGCATTATCTTAGTCATAATATTTCTTCTTGGGCTAGTTGAGCTCACCTTTTCTTTCACCGTTTCTCTTCGTGAAATGAGAACATAGCCGGGACGAGTCGGGAACGGAGTAATGGTCCGAGAGAATAGCATTAGTAGTCCTCACTATTCTCGTGAAATAGTGTGATAATAGTTGTAATGAGGACTCCTTTTGAGTTTGTATAATATCTAGTAGACAATATTTTTATTCAAACTCACGCTTTATGTCGATTGCATACCTATGAGCTTAGGTTAGTAAGTTGTATTTGAATTTATGTACCATGTAAGTGGCGACCCAAGATGGGTGACGTATACCTAATTTTGGGGGCGTCACAGCTTGGTATCGAGCCATAAGTGTGAAGAGCCCCAGCCTCTCACCGGGTGACTTCTCGTTGATGGGGAATGCACCGCCGCACTCTCCGTAGGGGACGCCTTGCCTTCGGTGGCAAGTGATAGGTACCAATGTGAGGTCTTGACATAAGTTGGTGTCCGAGTCACAGTTGGTATCGAGCTTAGGATATGATCCTGCTAAGATGTGAGAATAGTACTAGGAGGGGAGAGACGGGAATTCTTTCGCTAGTATGACCTACCTAAGTTTATTTGGTATTTGATTGGTCACGGTAGTATAGTGATAATATGTTGCATGTTAATTAACCCTTGTTTTGTGACAATGTTTGTATTTAGATGTTGTGAATAGGGCTCGGTTATTGGAGCGCGATAATGAGTCACCAACCAAAAGGTAACGACCAACAACACGATAATAATCATCTTCGGTGGCAACGGCCATCGTAACAATGATAACCATCGTGGGGAAATTATCATGCTAAGAATGGTAACCACTTCTATGTGGTAATCATGGCAAAGATAATAGAAGTGGAAATTTCAAGAAGAGAAGGTCATTTAGCTCGATTTTGTCGTATAGTGAAGTCAAGTCCAAATTTGGGATAGTGGCACCAAAGGCGACATCTGGACAAAACAAAATCGGTGGTTTCGGAAGTGCGTTTTTTACGACTTCTCAAAAGTGGGTAACCCGAACGAAGTTAGCACGGTTAGTTAATTATAAATTCTTGCGAAGTCTATACCTTATTAGATACCGGTTCTACCCATTCTTTTATCTCTCTTGCTTGCGTTCAACGTTTAAATTTGACTCCAGAGAAATTAGACTTTGATTTATCTATTGAAACTTCGTTGGGAGAAACCTTCGTTACCTCCACCGCTTATTAATCTTGTTGTTTCAAATAAACACTTTCACGCTTACACCTCATCTTATCTCTTTGAAAATACTTGCCTTTGAGGTAATTTTTTGAAAACGATTGATTAACTACTCATTATTCTTTTTGTAAGGTTGTTAGCTTTCATATTCCTAACCAACTTTGTTATACTTAATTCAAAGTAACCAAATCCTAAAGTTAATCAACTGTTATATCAAGCCATAAGTAAAGAGCCCGATCCTTTCGTTGTTGACTTCCTTGTGTGGAAGCACCGCTTAGCCGCGACTTTCTCAGAAGCGACGCCATGATCAAGATGGCAAGTTGATAGGTATCATTGTGAGGTGCTATCCAGGTTAAGGGATAGAAGTCACAGTTGGTATTAATGTGACGTACTATCCAAGTCTTGGACGAGAGTAACAGTTTTGAATGATATTTCTATCATTAATAAATTTCTTGGCGTATTCTTGAAGACTTCCTAGCCTACCCTAGAATGTGAAATCGAATTTTGTATTGACCCCAGTACAAAAACCCATTTCTTAAACCCTCAAATATTTCTTCAACTAAAAGGATCTGTTTACGTGGATTATGATGAAAGTCATAATAAAAGTATAGAACTAATAAAAATCATGGGTATATGAAATATTAGTAAGTTTTATGATGAGTTATGTTGGTTAGTATGTAAAAACATGAAAGTTTCTTAGAAATCACAAAGAGTTGAAAATCAGATTTTAGTGAAAAACGTAACATGATATTCAATTGACCATATCTCCTATTATATTTTGAATTTTTGAATGTGGTCAAGTCCTAGAGTTAGATCTATGAGTTACCTAACTAATCCAATTGGAATTACTGGAAAAGATGTTGTAGATTTTTGTGTGGACTGATTTTAGCAAAGGAGTGCAAAGCTGCAAAAACCGAAAAAGCTTCTGCCATGATTTTAGAGAGGCTGTTTCGGCCACTTAAATTATGAGAAAAATTCTGGCCTTTTGGGACATGAAGGTATATGGTATAAAGTATCTCCTGTCCAAAAATGAGCTCATTCTGACTTAAAATGACCAAGTTATGACTATTTCAATATTTAGGTTTTTCCGACGAAAAACGCTATAACCAGAGTTCTATAACTCCGATGACCATGAAATTTAAACTAGAAGCTCACGTTAACATGTGTAAGGTCTTGCCAAGATTTGGGAATTTTTGGAGTTAAACTTGAGGTAGCTAATTTCTTAAGGAATTAATTAGAAATTGATTTTTAAAAAATAGTAAATGAATTTTAAAAATTCCGAGAAAAATATATTTTCATTATGGGACTATGTTATGCTAAATCCCAGAAAAGAAATATTTTTGGGACTGATTTGGTATTTTTCATGAAAATAGTTTAGTTACGAACATATGAGTTAAATATGTTATGTGAAGTAACAAAGTTGAAAATAGGATTTTATGGCTAGAGAATCCTATATAGAATATATGCATATTTTTGATGAGGGATTTTGAAATTGGGGATGATAATTTATGAATATGGCATTTTTGAATGATTAAATGCATTATATGGTAAAGCGTAAACAATTGAGATAAATTGTTTATAAATTTAAGAAGTGATTAAAATATTATTATAATATTAATGTTATTAGATTATGAGATTATTAAGTGATTGATAACATGGGGATATTCTTGAATCTCGGATAAATTATATTATAAATGTTTAATATTTATCCTTTATCTCATTTGATTGATTCTTTATATCATTATCCTCATGCTTATATTATGTTGAAAGTCATCGTGGCATGTAGTGCATAGATGGACTTGGTATGATTATAACTGAGGATTGTTCGGTATAATCATAACCGTAATTGAAAACACAATTATCTTTGGTAGTAGTGCATGGATAATTTGTGGTCGTGATACTAATGAATACACAATTATCTTTGGTAGTAGTGCATGGATAATTTGTGGTCGTGATACTAATGAATACACAATTATCTTTGGTAGTAGTGCATGGATAATTTGTGGTCGTAATACTAATGAATACACGATTATCTTTGGTAGTAGTGCATGGATAATTTGTGGTCGTGATACTAATGAATACACGATTATCTTTGGTAGTAGTGCATGGATAATTAAATGGTCGTGATACTTAATGAATACACAATTATCTTTGGCCATAGTGCATGGATAATTTGTGGTCGTGATACTAATGAATACACAATTATCTTTGGTAGTAGTGCATGGATAATTTGTGGTCGTGATACTAATGAATACACGATTATCTTTGGTAGTAGTGCATGGATAATTTGTGGTCGTGATACTAATGAATACACGATTATCTTTGGTAGTAGTGTATGGATAATTTGTGGTCGTGATACTAATGAATACACGATTATCTTTGGTAGTAGTGCATGGATAATTAAGTGGTCGTGATACTAATGAATATCCTTGGCACGTAGTGCGGGGATGATTCGATGATATGGATTAATTATTGAAATGAGTCTCAAAGAATGAAATATTAATTCATGGATGTGGTAAAAGTCATCTTTGGCCAGTAGTGCATTGATAGACTTGGTATGATTATGACCACGGATTATTCGGTATAATCATGATCAGTAATTGAAAACACAAATATCCTTAGCCAAGATGGTGCATGGATAATTCATGGTTGTGATACTATTAAGCTACGTCTCAAAGATTATTGGTTTTACAGCTTGTATATCTTTAGCTTTGTAAAAAAGATGAATTGTTAATGAATAGCTTTCATGATTTCAAAGATGAATTTAATATTTTAAACGATAAAGGTATTCAAGGTATCCTCATCTCTTTATCATACCAGTATCGTACCCTAATTTCGAGGGCTAAATTTCATAAGGAGGGAGATTGTGAGACCCCAGATTTTATCAATAAAGATTTAAATTTTGTCAAAATAATTTTTAATATTATGGTGTGAATTTGAGATAATATTATAGTTGTGGGTAGTATTTATAAATTTTGCAAAGTATGCAAGTGGTTATATTATATTCGATTGGTCGGGGAATATTCGGTTTAGCGGGAATATTCGTGACAACGACTCAATCATTGGTGGACCCCACAATGTAATTATTGTTTGGATTGAGAAAACGACAAAAAATATTTTATTAAAATAACGGCGGAAGTTTTACTGGTTGATCTTGTTGAACTACTCGGTAGTAAAAGTACGATGAATACGTGTGGTTGCATAAGAAAGCACTACTATTGATTATTGATGCCTATGTGAGAAGTCACTCGGTTTGATTCCATTATTATCGATTAATAATATGAATTATTATATTATAATGATAATGACGTTTTTTTTTTATTCAGATTATTAACGTAATAAAATAGAAACATCTTTTTATATAAAATAGAATACTTTATTAAAGTTATTCTATAAATAGAATATATTATATTTTATTATGCATAGTGTTGCATAGTGTTTTGCATAGTGTTTTGCATAGTATTGCATAGTGTTTGCATAGTAAAATGTTTTTATATAAATAGAATATATTATATTTTATTTAAAAGATTTTTCTTTAAATATGGACCGTCAGATTAAAGTAAATCAATCTGGACCGTTCATGGATTAGTTACTATGCATTCCATTTTCCTATAAATAGAAGCTCATTCCTTCATTATTTTCTTACGAATTCATTGAAACTCTAGAGAGAGAAATTATAGAAAGAAGCTATAGAGAGAAAATTATAGAAAGAAGAAGAGTATTCTGCTACTTCACTACTTCTATATTCAGTTCTTTTACGGTAAGGGGTGTTATTCTTTCTTCTTGAAGAGAACTTCTATTATTCCATTCATTATTATTCTGCTTGGAATAACTTTTGTAAAAGTGGCATACCCTATACATAACTTTGATCGCCAGACATACCTATACTTGGTGAAATCCTTATGTTATTCCATTGCTTATTATTCTGCTGGAATAACTCAGATACGCTGGTTTACCCTATACTTGGTGACATTCTTCTATTATTCATTGGAACATCCTGCATGGTGTTTTACATCGACCGGTTCCGCTTTTTATTATTCATTTGGAACATCCTCATCGTGTTTTACAATCCGACCGGTTCCGCTTTTTATCATTCTTGGAATATCCTATCACGTGTGTTTTACACCGGATCTGGTTCCATCTTTATTATTCTCACTGGAACATCCCGCTTGCATTGTGAATTTCATCCGACTTTGGTTCCGTTATTATTATTCGTTGAATAACTTTTGTCTATCGCAAGTACCGCATGCACGGTGATTTCTTTTGTTATTCCATTCTTTATTATACCTAGTTGGTTAAAACTTTGACTTCTATACTCCATGAAATTAGTAGAATATCCTTGATATTTGCGTTTCATCCAAAGATCTTCTCATGGAAATATTCTTCCGATCATTCTTGAATTTTACTCTCTGAAAACAAGATTATGTTGACAATTTGGACGTTAATAATTCATGGATTAAATAATTCTTGAACTTGTTTTATTGAATTACTATGTCATTGTCATCATCCTCATGTTATATTATGTTATCTTTGGCTTACGTGCATAGATGAACTTAGTATGATTATGACCAGGATCATTCGGTATAATCACGACTTGATATAAATGATGTGACAAAAGTCCTCGGTGGCACTGTAATGCGATGATGGATAGTTTTGGTATGATTATGACCGTGGGTGATTCGGTATAGTCATGACCATTGATAATTTGATGAAAATCCTTGGCGACCGCAGTACGGGGATGATTAGATGTGGTGGTTTATTTATTAAAATTGAGTCTCAAATGATAAAAATTGATGAAAACCTTTTAAACCTAAAAGATAGTAGACTTTATTCTCTACTGACTCTTTTAATGGATTGCTTATTCAGCTGCAGCTTAAACCGGTTGTCTATTGTATTTTATCGCTTTAACATCGTTGAAGGCTAATGATAATTTATTCGCATTATCTTAGTCATAATATTTCTTCTTGGGCTAGTTGAGCTCACCTTTCTTTCAATCACTATTCTCTTGGAAAATGAGAACATAGCCGGACGAGTCCTGGGAACGGAGTAATGGTCCGAAGAATAGCATTAGTAGTCCTCACTATTCTGTGAAATAGTGTGATAATAGTTGTAATGAGGACTCCTTTTGAGTTTGTATAATATCTAGTAGACAATATTTTATTCAAACTCACAGCTTTATGTCGTATTGTACACCATACGCTTAGGTTAGTAAGTTGTATTTGAATTTATGTACCATGTAAGTGGCGACCCAAGATGGGTGACGTATACCTAATTTTGGGGGCGTCACAGTGAGTATTCAAATATGATAAGAATTTATCAATAATGATAAATGTGTTATGGATTATGTGGAATAGTGTATGTGGTAAATAAATATACATTATATAATGTATATACATTTATTTTGTATATAAAGAGGATTAAAAATAAAGTTATGTAATTAAATTACCTAAGGGTTATAATAAAGGAGAATGTTAGTATTTAAAATATATACTAACCCTAGAGAGATTTATTTTATATATCTCAATTAGTTAAATTTTATAACTTTAGTAAAGCAAGTCTAATTTGGTTATAAAATTTAAGGTGCGTGAGTAATTATTTAAATTACAAATGAGTGAATGAAAACCCTAATTAAATAATTAGTGAAGGATAAAATTAAAAAGTGTTGGACCTAATCTAATTTACATGGCCCAGAGAATTAATTTGTAAGCCCAAAACATTAAATTGAAGCCCAAACTTTTACACCAATTAACAAGGGACATTTTGGGCAATTAATAAGCTAATAAAGCATAAAAACAAAATAAAAATTGGGCTAGAAAATGAGGTGTTGGGAGGCACATAAGGGAGGAAAGGAGAGGGAGTGTATGTAATTATGATTACTTGTTTTAGTTATAAAGTGGTTCATCAACTCTTACTAACTCTAGTCATGTGTCACCATTTTATTTTGCCATCATTCTTTAACCAAAGCTTGCAAGCAACATTACATGATTAAGTGAGAGAGAGAAGAGCTAGAGATATTGGGACATATAATAGATATAGGCAATGTATATATACTGACATAATAAAAATATCCAATTACCAAGCAAATAACAACCATTCATTTCTCTCTCATCTCAATTCATAACTTAGCAAAACTAACAAGACCAAAAGAGAGAGAGAGAAAGAGTTTCGGGTATAGAGAGAGAAGAAAGAGTGAGAGTTTTTGTAAGTTTCCAAGTCCCATAATCAAAGCTTAGCAAAAAGGAGGAAGGAAATCAAGTAAAGGTATAAACTCTAACTAGTTTATATAATTTATTTTTGATTATCTTAAATCAAAACTTGGATCTATGATTCAAAACTCTAAAACTCTATATTTTCATGTTAATAAGTCTATTATGTTTAGATCTAACACTTTTGAGTGTCAAAAGTTAGATTTAAAGCACGAAATGAAAAAGTTTTTTAAAAAATTAGAACACCCTAAATTGTTTTTCTACTTTGAGGGGTTATAACTTGAGATCTACAACTTTGTTTTTCGATCCGTCAAAGGGGGTACTAAATATATAAGTTAACTACTAGCACTCAAAAATAAGTACTAGCACTCAAAAATAACGTTTTTACTAGTAGTAGTGATTGTTTTAGCCAAAATAGTTCCATTGTTAAAAATAAAATAAAACTATTTTTGGCCAGTCACTGCCAGGGGCAGTTTCGTCATTTTTATGACATTCAAAAATTCTAAAAAATTTGAGATGATAATATTATGAGTTATCTTTCAAACCCAAGTGGAATCACTGAAAAAGGAGTTGTAGATTTCTGTATGGACTATTTTTGGCAAAGCAAAACTTATTTTTTTGAAAAATAAACTGCCCCAGATTTTTCAAGGGCAGTTTTGGCCATTAAAATTTTGAAATAAATTACGTCCTTTTAGGACATGAAAATATATGAGATTAAGTAGCTCCTGTCCAAAAATGAGCTAATTCCGACTTAAATTGACCAAGTTGTGGTCATTTCGATATTTGGGTTTTTTTGATGAAAACTGCTATAACCGGAGTTCTATAACTCTGATGACCACAAAATTTAAACTGGAGTTTCACGTTAACACTTGTAAGATTTTTCCAAGAGATGGTAATTTCTGGACTTGAGCATGATATGGCTAATTTCTTAAGCTACGAACTAAAAATGATTTTTGAAAAATACTAAAGGGAGTTAAAAAATTACAGAAAAAATCTTTTTGTGTATGGAATATATGTATATATGTTTGGCCAAAGGATAGAAAAATAATAAATTTATTTGGTATTTTTGTTAAAGAAATTAATTAATCCAGCTTGCTGGATTGAAAATATGTTGAATCTAGTTTGCTAGATTGCAAACTGATTTGCCGGATTGACCATCCAGTCTGCTGTATTAGAATCCAGATTGCTAGATTGCAATCTGGTTTGCTGGATTGGCCATCTGGTTGTTGGTTTGAAATCCAGTTTGAATCCATTTTGATGGATTGGAATCCAATTTGCTGGATTGCAATTTGGTTTGCTGGATTGCAATCCAGGTGGCTGGATTATTATGTTTGGGTAATCCAGGTTGCTGGATTGGTCAGTTTGAATAATCCAGGTTGCTGGATTAGTATTTGACTTATTAAATTTTAAAGAAGAACTTATAAAATGAAAGGGTAAGTGTTAAATCTTAATGTATATGGTTGAGTGATTGAATTACTATCAAAGGATAATACTATTATTAAAGATTTAAGGTGTTCGATTATGTGATTTCATGTTAGATAAATTATTATAGATTAATGGTATAATAAGTAAGATATGTGATGCTAATTGATACATCAATCTCATTAATGATAGGTATTTCAAAAGAAGTCATATTAAGTTGTGTAGCAGTAAACAACTATCAAGGCATGTATTTAAACCTTACGCACTACTTTTATTTTGTTCAAACAGGTATATGTTTATTCCAGTTTCTATACTCTTTTATTGTTCAAGTAACCATACTCTATGCATTTACTTTATGCAAGAGATCTATAACAATGCAAGTTTCCTAACCTGTGCAATGTTTTATATTGTGCAAGTTATTTATGTTCATTGCAAGTATCTTAACCCTTGCTTTTACTTTATGCAATAGATCTTTGTAAGCAATTATCCAAACTCTATATTTTATATTGAACATGTAACGACCCCAAAATAGGTCCATTCCATCCAACCCATTCTGAGTCGCCAAATATATGGTACGGAAAACAACTACAACTTTATTACAACAATTGTCGTGCAAAATACAACAACATATATATGCTTGAGTTTGGATACAAATATATACCAACTCAGTAGACGTCACAATGACACCTTACATAAAGGTATAGTCAAAACCTGCTTTTAGAAATTAGAATCTTTGGGAAGTACTCAAGAAAACCTTCGTATACGGGAGGCCATGCTTTTAGATTATGGTAGATATCATATGTCCACGTAATTATCCTTGGTCAATCTAATAGACCCCAAAGAAAAAACGAGAAGATTACTATCATATTCTTCCCAATGGTGAGTCTTTTCTTGACATATCATTATCTCCAATCGTGCAGAATTGGGTATTATACTCCAAACAAACACCAAGATTATATAGGTAGTGTTTGTAAATATACTCACTCGACAAGTGGATGTGCACAACCTTGTCTTATGATAACATGAGTTTGTATGTCATTAGACATCTTGTATGATAGTGGCAAAACACCCTTCCAAAGTTAAATTCACCTCACCCTCAACATCTATAGACCACCACTCTATTCCTCGCTATCCCCGGCCGACCCAAATGCTACACTTTTATTACACGAAAGGAATTGTGAAACAAAAGGGTGAGCACAACTAGCTCAAGAAAGAATATTATGACTAAAGATAAATAAATTATCAATAGTCTTCATCAAGAATAAATCGTAGATTTAGAACATATGGTAGATGATAAAACTTTTCAACCATAGTTGCAAATGGAATGAGCAATCCATTAGAAGAGTCAAATAGACCATAAAATCTATTATCTTCTCCATGTTAAAAGTCCACCAAAGAATGTTTTATCCCCGTAACATCAATCAACAATTCCTCGTCCACAATCACATGTATAACTCATAATCATAATTGTAGTTCTAAATTCCTCTTCTTATCCAGGACGAAGATAATTTCATCACCTATCTTTACCTGAAACATCAAAGATCATGGTTATACCAAATCACAGTTCCTGTTCATAATCATACTATTAAATTCATCTTTGCACCACGGCCAAAGATATTCATCAACAGTTCATCTTTGCACTACATGCCAAAGATATTCAACAACAAGTCATCGTTGCACTACGAGCCAAAGATATTCAACAACAGGTCATCTTTGCACCACGGGCCAAAGATATTCAACAATAATTCATCTTTGCACTACAGGCTAAGATATTCATCAACAAGTCATCTTTGCACTACGAGCCAAAGATAATCATATATCAAAGAAATACATAATTATTTCAGAAGTTATATAACAATAATTATAACCATGTTGATCAATTCACCTTTGCACTTAAGCTAAAAATATTCAATTGTAAATTCAATCTGTCACATGATCATACCAATTCAACAATTTAACTTTTGCACCATCGCCAAAGAGAACCTATAGTCACGATCATACCAATAATCTACTCATCTTTACACTCAAGTCAAAGAGAAATATCATCATTAGGGTTATAAGAATGTTATATAAAAATAATATAATCAAAACATATAGATTTAATCTCAAGAGTAAGATTCATAAATCAATGATCTCATAACACCTTAATCAAAATATTATAAATCACTTAATAATCTCATAATCTAATATTATTAATACTACCACAATATTTTAATCATTTCTTAAACTTATAAATAATTTATTTAAATTGTTTACATTTTACTAATAAATGCATTTAATCATCTTAAAATGCCAAACTAATAAGATTTCATCACCAATAACCAAAATCCTCATCAAAAATCTGATATACCTCTCATATAGGATTCTTAAGCCATAAAATCCTATTTTCCAATTTTCTTACTCCACATAACATATTTAATTCATTTAATCATAACTAGAACATTTTTATAAAAATACCAAATTAGATCCAAAAATATTTATTTTCTGGGATTTAGAAGAATATAGTCCCATATTGAATATATATTTTTCTCAGAATTTTTAAAATTCATTTACTATTTTTCACATGGCCAAAACCACCGAATATTTAAATATTTATCATAAATTGTACTTTTGTCCAAAAATTCTGAAATTAATACGGTATACTGATATTATATAGATGTACTCCCAATAAAAATTTCATTAATTTTGGAGTTAATCACAAGGAGTTATAAATAGTTACTTTTAAAATAGTCTTTTCTCATAAAATCCATAACTCCTAATCTATACATCCAAAAATCGCCATTTTTGGACACAATCTACAAAACTCATCAAAATATCATTTCAAATTTTTCTAGAATTTTTGTAGGTTCGAAAAAATAAAAAATTGAAAAACATAATCACCCTTAAATCCCTTACTATCCCTTACCTCAAAAGAGCAGTACTTCTGACTAGAATAACGCTGAACGAACTTGCACCGTATAGCAATACTCAAAGTATACTCAAAATACTCACAAGAATATGCTCGATAATATAGAGAGAGAAAACTTCAGTTTCTGGTGTGATTTTCAATTCTAACCTAAGCTCTCTATTTATAGGAAAATGCTTAGAACACCAAAGCAGAAAATTTAATAAATTAATATTAATTATTTTCCACATCTTTCTACGCTTCCATGAATCTGAACTCAGCCATCCTAACACATGTTAAAGATGCCCACCAAACACAAAAAACGTTTTTCTTATTTAAATTAGTTTAAACTTTCAAAATTAATTATTTCGGAGCTTCGAAACTTCAATAATTCATAATAAATAGCTCTTTTGTCAGAAAATTCAAATCTCGCGAGTTTTTATAGGAAATTCAATTCTCTACAACTTTGCAGAAGAATATTTTTCCAAATTCCAAACAAAAATTAACCGAAATTCACAAATGGGCGATTTTACAAGCTATAATCAAATTTCAGTCAAGAAATGGGGTCCACCGACATACAAAACATGTGTTAATCATTTAATGCCACAAAAATACTCTTCCTTCTCATATACTCACATATCGCACATTCATTATAAAAATATCACCGTTAATATATTATTAAAATAATATATTTAAACGAATTATTTTATCAAAAAAAGATAAAATATTAATTTTCAACAATTGTCACTTTAAAAATTTTCTCCATCTATATCCACATAAAATGAATATTTTCCTTATCATATTAATCAATAATTAATTATTCACAAATAATATTACAGAATCACAATAATGACAACCAGCAGCGCCTCGTGAAAGCAGAGGGCTTTCCAATAAAATTTCTCCTTCATTGGTGCGCAATTATTAGTGACCAAACCTCTCCTTAGATGAACTTTCTAGACATTGCCAATAATGTTTTCTAATAATATTATTCAGATAATATGAATTATTGCTTCGATAATGGAAAATACTGTAGTGACAATTATTAAAACAACAAAGATATAAAATATCAACGCAAAGAATTATTGAATTAATAAAATAAAATATTGAATAAGATTTATCTGTAATAATTATTGAGTAGTGCCTTCTTACGTAAGAGTCAATAATTCAAAAATACTTTGTACAATACTGTGGTGTCTATTGTGGCAACAACGCCAGACATTTTACTTTACTTTACCCACCGGTATTCCAACAAAGTTAATTCAGTAATAATTACTATTTATTATTTATAAAACTCCTTTTGTCATTTTCTTCATCCGATGGCTTATTCTCATTATGGGGCCCATAAATGGCTACGGCCATCGTCTTTAATATTCCCACGTAAAGAATATTCCACGACCAAACGAATATTCCCTTAACATAATGAATATTTTATAACCACTTGCTTATTTTGAAAAAAATTATATATATCACCCTTAACTTTAACTTTTATCACTTTAACCATTTACTGAATAGTAATTATAAGAAAAATTGAATACTTTTATTTCATAAAATTCGGGGCCTTACAGAACATGTATCTGAACCTTTGTATTCATGCAAGTTTTCAAATTCTATTTATTCATTGTTTACCAGTATATTATTATTGTCTTCATTTGATCTATATATAATCAAGATTTATTCGGTTCTTTATTAGCTAAGTTTGGTTATGCAAGTGTCCTCACTTGGATAATAGTTGTATTTGAACAAGTGTTGATACATACTATTGAATTTCGGTATGTATACATGATTAAAAGCTTTCTAAGCTATTTGATTCGACTAGACATAGTTTGAAATATATCGTTGAACATAATCATTTATGATAGAGTCATCCAACTAAATTGCTTTGGTTCGGACTCCAGACTTAGTATGAACGTTCTGAAATGGGAAATTTTTATGTGCCAAAGGCGATTATGATGGACGTAAATATCATTCTAACATGTAGTGTTGATCAATACATAGCATAATGGGCTAATCACCCTCTGTGCCCGTAAGTCATGACTATTTATAGATAAATTTATGTACAAACCTTTTCAAAATTGAAAATGAAAGTTCATGGTCTATTGACCGCTCAGTATTCACAGTCAGTATGTACTTTCAAAAATGTAAATGATTTGATATGTTGACCAGTATTGTTTCAGTTTACTTCACAACAATTGATTCATTGTAGAAGTATAGTTCAAAGAAAACATTTATTTCTTTCAGCTAGTGTTTCTTACTTGATATTACTTGTTGGGCAATTAAATGCTCATTCTTGCTTTAAATTTAAATATTTTCAGCTAAGCTTGATCGACCTGAAGGTTCTGGCAAGGATAAAGGAAAGCAAAAGATGAAGGAATAATTATCAAGTGTTATTTGTAATAATTGTAACTAGGTATTATGATAATTTACTATTTATCATATAATGAAGTACATAAAAGTTATCATAACTGGGAAGTAGACAAATTTGATATAATATTATTAGATATTTAATATATCTTGTGGTTTAAGGAATTTTATCGTGGAGCACCAAGTACGGGTTTCAAGTACCCGGATTTGGGGGCGTCACAGTAGCACACTAACCCAATATCAAAATATAAATGGTAGACATCAAAAGTAAGACACAATGACATCCAAATTACCTTGTGTACTTTTATATAAAAATCAATGCTCATTTGTCCTCAAATAGGATAAATAAACTGGCAAAAATGAGCGCAAAATGAATGTCTCAGAAATTAGTTTTTTTGACATCAAAATGTTCAGCAGGGTAAAATACAAGCATTTACTAAGTCTGTTCATTTTTAGTAAGTCATCTATGCATACATATTTGATACATTGCGTTTAAACCCATACTATATGAAATCTAACATTCTAACGGTTAAAACTTGAAAAAAAAGGATGTAAACGTTACTAGAGTTGTGTAGAAGGATTGTACAGTGAGGGATTTCACGAAAAGTAGCCCGAACTGAGTAGATCTGAGAGAGAATTTTCAAATTTTTTAATAGGTTCAAGTTGAAAATGACTTCTGAAGGGACAGGGGGAGTTTAAATCCACCCGCGGTCTATCGTGAGTCTACCTGCGGCAGCCGCAGGTAAACCTGTAGCAATTCGGCTCGATCAAATGTGAGTCAAGGTAGGGTCCCCTAAAGCCAAAAAGTTAAATCAAAGAAAAAGGTGCTACGCGATTGAGCAGAAAGGGCCTGAAACCTTGAAACGAGACATCAAACTTAAAAAGTCTTAGAATCTTATGTAAACTGTTTGCATCAACCCATCATAGCATAGGGAATGGTCTGGTGATGTAAGTCATTGGAAACTAATTTAGCGAAGATCTGAGAATCTTCTATAAACTATTGGCATCAACCCAGCGTAGCATCGGGAATGGTCCGGTGATATAAGCTGTTGGAAACTAATTCAGCAAAGATCAGAGAATCTGATACTATAAATAGTTGGCATCAACCCAACATAGCCTCGACAATGGTCTGGTGATATAAGTTGTTGGAAACTACTTCACCGAATATCAGAGAATCTAATATTTCAAACCGTTGGTAATAATTCCAGCTTAGCATCGGAGAAGGATCCGGTGATTCAAACCGTTGGTGACAGCTCCAGCGTAGCATGGTCCGATGATATAAGCCATTGAGAACTACTTTGGCAAAGATCAAAATATTTTATATTGGAAACTGTTGGTGACAACTCCAACGTAGCATTGGGAAAACCTGGTGAAGACAACATGGAAAACTATCTTCATCGAGAAGGACCTATGATGGAATCTGTTATAAAAGAAATCTCCAGCTGAGGCATCGAGAAAGTTCGATGATGGTAAACCGTTATAAACTACCGTTTAAGTAAGCATCGAGAAAGTTCGATGATGGTCCACCTTTGTAAACTACCATTCGAGTAGGAACTGAGAAGGTTCGGTGATAGTATACCATTGTAAACTACTATTCGAGTAGGCATCGATACAGTTCGGTGATAGTAAACCATTGTAAACTACTATTTAAGTAGGCATCAAGAAAGTTCGGTGATGGTCAACCTTTGGAAACTACCGTTCGAGTAGGCAACAAGAGGATTCTGTGATAATTGATCATGGAAATCTCTACCCCCAGCAAGAACACTGACATCAATTAGATGGAAATCCAAACCATTAGTGATAACCCCAGCGTAGTGTCGAATATGATCCGATGATGTAAGTCGTTGAAAACCACTTCAATGAAGATATCAGAGAATCTAGTATAACAAACCATTGGTGAAAATCCCAGCATAGCATTTGGAATGATCCGATAATACAAATTGGTGGAAATTATCATCAGGATAAGCATCAGAATCCCCAATGAGGTTACTCATAAAAAGAGGAATATCCCCAGCGGAGGTAAAACAAGAATGTGTATCTGGGAAACAAAGCTTTGGTAAAAACTCCAATGTGAACTTCGAGAAAGTCCGATGGTATCAACTATAATAGTCATTGATGAGTAGGTTTTATACCTATGAATCCGATATTATTAAACTTAATTATTGCTATCTTTAATTGTTTTTTAGTATCTTTTTATCTGTTTTTGTGTTTATTTTGTGTAGGTTGGAGCCGGAGGGACAAATTGGTCATTTTAGAAGAAAAGGTCAAAATCATTAAAATTAGAGTGAGTGGCATTTTGTAATTACGTGGTCTCGGTCAAGCGCCTAGCGCTTGAAATGAACTTGTGTTGAGCGCCTAGGCGCCATATGCTGCGCAAAAAAGGAGGATTTTCTACTTCCAAGTGGGTGGTTGAAGCCAAAAAGGAATCTGAATGAGAGGGGAGACTAATACAAATAGGAGGAGACTTTAGAAAAGACGTATCACTCAATTTTTCAAGGGATTCGCAGAGAGAACAACGAAGAAAAATACGAAGGAAAATTGCAAGGACTGAAGATCAAAGAGAGAGTATTGGAGAAAATTCAGAGTTTCTTCTTCTCTTCTCTAGTTTTATCTTTTGTAATTATCTAGGATGTTTGGATTATTAATCTGGATGATGTTTTTCTTTATTATTAGCATGAACTAAATTTTCATTAAGATTGCAACAGAACTTGGTATGTAGTTTAAATTGAACCTTCCCATTGAATGAAAGTTGGTTTTTATTGAATTGTTTATTATATCTTTTGCTTATTGATTAATTGTTTGGCCAACAATCATTTGGATAATCTATATAAAATTGGAAGATGGAGTATAGATTAAGATCTGGATATGATAACATCTGTTCATATAATCTGAATAAGGTTAATATGATTAGCATGTAGGATAGGAATATACCTATGTGTCTTTTGTATCCTTTGAAAGAATTTATGCATAAACCCTAATTAACTTGATTCACATAGGAATATAGTGAATTAATTGAGAAGGGTGTTCCTTGTAATTTTGTGTCTTAAGGATCGGAGTTAGGAGGATTTGTTCACGTGATTTGGAAAAAGTGTGTGAATTTTATAAATCATTCTTGGATAATGATTCATATTAATTAATTGCTTTAAATGGGAAGTGAATTGATTTAAATGAAATACTTAGGGAAGTTGTAATCTTAACATGTTAAATCTGCAGTTATTCTTGTGAAGTTTTGATTTTTAATCATTAGTTTTGTTAAGTTTAAATTTCAAATCAAAAACAAAATTTTATAGTTTAAAATAGGATTAATTTTATTAGAATTAGTAATTGATAAATATTAGTCTATTTCCTCGTGGGAACGATATCCTTGCTTGCTGAATATTATAATTGAACGCGTATACTTGCGTGGTAAAGTGCTATTAAAAATAAGGCAACAAGTTTTTGGCGCCAGATTCTTGGGGAAATTAGTTTATTATTTTGTCATTATTGATTTTTATAAGCGTTAATCTTAATTTAAACTTTTCTTTTTCTTCTATTCGGTGTTCTTGACTAGTGTATGCAAACGCGATCGAAGAAGCTAGATTTATTGCCTTCTGAAGGACGACATCGACAAAAGGTTTCAAATGGTTTAGCGTAAGTGGGTTAAAGAAACCAAAGAGGCACTTGATAAGAAAGATACTATGGCTGAAGAAGAGCAAAAAGCACTGCGGGATTATGCTACGCCGCGGGTTACTGAAATTCAGTCGAGTATTACGAGGCCTCCGCCATTATCTTGCTACAAGTTTTGAGATAAAACCGGGACAATACGAGATGATTCAAAATTCATGTCGGTTTGAGGGTTACCAAATGATGATCCGAACGATCACATAGTCGACTTTATAGAAATCATGCGATACTTCAAGTATAATAATGTGTCGAGGATGCAATAAGGCTAAAATTTGCTTTCCATTTACTCTCGGAGATAAGGCTAAGAGTTGGCTCCATTCACTACCACCAGTGCTCGATTACTACATGGAACGACCTAGCCCGAAATTTCTTAAAAGTTTTTCCCTTTGTAAAAACAAAGCAAAGTTATGAACGATATCTTCTCTTTCGTTCGAAAGACGATTCGAATCACTATATGAAGCATGGGAGAGATTTAAAGACTCATTGAGAAAATGTCCACACCATGGGATTCCTAAATGGCTTCAGGTGCAAACTTTATATAACGGTTTATTCAGCATAGTGAGATCAAGTATAGATCTTTGCGCAATGGAGGAGCTATTATGGCCAAGAATTGTGATGAGGGGTATCAATTGCTTGAAACCATGGCGACTAATAATTATCGATGTACAACAAGAAAGAACGACGCAGCCAAGGACAGTAGGGGTTTATGAAGTGGATGCGATGATAGCATTATCAGCTCAAGTGACAGCTCAGATTTCTGCTCTTACAAAGAAAATAGATGCACTTGGGGTACAACCAGTTCTGAAAATGGAAACTATTTGTGAAATATGTGCGGGTAGCCACTCAAGTGATCGATGTGCAATAAATCCCGAGTCAGTCCAGTTTGTTTCCAGTTATAACAGGCAGCAGGGCAGTTATCCAAACAGTCACAATCCAGGAGTGAGAAACAACTCAAATTTTTCTTGGAGTAATAATCAGTCACATGCTCAAGCCCAAGCTCCAAGGCAATCATATCCACCTGGATTTCAGCCACATCAACAATCTCAACAACACCCACAACCTCATCAACCTGATAAGCTATCACAAATGGAAGAATTGTTGGCAAGATTGGCAACTCAGTTTGAAGCCACAACGAAAAACCAATCAGCTGCAATAAAGAATCTTGAGAACCAAATTGGGCAGATAACTAGTGCTTTGAATACTAGAACTCCAGGTTCTTTACCTAGTGATACGGAGAAAAATCCAAGGAATGATGGAAATGAACATTGTAAGGCAGTTACACTCAGAAGTGGGAAGGAGTTGACTACAGATTTAGACGGACAAAAGAAAATAATTTCTGCCGAGGATGGTGAAAAAGAGAGTGGAAATTCAGAAAGTAAATCTGGGGAAAATGTTGTGAAAAAACAACAAGAAGATAAGCAAACAACAAATTGCACCACCCGTGCTGCTTTTCTCAAAGATTTCAAAAGCGAAAATTAGATAGACAATTTTCAAAATTTTTAGAAGTGTTCAAAAAGCTGCAAATCAACATTCCATTCGCAGATGCTTTAGAACAAATGCCTAGCTATGCAAAATTCATGAAAGATATTTTAGCAAGAAAGAGGAAGCTAGGGGAGTTTGAAACTGTAGCGTTGACAGAAGAATGTAGCGCAATTCTGCAAAGAAAGTTACCTCCGAAGTTGAAGGATCCAGGTAGCTTCACCATACCGTGTACGATTGGACCCCAGTTCTTTAACAGATGTTTGTGTGATTTGGGTGCGAGTATTAACTTGATGCCGCTTTCAATCTACACGCAGTTAGGATTACCAGCACCAAAGCCAACAAATATCTCTTTGACAAACATGAGATAGATCGGTGACATACCCTAGGGGCATTGTGGAAGACATATTAGTGAAGGTGGACAAATTCATATTTCCAGCCACTTCATTTTGTTGGGCTATGAAGAGGATAAAGACATACCCATTATCCTTGGAAAGACCATTTTTAGCCACTGGAAGGACATTAATTGATGTACAAAAGGGAGAGTTAACGATGAGAGTCCAAGATGAAGAAGTAACGTTTAATGTTTTCAAAGCTTATGAAATTCCAAGAAGGAGAGGAAGAGTGCTTTAGAGTTGATCTGATTGAAGAAGCAACTACAGAGGTATTTAGTGAATTTGTGAATGAAGACCCTCTTGAAAGTGCATTGGTTAGTGAAAATTTATTTGATGATTCAACTGTGCTAGAATGGGTTCAAATGTTAGATTCAGCACCGAAGTTCACACGAAGTTTGCAAAAATTTGAACCTATGGATTTTTGGGGAAAGCCGGATGAAAAGGTAAAATCATCTTTAGAAGAACCGCCCACCTTGGAACTTAAGCCATTGCCTAACCATCTACGGTATGCCTACCTTGGTTCTTCTTCTACCTTTCCAGTTATTATTTCTGCATCACTTGATAAGGTTCAAGAAGAAAAGCTACTAAGGGTACTTCGGCAATTCAAGACTGCTCTTGGGTGGACTCTTGCGGATATCAAGGGAATAAGCCCATCAATTTGCATGCATAAGATTCTATTGGAAGATGAAGCGAAACCGATTATTGAACAACAACGAAGACTCAATCCCATCATGAAGGAAGTTGTAAAAAAGGAAATCATTAAATGGTTGGATGCGGGAATTATCTACCCTATCTCAGATAGCTCATGGGTAAGTCCAGTTCATTGTGTGCCAAAGAAAGGGGGAATGACAGTAGTTGCAAATGAGCGTAATGAATTGATCCCGACTCGAACAGTTATGGGTTGGCGGGTGTGTATGGATTATAGAAAGTTGAACAATGCCACTCGTAAGGACCATTTTCCTCTACCATTCATAGATCGATGTTGGATGTGGGCTTGCAGGATATGAGTATTATTATCTTTTGGATGGATACTCGAGGTTATAACCAGATTGCCATTATCACCGAGGATCGGGGAGAAGACGACATTCACATGCCCATATGGTACCTTTGCTTTTCGCAGAATGTCTTTTGGATTATGTAATGCTTGGCCGACATTTCAACGGTGTATGATGGCTATTTTCTCCGATATGGTTGAACAAAATCTTGAGGTATTTATGGATGATTTTTCAGTTTTTGGGGATTCATTTGATTATTGTTTGGAAAATCTCACTCGTGCTCAAACGGTGTATGGAAACGAATTTGGTTTTAAACTGGGAGAAATGTCATTTTATGGTGCAAGAGGGAATAATCTTGGGTCATCGAGTGTCATCAAAAGGAATTGAAGTTGATAGAGCTAAGATCAAAACCATCGAGAGCCTGCCACCACCTATTTCAGTAAAGGGTATTCGAAGTTTTTGGGACACGCTGGTTTCTATAGACGATTTATAAAAGACTTCTCCAAAATCACGAAACCACTTTGCAATCTTTTGGAGAAGGATGTCCCATTCAACTTTGATCAAGCATGCCTAGAAGCTTTTGATGTGTTGAAAAAAAACTTGTTACCGCACCTGTAATCATAGCGCCAGATTGGAGTATCCCATTCGAATTAATGTGTGATGCTAGCGACTTTGCGATTAAGCGCAGCTTCTTGCCAACGAAAGGATAAAATTTTTCATGCTATATACTATGCTAGTAAGACATTAACGGATTCCCAACCTGAATTATACCACTACCGAGAAGGAGCTATTAGCGATTGTTTATGCATTTGATAAATTTCGATCATATTTGATTGGGACAAAAGTGATCGTGTTTACTGATCATTCGACAATTAAGTACTTAATAGCAAAGAAGGATGCTGGGCGAGATTAATTAGATGGGTATTATTGCTACAAGAGTTTGACTTGGAGATCCGGGACCGAAAAGAAATGAATAATCGTGTTCTTGATCATTTATCACGATTAGAGAATGCGAGAACTAAAAAAATGATGACACAACAAAGATCAATGAATTTTTCCGGATGAACAATCTGTTTGCGAAGGGATGGATACTCCATGGTATGCAGATTACGTAAATTTCATTGTGAGTAAGGTGTTTCCACCAGATTTAACAAGTCAACAGAAAAAGAAATTTCTCCATGATGTGAAATAGTATTTATGGGATGAGCCGTTTTTATTTAAACAATGTGGAGATCAAGTCATAAGAAGGTGTGTTCCGGAAGTTGAAATGGAAAATATTCTCTACCAATGTCATGCATCTAACTATGGTGGACATTTTGCGGGAGAAAGAACGGCAGCTAAGGTGCTTCAATGTGGGTTCTTCTGGCCAACACTCTTTAAGGATGCCCGTGTGTTTTCATTGAAATGTGACAGATGTCAAAGAGTGGGTAATATATCAAAGCGACAAGAGATGCCACTAAACATGATCTTAGAAGTCGAATTGTTTGATGTTTGGGGCATCGACTTCATGGGACCATTTCCATCATCTTTTAGCAACTCCTATATACTTCTAGCGGTGGACTACGTTTCGAAGTGGGTAGAAGCTATAGCATCGTCCACCAATGATGCTAAAGTTGTGGTTACGTTCATTCGGAAGACTATTTTCTCTAGATTCGGCACTCCTCGTGCAATCATTAGTGATGAAGGCACGCATTACGTAATAAGCGCTTCTCGGCTATTCTCGCTAAGTGCTGAGTCACTCATAAGATAGCTACGCTTACCATCCACAAACAAGCGGGTCAAGCCGAGGTATCTAATCAAGAAGTGAAGCGAATCCTCGAGAAGATAGTGAACCCTAGTCGGAAGATGGGCTAGTAAGTTGGATGATGCTTTATGGGCATATCGTCTGACTTACAAAACTCCGATAGGGATGTCTCCGTCTGAGTTAGTATATGGGAAGGCATGCCATCTTCCAAATGAACTAGAACACATTGCTTATTGGGCAATTCAGAAGTTAAACTTTGATATGCATGTTGCGGGAGAGAAGCGCCTCTTACAATTGAACCAAATGGATGAATTCAGACTCCAATCATACAAGAACGCGAAGTTATATAAAGAAAAGGTTAAGAGGTGGCATGATGAGAAAATTCTGGAAAGAAAGTTTCAAGCAGGGCAAACAGTGCTATTATACAATTCAAGGCTTAAATTGTTTCCAGGAAAGTTGAAATCCCGTTGGTCAGGGCCATTTATCATTACAAAAGTTTATCTTCACGGAGCTGTGGAGGTGGAAGACCAGGATGCTAAACGTAATTTCAAAGTCAACAGTCAGAGATTGAAACACTACTATGGGGGTTGTGTTGATCGTGAAAGGACATTGGTCAACCTTGCTGATTAGAACAGAGAAGAAAGTCAGGCTGAAGACTATAAACCAAGTGCTAACTGGGAGGCAACCTAGGAATTTTTATTGTTATTTTCTATTTTTTACTTTTATTTTGTTTAATTTGCTTTACTGTTAGTTTATTTAGTGGTTAAACTTTTATAATTTAGGTTTTGTTACACCCCTTATGTTCTCTAACATGATATTTAATTGATTTCGTGGTAGGAAACATGAATTCTTATTTAAGCGGGTTTGACTAATGGCCACTTACGACTACCACCCAAATGGGTTGCAAAAAGGGCAAATATACAGGAAGCCAAGCACTTATGAGCTCAATAGAAGAATATCCATTTGTCAAATTCTCATATTTCTAATCATTTCCCTCATTTTTAGTGTTATTGAATTGCTAAGTGGTGTAGGTTATTTATTTATTTATTTATTTTATTTAGTGAATCTTTAATGTTGGTTAGTTTTTCTTTTATTTTAGAATGTAGTTTATCTAGGTTATGGTTTTAGAATAAGTCTTAATTTAAGTTGTGGTATGCAGGTTGGGAGCACAAAGAAGTAAACAGTAAACCAAAGGCCCAAGACATGCCCAAGCGCTGGCGCGCCAAGCCGTGCACAAGCCAGCGCCTAGGGCCCACTTGCAGAGCTCAGACGAGCACCAGCGCTTAGGCGCCCATACCTAAAGGCAAAACCAAGCGCTTAGGTGCCCCAAGTCAATAGCCATACAATACTTACTTCAGCGCCTGGCCGGTCCAAATAAGGCAATTCTAAGCGCTTAGGAGCTCCATGCACCACACACACATCTACCTACCGCTGGCGGTCCAACCAAAGGCATACTCAAGCGCTTAGGCGCTCATGCTGCAACTTTAAAAAAAATATAAGCCCTAATCGGGCAATACAAATCCAAACCCAAATCAAACACTCTCTTGCTCTCCCACTCCAATTCAAACTCACTCAAATCACAACCCTCCTCTAATTTAGCCACTATAATCAACGTTTTCTTGTATAAGCCTAATCAAACACTCAATCTCCTACCCAAACCAAGGCACTTAATCTCCATATGGTTGTCCTTCATCACCAATTCGAGCACCAACTCACATTCAAGCCACATCTATCTGAAGTAAGTGCTCAACCCTCAAAAAAAATTGCTCCTACAACTTTGATTGGAACATCATATCTGGCTATAACCAAGTAAGTGCACAAGATTTTATTACAAATTATTTGGTTTTGCTTGGATACTAGCTAAGGTAGTAAGTTGAAGTTGGTTATTTTATTGTGTTGGCTCAAGTGGATTTGGGTACTTCTCATTGTTGCTTGTATTGCATTGGACGACTAGTGTGCTTAGTTATTGACAAATTTGGTGAAAATTAAGTTTGGGGGAGTGCCTACCAATAGTGTTCAAAATTTGTCCACACCAAGTGTTCGATACATTGTCACAAAGAGGATTGCCCATACTAAGCCTCCGAACATCGCCTATTGGGCAAGCAATTCACACACAAGACTCATGGCTACTAAAAGGCAAAGAGGCGAGACTTGAACACTTCGACTAAGTATGACAAAAAGAGATTTGTAAGTGCTAGTGCATCCGAAAGATATTACAATGTGCTTTCTAAAGTAAACGCAAATTCGGGCGTGGATTATTGCGGAGGCGTAAGATGGGGAGTTACTACAAATGATTGGAAGTAGAAGATGGGGTAACTTTGCATCCCAACCGGATTCATCGGTCATTAAAATTGTTAAGGAATTCTATGCCAATGCAAAAGATGTTGTTGGTAACATAATTTGGGTTCGCGAAAAATCAGTGGAGGTCAGTTTTAGGACAATAAATGCTTACTACGGCTTGAACATAATACCCAATAATGGTTACATGCAATATTTAGAGCACGAGCTAGACTACAGTGAGATCATTCAAGCTTTGTGTGTACCTGGAACAACATGGAAATTAACAGATCAACAAGAAGCTGTTTTGTTCCCTGCATCCGCACTAAGCAGTTATGGGAAAGCATGGCATGCCTTTATTTGTGCCAAGTTGATGCCGTGTAGGCATATGAGTGATGTTATAAATCAATGGGCAGCGTTGCTTTTCTGCATTGCACAAGGAAAAACGATAGATGTGGGTCATGTTATACATGATTCAATTGACAAAGCAATTCGAGGAGGGACCTCAGGTGGATTACCTCACCCATCTTTGATCACTGGACTATGTCAACAAGCTGGAGTCAAATGGGATGCCGAAGAAGCTAGACAACCTCCCTTAGCTGCGATTGACCACTCGCTTATTAAGAAGTACAAGGTATGGGGTGGTGGTATACCACACCCGAGAGGGTTAGGGTTCATTATTGTGCCTCCCGAGTCTGCAGCCGAGCCTAATCAAGAATTACACGATAATCCTCCTGCAGCTGGAAGTTCTGGGCCACCACCAAATTTTTTTGAAGATATTCGCCGAGAATTAAGAAATCAAACTAGAAGGATTGACATGGTGGCTACTAGAGTTCAATAGGGTTTTGACCGGGTTGAAAGAAATCAGGATAGCCTAGCTCAAATGACAAAACAGAGATGTATCGAACCGTAGTACAAAGATTCCTAGAGATGTTTGACCAAGCATGAATCCAAATGCCGCTCCCCCCTACCAATTTCCCCCATTGTCTGCGTACCCCCCGGCTGATCTACCCCCTGAAGATGAGGTTGATGAAGAAGAAGACGAGGATACTGACGAGGAATAAGGCGTCTATCTTTCAGGGAAGTCCTCAGTGCCTAATTTCTTATGTTTTGTTTGTTATATACAATGAGGACATTGCATAGGTGAAGTTTGGGGGTGCATTCTTCCGGTTCCAGTTACATTCATGTAGTATTCATTTAGTAGTTTTTGCATTCATGTAGTATTCATTTAGTAGTTTTTGCATTCATGTAGTATTCATTTCGTAGTTTTTCATGTAATTTTCATTCTACTTTCTTAAAAAAAAAAAATTCAAATATTTGCATGTTTCCAGCTGTTAGATAGTTTAAGTCTGTTTTGGCCAGTGATGAGATTGGAATTGAGTAGACAAGTATAGTACTGACTGTTAAGACTGTGATGTGATTTCTTGTCATGATTTGAATCTTTACCTGTTTGAAACTGATATAATAAGGATAGCACAAGAAAACAACTATATTGGTGATTGAGTCTAAATTGACACATAGTGGACTTCTTGAGGATAATACTAGTTTGAATGAATGAAAGACATGAATAAATAGTGAGATGACCGAATTTAGACAAAAACTTAAGTTTGGGGAAAAATTTGGGATATATAAGCTTCAAAAGAAAAAAAATACCGTGGCTAGTTTTGTTTGGGGCCTTTGTTACTTGAGAAAGTATCACTCAGAAAGTGTCTCTTAACACCTAGCGCCCTAAGGTCTTATATGGTCCGGGAGTCGTTGGTTGAAAGCTCGCTAAGGGTAGCACTCATTAGCCTAATGGAATGAGACATTACATACCATGGTTTAAAAAAAAAACAATAAAACGGAAAAGAGCAAAAAAGCCCCGTAATGATAAGTAAAGCATAAGTATCCCTGATTGGACTCTTGAATTTGGTGGATGTTTGACTTTAGTTGGATCTAACATTGTTCGTGAATTTTGTGAGTTGACACTATATGACGCGCTTTTTAAAGAGATCTATTATGTTTTGTATTTAGCATTATATTAGTTAGCATTGTTGTTCAGCACACACATACTATATCAGTAATAACAGGGTAAGATTTGATGATTGACTAGGAAATTATTAATCTGTCTTGATATGATGTATTAGCATGTTTAATCTGATTTCTCTAAGGCTTAATGAATAGATTTTGTTCTGTTTGACTGCTGAAATTTTAGGCACGTAGATAGCTGTATTGCATATTTAGTTATTGCATTGTGTTTTATTGCTTGAGGACAAGCAATTGGTTAAGTTTGGGGGTATTTGATGAGTAGGTTTTATACCTATGAATCCGATATTATTAAACTTAATTATTGCTATCTTTAATTGTTTTTTAGTATCTTTTATCTGTTTTTGTGTTTATTTTGTGTAGGTTGGAGCTGGAGGGACAAATTGGTCATTTCGGAGAAGAAAAAGGTCAAGAATCATTAAAATTAGAGCTAAGTGGCATTTTTGTAATTACGTGAACTCGGTCAAGCGCCTTTATCGCTTTGAAATGAACTTAAGGTTGAGCGCCTAGCGCTCGTATGTAAAAAAAAGGAGGATTTTCTACTTCCAAGTGGGTGGTTGAAGCCAAAAGGAATCAAATGAGACGGAGACTAATACAAATAGAGGAGACTTTAGAAAAGACGTATCACTCAATTTTTCAAGGGATTCGCAGAGAGACAACAACGAAGAAAAACACGAAGGAAAATTGCAAGGGTGAAGATCAAAGAGAGAGTATCGGAGAAAATTCGAGTTTCTTCTTCTTCTTCTAGTTTTATCTTTGTAATTATCTCGGGATGTTTGGATTATTAATCTGGATGATGTTTTTCTTTATTATTAGCATGAACTAAATTTTCATTAAGATTGCAAATCGGAACTTGGTATGTAGTTTAAATTGAACCTTCCCATTGAATGAAAGTTGGTTTTTATTGAATTGTTTATTATATCTTTTGCTTATTAATTAATTGTTTGGCCAACAATCATTTGGATAATCTATATAAAATTGGAAGATGGAGTATAGATTAAGATCTGGATATGATAACATCTGTTCATATAATCTGAATAGGGTTAATATGATTAGCATGTAGGATAGGAATATACCTATGTGTCTTTTGTATCCTTTGAAAGAATTTATGCGTAAACCCTAATTAACTTGATTCACATAGGAATATAGTGAATTAATTGAGAAGGGTGTTCCTTGTAATTTTGTGTCTTAAGGATCGAAGTTAGGAGGATTTGTTCACGTGATTTGGAAAAAGTGTGTGAATTTTATAAATCATTCTTGGATAATGATTCATATTAATTAATTGCTTTAAATGGGAAGTGAATTGATTTAAATGAAATACCAAGGGAAGTTGTAATCTTAACCTGTTAAATCTGCAGTTATTCTTGTGAAGTTTTGATTTTTAATCATTAGTTTTGTTAAGTTTAAATTTCAAATCAAAAACAAAATTTTGTAGTTTAAAATAGGATTAATTGCATTAGAATTAGTAATTGATAAATATTAGTCTATTTCCTCGTGGGAACGATATCCTTGCTTGCTGAATATTATAATTGAACGCGTATACTTGCGTGGTAAAGTGCTATTAAAAATAAGGCAACAATCATCCTCAGCAGAGAGTAGGAAATGGTCATTGATACAACCTGTGGTAGTTAAGCCCACAGAGGCATATAGCAGTCATAGCATATCATACAACGCATTACATTACATTTGCATTTAGTATATTTCTAGTGTCTAGCAATCTTTATCCTACTCATTCCATTGCATTTCATAAACATGATAAAGTGGGGCATCTCTAGACACTCAAAATTTTGCATTCATGTTACTAACCATGCAAGTGAACAAAACTGTCTTTTATCTCCCAAAGACAGACAAGGGAAATCATCAAACCAAACCCCGGATACAACCCCGAAAAAACATCAAATTAACCTCAGAGACAACCCCGAGGACAGACAGAAGTCAACTACAGTCAAACCCCGAAGATAACTCTGAGAAAAGACAGTTGTAGCACATCAAACCTGGAAACCAACTCGGATGGGAAAAAGGGTAAATTTGCCAACTCAACAATAATTCGGATCAAACTACAATGAATAATTTCATACAAAACCATCACAACAATCCCCGAGTGAAAACTGCGCCAGACAGCTCAACGGACTGACTGCGAAGACTTGAAGATTTGGTCATGGAACCATCCTCCCAAATTCAGAAAAGGTCAAGCTCTATGTAATTGCGTAGCTCTCGAAAAGAGCTTTCTATAAAGGTATGGCACACCTCCATCGGATTCCCGGATTGCAAGTTATGAAGGTTCAAGCAAACTGCACGTTGGTTGGAGTGCGCGTACTTCGAGACAACAGAGCCCACCAGGCCCAGCCGCAGGTAGACCCGCGGTAGATCGAGTCTATAAATACCCCTTCCCCTCAAATCTACCAAGTAGGTAGTTTAGTCTTAGATTTGGATCTGATAATGGTATAGCCGTTCGATAGCCATTCTCATGCAATAGTGTAAGATTTCGCTAGATCTGCTGCTTTTGCTTACTCTAATATATATAAGTGCTATATATATAGTTAGTAACTTATATTCTCCAGATCTGACGTTTTAACCATTCATTTCTTGTAAATAGTCAATATTTATGCTTTATTGACTAGATATGTACTGGATCTAGCCAGATCTAGCTTTTAACTGATACAAAAGTTGTGAAACTTGAACTTAAAAGCTAGAATGGCTAAGATCTGTACATATCTAGTTTTTTTTCTAGTTTTTGTAAGTATGTAGCAAACATGTGGCCCTAGATCTGTACCTAGAGGACACTGGAAGCTTTGGCTACGCGCATGTAAGGATTTGACTGATAAATCATTTATTTTGCAACGTCTAGAAGTAAATATGTATTTTATTTCTATATATTTGTTATGCATGTTGTTTATGTGATATCCTGTGAGCCTAGGAGCTACAGGATCTACGATTCAATCAATGGATCTAGATCTGGTTCCCGTGATGGACCTTTTTTGATTGTACAACTAGCTTGCAAATATTTGTATTTGTAAATCCAGGGCCTTAAAAAGGTTATACGGGTTTAAGACCCTGAAATAGTAAAAAATCATGCATGTGGTGTTCGGGCATACTTCGATGGCTATCATGTCCATAAGAAGTTCAACACTTGTATATATTGCCAAAGATGCTTCACATCTTGAATAAAATCAAATCTAGCCGAATACGAAATAAAATTGAAGTATCAAATGCCTCAATTTCTATGCGAGCATAAGGGTTTGAAAACCTGTTTTCAAAACATCATTTTTATATTCTTTGCTTAAAATTGAATTTTTATATAATTCAAACCCTTTATATATAAGTACAAAAGAGGCATATCACTACTTTCAAATAAAGCACAAAACATCGTTTTCGATCCAAAGCTTTCAAACACACACACATACACACACAATGCATAGGGAATGAAAAAGACACGGTAACCGTGTTTCACGGAAGTCGGAGGTGCCTAACAACTCCCCCTCGCTTAAGCAAGCCCCCGAGCTCTATGAATCTCGGTTTTCAGACCAATTAAACGGAGTCACATATTGGGTAATATTGTAAAACCTTTAAAACTCCGATTGAGTTGGTACAACCATTTAACTCATACCAACTGGCGACTGTCTAATTCAGCCCAATCAAATAAAATCAAACTTTTTAAATCGTCGACATTGTATGTCGGTCTCTTCCTAAAATCTCACCTTTCAAAGCAAGATAATTAAACCACATAGAAAAAATAAAGGACAGAAAACCATACCTAAGAATTGAGGATTTTTCCCGGCGTTGACAAGTAGGGGGTGTGGGGTGGAATTGGGGCGGAGTGGGTGGGGTGGGTGGTAGAGGGTTGGGGTATATACATAATCGATAGAAGTATTATTTTATTTTTTTTTTTGGGGGGGGGGGCGGGGGTGGGTGTGGGGGGTGGGCGGGGTGGGGTGTATACATAATTACTGAATATTATTTTTTTGTGTGGGGGTTAGGGGTTAGGGGTTGGGGTTGGGGGTGTATACATAATCACTGAATATTATTTTTTTGAATAAAAAATTTCTAAATGTGGGGTGAAAAGAACTTTTGATTTAGATTTCGAATGAAATATTCGTCGAAAAATGGATAATCGATTTGAACCTATATTTCTTTTTAAAAATATGGTTCCAAACCTTAACCAACTTAAATAAATAGTTAACTAATTATATTGTCAGGTCTATTGTAACAAGTGTTCTTTTAGATGCTTCAAGGCAAGTTCAAACCATTATGCCGGATTTATATAATTAGAGTGTCTCTTTATACTTACGTGCAGGGGCAGATCTAAATAAGGGGCGGGGAGACAATTGACTCCATTGATTTTTTAGGAGAAAAAAAAGAGAGAGTAAAATGTTAAGGTATTTAATAAAAGATTTAAAGTTTAAATAGAAAAATATTAAATTCTTCAAAATTCATATCTTATACTACCTTGGCCACTATAATACTTGTTGTCTCTTCGTTTCTTGTCGAGCGGCTTAACCTAATTCTTCTCACTAGTTCGTCTTTAGAGAAAATTCGATATGTTACAATTTTTTTATTTATAATTTCACAAATTTAGCAATTACTTTGAGACTTTTTGTAATTACTTGTGGATTTTTTTTATAATTGTTTGTGGATTTTTGTAACTAATAAAAATGAGACTATCATACAACAATTTTAAGTAATGAAACCTCGAAAAATATTATGTTCTCAAATATAACTTTAACTTTAGTATTAGTTATGAATCAGTTGTGGTGGTTTGAAATTAAAAATGATAGTATGAAAGTAATGGTAAATTAAGAATATTATGTCACTTTATAGTTTTAAAATAAAAAAAGTATCTCTAATTTTAGAACGAGCCAAAAAATGAAATGTATCTCTAATATTAAAACAAAAATAATATATTTTTATTTTTTTGGCTGGAATTTATTTTTCTCAAATTTGACTCCACTAACCTTAAAAGGCTGGATCCACCCCTATATACTTGGTGGAGGTGGTAGATCATTGACTCATGGTTATTTGTCCATTCTTCAAGACATAATTAGGATATTTCTATCCCTAAAATTTTTAGGATTACCAATAAGAACCTACCCGGATAAATTTTATTCGTCGAAATTATCTGAATTCCGAATAAGAACCTACCCAGATAGATTTTATTCGACGAAATTATCTTATTTCTCAATATATTAACTCTATCCTTTTCCATTTAAGCCCAAATAAATGTTCATATATTACCAAAAAAATAAACAAAATAAATTAAATGTCCATATATTACCAATAAGTAAATACATAAAATAAAATAAAGTGTTCATATAATAAAAATTCCTTGAGAAAAGCCATGAATTTGATTTGTAAGAAAGTTGAGGTGAGAAAGAGATTTTTCTAAGCATTAGAAAAGACACCCGATGTAAGCACAAGCGCGTTGTATGTATAAATTATGTAAAGTAAAATAAAAATTTTATGAAATTTGAAAAATTAAATAGAAAGACTAAAAAAATTAATATAAAAAGGATAATATATGCCAGTTATCCCGCTGGGGACACGCTTAATCTTGTGTGGATTAACAGGGAAAATGGGTTAAAAACAAGAATCCGATCTCCGGATTTTAACCATCGACCTAAGGATACCTAACAGGAGTCTTTCGTCGAAATTATCTGAATTGCGAATAAGAACCTACCCAGATAGATTTTATTCGACGAAATTATCTTATTTCTCAATATATTAACTCTATCCTTTTCCATTTTAGCCCAAATAAAGTGTTCATATATTACCAAAAAAGTAAACAAAATAAAATAAAATGTCCATATATTACCAATAAATAAATACATAAAATAAAATAAAGTGTTCATATAATAAAAATTCCTTGAGAAAAGCCATGAATTTGATTTGTAAGAAAGTTGAGGTGAGAAAGAGATTTTTCTAAGCATTAGAAAAGACACCCCGTGACACAAGCGTTGTATGTATAAATTATGTAAAGTAAAATAAAATTTTATGAAATTTGAAAAATTAAATAGAAAGACTAAAAAATTAATATAAAAGGATAATATATGCCATTATCCTCACTTGGGACACGCTTAATCTTGTTTGGATTAACAGGGAAAATGGGTTAAAAACAAGAATCCGATCTCCGATTTTTAACCATCGACCTAAGGATACCTAACGAGAGTCTTTCGTCGAAATTATCCTAATCAGAATAAGAACCTACCCAGATAGATTTTATTCGATTTAAATTATCTTATTTCTCAATATATTAACTCTATCCTTTTCCATTTTAGCCCAAATAAAGTGTTCATATATTACCAAAAAAATAAACAAAATAAAATAAAATGTCCATATATTACCAATAAATAAATACATAAAATAAAATAAAGTGTTCATATAATAAAAATTCCTTGAGAAAAGCCATGAATTTGATTTGTAAGAAAGTTGAGGTGAGAAAGAGATTTTCTAAGCATTAGAAAAGACACCCCAAATACACAAGCGTTGTATGTATAAATTATGTAAAGTAAAATAAAAATTTTATGAAATTTGAAAATTAAATAGAAAGACTAAAAAATTAATATAAAAAGGATAATATATGCCAGCTTATCCCACTGGGACACGCTTAATCTTGTTTGAATTAACAGGAAAATGGGTTAAAACAAGAATCAGACCTCCTGGATTTGAACCATCGACCTAAGGATACCTAACGAGTCTTTCGTCGAAATTATCTCAATTCGAATAAGAACCTACCCGGATAGATTTTATTCGATTTAAATTATCTTATTTCTCAATATATTAACTCTATCCTTTTCCATTTTAGCCCAAATAAAGTGTTCATATATTACCAAAAAATAAACAAAATAAAATAAAATGTCCATATATTACCAATAAATAAATACATGAAATAAAATAAAGTGTTCATATAATAAAAATTCCTTGAGAAAAAGCCATGAATTTGATTTGTAAGAAAGTTGATGTGAGAAAGAGATTTTCTAAGCATTAGAAAAAGACACCCCGAAGCACAAGCGTTGTATGTATAAATTATGTAAAGTAAAATAAAATTTTATGAAATTTGAAAAATTAAATAGAAAGACTAAAAAAATTAATATAAAAAGGATAATATATGCCAGTTATCCCGCTGGGAACACGCTTAATCTTGTTTAGATTAACAGGGAAAATGGGTTAAAAACAAGAATCCGACCTCCGGATTCGAACCATCGACCTAAGGATACCTAACAGGAGTCTTTCGTCGAAATTATCTGAATTGCGAATAAGAACCTACCCAGATAGATTTTATTCGACGAAATTATCTTATTTCTCAATATATTAACTCTATCCTTTTCCATTTTAGCCCAAATAAAGTGTTCATATATTACCAAAAAAATAAACAAAATAAAATAAAATGTCCATATATTACCAATAAATAAATACATAAAATAAAATAAAGTGTTCATATAATAAAAATTCCTTGAGAAAAGCCATGAATTTGATTTGTAAAGAAAGTTGAGGTGAGAAAGAGATTTTTCTAAGCATTAGAAAAAAAGACACACCCCGTGTGCACAAGCGTTGTATGTATAAATTATGTAAAGTAAAATAAAAATTTTATGAAATTTGAAAAATTAAATAGAAAGACTAAAAAAATTAATATAAAAAGGATAATATATGCCAGTTATCCCGCTGGGGACACGCTTAATCTTGTTTGGATTAACAGGGAAAATGGGTTAAAAACAAGAATCCGATCTCCGGATTCGAACCATCGACCTAAGGATACCTAACAGGAGTCTTTCGTTGAAATTATCTGAATTCCGAATAAGAACCTACCCAGATAGATTTTATTCGACGAAATTATCTTATTTCTCAATATATTAACTCTATCCTTTTCCATTTTAGCCCAAATAAAGTGTTCATATATTACCAAAAAAATAAACAAAATAAAATAAAATGTCCATATATTACCAATAAATAAATACATAAAATAAAATAAAGTGTTCATATAATAAAAATTCCTTGAGAAAAGCCATGAATTTGATTTGTAAGAAAGTTGATGTGAGAAAGAGATTTTTCTAAGCATTAGAAAAGACACCCCGTGGCACAAGCGTTGTATGTATAAATTATGTAAAGTAAAATAAAAATTTTATGAAATTTGAAAAATTAAATAGAAAGACTAAAAAAATTAATATAAAAAGGATAATATATGCCAGTTATCCCGCTGGGGACACGCTTAATCTTGTTTGGATTAACAGGGAAAATGGGTTAAAAACAAGAATCCGACCTCCGGATTTGAACCATCGACCTAAGGATACCTAACAGGAGTCTTTCGTCGAAATTATCTGAATTCCGAATAAGAACCTACCCAGATAGATTTTATTCGACGAAATTATCTTATTTCTCAATATATTAACTCTATCCTTTTCCATTTTAGCCCAAATAAAGTGTTCATATATTACCAAAAAAATAAACAAAATAAAATAAAATGTCCATATATTACCAATAAATAAATACATAAAATAAAATAAAGTGTTCATATAATAAAAATTCCTTGAGAAAAGCCATGAATTTGATTTGTAAGAAAGTTGATGTGAGAAAGAGATTTTTCTAAGCATTAGAAAAGACACCCAAATAAGCACAAGCGTTGTATGTATAAATTATGTAAAGTAAAATAAAAATTTTATGAAATTTGAAAAATTAAATAGAAAGACTAAAAAATTAATATAAAAAGGATAATATATGCCAGCTTATCCTTATTGGGACACGCTTAATCTTGTTTGGATTAACAGGGAAAATGGGTTAAAAACAAGAATCCGATCTCCGGATTCGAACCATCGACCTAAGGATACCTAACAGGAGTCTTTCATTGAAATTATCTGAATTCCGAATAAGAACCTATCCAGATAGATTTTATTCGACGAAATTATCTTATTTCTCAATATATTAACTCTATCCTTTTCCATTTTAGCCCAAATAAAGTGTTCATATATTACCAAAAAAATAAACAAAATAAAATAAAATGTCCATATATTACCAATAAATAAATACATAAAATAAAATAAAGTGTTCATATAATAAAAATTCCTTGAGAAAAGCCATGAATTTGATTTGTAAGAAAGTTGAGGTGAGAAAGAGATTTTTCTAAGCATTAGAAAAGACACCCCATGCAAGAAAGCGTTGTATGTATAAATTATGTAAAAGTAAAATAAAAATTTTATGAAATTTGAAAATTAAATAGAAAGACTAAAAAATTAATATAAAAGGATAATATATGCCAGCTTATCCTGCTTGGGGACACGCTTAATCTTGTTTGGATTAACAGGGAAAATGGGTTAAAAACAAGAATCCGACCTCCAGATTCGAACCATCGACCTAAGGATACCTAACACTTGTCTTTCTTACTACAGTCCTCCGCTCTACCAACTCAACTAAGGCCGGATAACAAACTTTCCATGCCTGTATATTTTAGTACAATTCTTATTTACTTTTTATATTCTTTTTCTTTAACTTTTTGTATTTTGAAGGAATGAAAAATAATTTAGAAACTTAAATATTACTACTTATACAGTTATACTCATTCTTACCTAAATAAACCCTCTATTTAAAAAAACCAAAAAAAATGAGATCCATTTGAGTTTGATCCTTACAAAATTTAAAATTGGTGATATCAATTTATTTTAATTTTTAAAATGACAATTTTATACATAGTAATATTTTCTAAGTAATTTATAATTTTAATTGTTGTATTAATTAATATTAAAATAAGAAACATATCAAATATAAATTTTAGAATTTTGCAAGTTGATTATGAAAGAAAAATTTAATGGGAATCTTATTTTGTGAAAAAGGGAATAAGAGTATATTTTCATATGGAAGTAGTACAATTAAAATCTCACTATTTTATGGAGTAATGTTACACTGACAAAAGATGATTATAAAAAATGAATGTAACATGATGTGTCGGATTATAATTAGTAGATATTTTATTATACTTATGGGTCCAATGATTATAACTAATAACTACTATCCACATCATTTTATTTATTTATTTATTTATATCTAATCTTTTATCACCAAAACATTATTAATTTTTATGTAGTTGAGCTTCCCTCCTTATTTCAAGTTGAAAAATGATATATTTTACTTTTTCGTCCCAGGATAAAAATCCTGGTGAACTTTTCACGCATATTAAGAAGATGAATGAAATGATAAAATTGTCCATAATAATATAATTAAATATAGAGAGAGAATTAGAATAAAAAAAGTATGAAATATTTAATGCTACGTGTATAATAAAAAAATATATGTAAAAGTTTAGTTATTAAAAGAAAATGAACATTTAACATGAGACGACTATCTAAAATAGTAATAAGGATTTTTATCATGAGACGGATGGAGTATCAATGTTTGTATCGATTTTGTTATTGCGAGTTTTGTGGATAAATATTAGTAAAATGATATTTCCGCAAGTATAGCCCACTCACCATATTCATCGTGATCCAGAGTAAACTAACTAGAGTTATTAAATATTTACCCAATATGCCCCTCACAAGATACAAGCTTAATATATTTCTTCTCCGCTACCGTTGAACCAGTTCGATGATACTCTACTGACTACTTATAAACCCTTGGCCATGCCATCTCTTCGCCTCAGATTCGTCATAGTCTATTCATCGGAGGGCATTCACGGCACATACAGTTTAAAAGCATACCCATGGCTGAACAAGACGATCCAATTACCAATATATAATTTGTCCCATATCCTCTGCCCTACAAATTTCAATGCTCTACTTTGCATATTAAATTATTCATTTAATATAAAATAACAAGTTAATAGAGATCTCAGATACCAGAGAATTGAAAGGAGACCTAAAGAAGAAATGGATCATCACATAGAGAGATTATGTTAATAAATTGCTTCTACTGCCCAGATCTGTCAAGAACTACACCAGCGTTAGCAGCGGGGAAAAGAGATGGATTAAGTTTGTTTAAAAGGACAAAATAGGCATAAAAGTTATAAGTTTCAATTTTGTGTACGGAAGCATGACGGTAAGTTTATAAGTGGGGCCTACTTGTGGAACTATTAATTTGGCCCGCAAAAATATCAATTTCCTAAATATTAGTGGTATCTCTTTAAAAAAATCAGTAATAAGTGGATCATTTTAATAATTCTATCTAATTTTATATATTAATATATTTCGTAATCGTAATTCAACATAAAATTACCCTAATACATAGTCGGACTCTTTTCAATAACTTTTTACTAAGGAGGGAGACCTTATATTAACTCGCATTAATTTTGATCATACAACCTTTGTGGGGTTGTTCCTTCTGATAATAAATATGTTGTTCAATACAAAACCTAATACTTCTGTATTGATATTTCTAAGGCCCTAGATTTCTAGGCCTCTCTACCTCGCAGCTATAGATAATCCACTCTTTCTACTTTTAAGATCTTCAATCCTCGTTGGTCGATCGTAATATTTTAGTATTCCATTCTTTCAAGATTAATATTGACTCTTTAAAAATTAATTTGAGAAATTTTTGAATTTAAAATTAATATAATTTATTTAAGTTTTGAAAACAATAAATCTTATAAGTAGTAATACTTTTTAAGTAGTTTATTATATTTATAATTATATTGACATAAGCTAAATGAATCAATGTCAATTTTGAATCTAAAAATGTTTAAAATTATCTTTTAAAATGTCAATAATAATCTTATACTTTAGAATTGAGGGAGTATGAAAGAATTCACGGCATGCTTGCGTGAGGTGGTCGACGTCCAGATCGTTTATCTAGCAAAGTCGTAAGGTAGAACGCTCACGACACCTCAACCATTCGTCTATATTGAGACGAGAACCTTGGTACAATCGTTTGCGCAAGGACAATTGTGACGCCCCGAAAATAGGTATACATCACATATTCTGAGTCGCTAAATACATGGTACAGAATACAAATACAAACTTAATTATACAACCATCGTGTAATATACTTCAATACATATGCTGTGCGTTTTAATACAAATATTGTCATTTAGACAATATCCACACTCAATTGAGTCCTCATTACATTTATTATCACACTATTTAATAGAATAGTGAGGACTACTAATGCTATTATCTGGACCGTCACTTCGTTCCCCGACTAGTCCCTGCTACGTTCTCATTTTCTGAAGAGAACAATGAAAGTAAAAGGGTGAGCTCAACTAGCCCAGTAAGAAATATTATGACTAAGATAATGCAAAATAAATTATCATTAGTCTTCAACAATGTTAAACTGATAAAATACAATAGACATCAAGCTTAACTGCAGCGGAATAAGCAATCCATTAAAAGAGTCAAGTAGAGAATAAAATCTACTATCTTTTATGATTTAAAAGGTTTTTCATCACTTTTATCATTTGAGACTCAACAATAAATAATCCATCATCATCCTCGCACTACTGACCAAGGATATTCATTAGTATCACAACCACAAATTATCCACGCTACTACCATTGAAGATATTCGTGTATTCATGAATGGTCATGATCATGCCAACAACTCGTCCATCAATGCACTACTACGGCCAATGAGGACTTTTATCACATCATTTGTAACATTACGGTCATGATTACACCAATAATCCCTCATTATCATAATCATACCAAGTCCATCTATGCACTATAGCCATGTATGACTTTCAAAAATATATAAACATGAGGATGATGACAATGATATAAGAATTCAATAAAACAAGTTCAAAAATTAATTTATTCAGAACTAATAACGCCCAAATTGTCAACACGATACTTTCTTTGTAGAGTAAAATTCAAGAATGCTCGTAAGAATATTTCCATGAAAAGATACTTGATGAAGCGTAAATATCAAGGATATTCCACTAATTTCATGGAGTATAGAAGTCAAAACTTTAACCAACCGAGTATAATAAAGAATGGAATAACAAAAGAAATAACCATGCATGCGATAGATTGCTGACAGAGTTATTCCAATGTAATAATAAATAACGGAACCAGTCAGCGTAAATACGACCGACGATGGATATTCCAATGTAATAATAAAGAATGGAATAACAATGAAATCATCACCATACATACTTCAGATAGATGTATGTGTTATTCCAACATAATAATGAATAACGGAACCAGTCCAGGCAGAAATGCACGCATGTGGATATTCCAATGAGAATAATAAAGACGGAACCAGTCCGTGTAAAATGTATGTAGATGCAGGATATTCGCGATGTAATAATAAAGAATGGAAGGGTCCCAATTAAACGCATGCATACGATATATTCCAATGTAATAATAAAGAATGGAATAAAAGAAGAATTTCACCAAGTATAGGGTAGACCGCGTATACAGGTTATTCCAACAGAATAATGAAAAAAAATGGAATAACAGAAGTTCTCTTTATGAATACGAAAGAAATAATATCCATTACCTCAAAAGAAGACTGGATACTGGAATAGTGAGGTAGCAGACTTCTCTTATTCTTTCTCTCTATAATTTATCTCTATAATAGTGGCTCTAAAGCTTTAGTGAATTGGTGAGAAATGAAGGAAGAATGAGCTTCTATTTATAGAAAAATATATTTTCGATAATTGTACGTTTTGGGGTTCGAAAAATTACAGTACAATACCTCCAACTTTTCTTTTATTTTTAATTTAGTCCTGCAAGTATTATCAAACTTGCACCACCTCCCCTAATAGTAAATAATGTGAATCAATAGTTCAATCATGTGAATCAATAGTTATAATCATGTGAAAATACGAAATACAGTATAATACCTCCATCAATACCTCACTTTTTAACTTAGTCATGCAAGTATTATCAATCTTGCACCAACTCCCCTAATAGTAAGTGAATGTGACTCAATAGTACACACATGTGAACAAATAGTTATATAAGCATGTGAATTAGTATCAATTAATTGCTCATTTATCCGATAAATTACCCGATTTATCAATATAACCCCCGTTACATCAATTATCATCGTAATAGATGTCGATTTCAACTAACACCAATAATCCCAACACAAATGGAACTATCAAATTCATCTTTAATCAACACGAACTTATTCATCATTAATATCATAACTCACAATATTTAACAACCAAGTCGTTCCCAGGAAAGAGGGGGCTTTCCAATAAGGATTTTTCCCTATTGGCACGCAATTAGGTGACTAAACCTCTCATCGACAAAACTTTTAGAAATTATAAATATTGCAATTTAATAATATGAATAACTTTGTCGTCTCAATTATCTATTTAATAATATATAAAATATTATGCAGATGATACTGTGACAATAATCGAATCAATAATATGAGAGATAAGATGCAAAGAATTATCAGTAGTAATAATTGAGTATAACCGAAAGACTTATCACGTAAGCATCAATAACCAATATTGTGTACTATACTATGCAACCACGCCAGACATCGTATTTCTTTTAACACCGGGTGTTTCAACAGTTAAAGATAAAACTTTCGCCATTATTTTCATAAAATATTTTTATCGTTTTCTCAATCCGACAATAATTCCGTTGTGGGGTCCACTTAATGATTGTGGACGTCGTCATTTAATATTCCCTGTTAAAACGAATATTCCCCGACCAATCAAATATTATATAACAACTTGTGTACTTTGCAAAATTTATAAATATTACCCACAACTATAACATTATATCAAATCCACACCATAATATTAAAAAAATATTTCGAGAAATTTAAATCTTTATTCATAAACTTTGGGGTCTCACAACCTCCCCTCCTTATGAAATTTCGCCCTCGAAATTTATGTGCGTACCTGGTATGCCGAAGAGGTGTGGATACCTTGACTTCATTTCATATTCCAACTCTTGAGGTATAACCTTGAATACCTTTATCATCGAAAACATTACACGTTGCATACGTGCATGCCCGATGTCCTCCGATTGCCTCTGAATGCACATCAGTCCCTAAAATAGCCATTTTAGGACTTGATAATGACCTCAAATCTCAACACATAAAGAATGAAAGTTGTAGGTCTACTCGTTATCTTTCCGAATCATCCTGAATCACCTCAATCGGATTCGTATGAAAAAGTTATGCCCAATTTACTAAAAGACGTCCGGACAGATTTTGGCTTAACACTTGACCAGCGCCTAGGCGCCCAAATTTAGCCTTGGGCAAGCGCCTAGGCACCCAAGAGCAGAATCTAAGCGCCGAGCCTAGCGCCTAGGCGCTCGACCCTTGACACTTAGCTCTAATTTTCCAGATTTTGCAACTTTTGACGCACATACTTCAAATCTTCATAACTTCTTCGTCCGTTATCGGAATTAGTTCGTTTTCAAGGCTATGGAAAGCTTGTAACATGCTCTATAAAACCCCTATGATTTCATAATTTTTTAGATTCATTTATTATTCCAAAATTTGGCTCCAAAGTCCCCTAAGACTAAGTTTTTACTAACAACGATACGTGAAAAATGTTATGAACACGTGACATACTTGGCAGTAAAACGAGTCTATAGGCCACAGATCCTACTCGATCGAGGATTTCAAATGGGCCAATTAAATCAAGGGTTGAGATAACGCCTTCTTGAACCTTCTTCTTCACATTCATCAGATTCAGGTGTGTAGCTTGCACGACTTTAACTTTATCGATTAAAGTCTATTCTACTCGTATATTCGTTATCTTCATGTGGGTCCCTAGAGTCTTTAACTCTATCTTCATCATTTGTAAGTTATAAGAAATGGGTTTTTATGGTAACAACATCGCACTCATAAACGCATACGATCTTCTACTCAACGCGTCAGCTACCACGTTCGCTCTTCCACGATGATATTGAATGGTACGATCGTAATCTTCAACAGCTCGAGCCAATGTCCTTAGCGCATGATACGTTTGTTTTGGTTGAAGGGTTTTAGAAATGGGTTTTGTACCGGGGTCAATACCAAATTCGATTTCATGCTCTAGGGTAGGCTAAGAAGTCTTCAAGAATACGTTAGAAAATTTATTAACAATAGAAATATCATTCAAAATTGTGACTCTCATCCAAGACTTGGATAGTACATCACATTGATACCTATCAACTTGCCATCGTCGTTCACGACGTCGCCTACAGAAAGTCTGGCTTCGGTGCATTCCACACAAGGAAGTCAACAACGAAAGGATCGGGGCTCTTTACTTATGGCTTGATATGACAATGATTGACTTTAGTAGTTTGGTTGCTTGAATTCGCATAACAGGTTGGTTAGGAATATGAAAGTTAACAACCTTACGAAAAGCATGATGAGTACTTAACCAATCGATTATTAAATCACATCAAAGGCAAGTATTTTCAAAGAGATAAGATCGACAGGTAACGTGAAAGTGTCGATTTGAATCAAACAAGATTAATAAACAGTGGAGGTAACAAAGGTTTCTGCTAACGAAGTTTCAACCAATAAGTCAAAGTTTAACTTCTCTTGAGTTAAATTTAAACGTTGAGTGCAAGCAAGAGAGATAAAAGAATGGGTAGAACTGGTATCTAATAAGGTATAAATTTTACAAGAATTTATAATTAACTAACCCGTGCTAACTTCGTTCGGGTCACTCGCTTTTTGAGAAGTCACAAAAGAACGCTCTTCCTAAAACCACCGACTTTTTTTTGTCTGTATCCGCCTTTGGTGCCATTGTCCCAGCTGGACTTGATTTCACTACACAACAAAATCGAGCTAGGTGACCTTCTCTTCTTGAAATTTCCACTTCTATTATATTGGCCATGATTACCACCGAAGTGGTTATCATTCTTGGCATGATAATTTCCCCCACGACGGTTATCATTGTTCCGATGGTCGTTGCCACCGGTACGATTATTATCGTGTTGTTGGTCAACCTTTTGGTTGAGCTGACTCAACGGTCTCATGTGCTTCATTGCTGATCTCAACATTTTTAGATGCCATTTTTAAACACTGTCACAAAACAAGGGTTAATTGACATGTCACATATTATCCCTATACTCTAACCGACCATTTAAATACCAAATAAACTTAGGTAGGTCATATTAGCAAAGGAATTCTCCATCTCTCCCCTCCTAGTTCTTGTCTCACATCTCAGCCAGGGATCATATCCCTAAGCTTTGATACCAACTGTAACGCCCCCAAAATAGGTATACATCACCTATTCTGAGTCGCCAAATACATGGTACAAAATACAAATACAAACTTAATTATACAATTGTCGTGTAATATACTACAATACATATGTTGTGAGTTTTAATACAAATATTGTCATCTAGACAATATCCACACTCAATTGAGTCCTCATTACATTTATTATCACACTATTTAACAGAATAGTGAGGACTACTAATGCTATTATCTGGACCATCACTCCGTTCCCCAACTAGTCCCTGCTACGTTCTCATTTCCTGAAGAGAACAATGAAAGTAAAAGGGTGAGCTCAACTAGCCTAGTAAGAAATATTATGACTAAGATAATGCAGAATAAATTATCATTAGTCTTCAACAATGTTAAACTGATAAAATACACTAGACATCAAGTTTAACTTGCAGCGAAATAAGAATCCATTAAAAGAGTCAAGTAGAGAATAAAACCTACTATCTTTTATGATTTAAAAGGTTTTTCATCACTTTTATCATTGTGACTCGACAATAAATAATCCACATCATCCCTGCACTACGACCAAGGATATTCATTAGTATCACAACCACAAATTATCCATGCACTATGGCCAAGGATATTCGCGTATTCACCAATGGTCATGATCATGCCAACAACTGTCCATCAATGCACTACGGGCCAATGAGGACTTTTATCACATCATTTGTAACATTACGGTCATGATTACATCGAATAATCCCTGGTCATAATCATACCTAGTCCATCTATGCACTACAGGCCACATATGACTTTTAAATAAAATATAAACATGAGGATGATGACAATGATATAAGAATTCAATAAAACAAGTTCAAGAATTAATTTATTCAGGAACTAATAACGTCCAAATTGTCAACATGATAATTCTTTGTAGAGTAAAATTCAAGAATGCTCAGAAGAATATTTCCATGAAAAGATACTGGATGAAGCGAAAATATTAAGGATATTCCACTAATTTCATGGAGTATAGAAGCCAAAACTTTAACCAACTGAGTATAATAAAGAATGGAATAACAAAAGAAATCACCATGCATGCGGTATTTCAGATAGACAAAGTTATTCCAATAGAATAATAAATAATGTAACCGAATCGGGGCGTAATATACAATCGAAGCGTAATATTCCAACGTAATAATAAAGAATGGAATAACAACAAAAATCACCATACATGCGGTGCTTGCATGTATGTGTTATTCTAACGAATAATGAAGAATATAACTAGGTCTCAGCGTAAAATGCACGCATGTAATATTCCAACAGTAATAATAAAGATGTAAACAGTCCCACATAAAACGCATGCATATGATATTCCAAATGTAATAATAAAGAATGAAACCAGGGTTCAATGTAAAATGCACAAAACAGGATATTCGAATGTAATAATAAAGAATGGAATAATGTAAGAATTTCACCAAGTATATGGTAGATCACAGATATACAAAGTTATTCCAATGTAATAATGAAAAAAATGGAATAACATAAGTTCTCTTTATGAATATAAAAGAAATAATACCCTTTACCTCAAAAAGAAGACCGGATAATTTGGAATAGTGAGGTAGTAGCAGGACTTCTTTTCTTCTTTCTCTCTATAATTTCTCTCTATAATAAAGTAAACAAAGCTTTAGTGAATTGGTGAGAAATGAAGGAAGAATGAGCTTCTATTTATAGAAAAATATAGTTTCGATAATTGCACGTTTTGGGGCTCAAAAATTACAATCTGAAATACCTCCAACTTTTCTTCCATTTTAATTTAGTCCTCGCAAGTATTATCAAACTTGCACCACCTCCCTAATAGTAAATAATGTGAATCAATAGTTCAATCATGTGAATCAATAGTTATAATCATGTGAAAATACGAAATACAGTATAGTACCTCCATCTATACCTCCCTTTTTAACTTAGTTATGCAAGTATTATCAATCTTGCACCAACTCCCCTAATAGTAAGTGAATGTGACTTAATAGTACACACATGTGAACAAATAGTTATATAAGCATGTGAATTAGTATCAATTAATTGCTCATTTATCCGATAAATTACCCGATTTATCAATATAACCCCCAGACATCAATTATCATCGGAATAGATGTCGATTTCAACTAACACCAATAATCCCAACACAATGGAACTATCAAATTCATCTTTAATCAACACGAACTTATTCATCATTAATATCATAACTCACAATATTTAACAACCAGGTCGTTCCCAAGAAAGAGGGGGCTTGCCAATAAAGATTTCTCCCTATTGGCGCGCAATTAGGTGACTAAACCTCTCATCGACAGAACTTCTAGAAATTATAAATATTATAATTTAATAATATGAATAACTTTGTCGTCTCAATTATTGATTTAATAATATATAAAATATTATGCAGATGATACTGTGACAATAATCGAATCAATAATATGAGAGATATGATGCAAAGAATTATCGTAGCAATAATTGAGTATAACCGGTGACTTATCACGTAAGCATCAATAACCAATACCGTGTGTACTACTTTGTGCGACCACGCCAGACATCGCACTTTTAACATCGGGTGTTTCAACAGCTTAACGATAAAACTTCCGCCGTTATTTTCATAAAATATTTTTATCGTTTTCTCAATCCGACAATAATTACATTGTGGGGTCCACTAATGATTGTGCCATCGCATTTAATATTCCCTGTTAAAACGAATATTCCCCGACCAATCGAATATTATATAACAACTTGCGTACTTTGCAAAATTTATAAATATTACCCACAACTATAACATTATATCAAATCCACACCATAATATTAAAAAAATATTTTGAGAAATTTAAATCTTTATTCATAAACTTTGGGGTCTCACAAGAATTGCGTTGAATGGACACCAACGACGCCTAAACCCCGTACTTATAAGAAGTAAGAACCTCAATACAATTGACGATTGATGCGGTAGAAGATACCACACACAACTATGTATTGTTGTATGATAAGTCAAAGTTAAATATCAAAGAACATTAACAAAGACTAGGGAATTCTTTAAATAACCAAAAGAAGATTGTTAGTTCCCGGAGGCACACAGTAGATCTAGAAGGGGGGGTTGAATAGATCTCGTAGTGTCCCCAAATTCGGGTCCTAAATCACCACGAATCCGGTACACTAGTTCTAACTATTGCGGAAGATATAAATAAAAATTATTTATACATTAAACATTACACACTATCCCCAAGGTCGAGAACCCTCACATAATACCTGAATCAATATCCTATTTAACATACAATGTTATTATTATACAATCATCATATAAATCTAGTCAAGACACATAGTCCCAAGCTGAACTTGGCTTTAACTTTTCATTGTATCCGACGTATCCGCCTTAATCTGCAATGTTTATCATGATATAGCAAAGGTATGTAATAAATTTTCCCAGCAAGTTTAAATTCAATAAATTGAGGATATATCATGATGGAAAGATTTTGAATAATAGTTGGCTAACATTCAACAATATAATTATGAACTAGCATGGACAATTTTTTATAGCTGAACGAACATTGAACATAAACATATCAGTTATATCTGGACCTAATGGTAATGAAGGTGATAAGCCTTTCATACCTAATGAACTCATACAATATGCACACAGTGCGATTCAACAATTCATAGACATGGTATAATCAACAATGATTAACCATAAATATATTTAAATAATTATAACTCAGGGTTGAGTTAGAGAGAACTTGCATGTACCGTTGATTACCGTTACAAAATATAACTTAGCTTTATCCGAAGACCTAATATAGATAATACCGATCTCCAAATATTAGAATAATATCATCACAGTATAAAAAAACCTAAACACATTACCACATAATCCTATCAGTCTATACAACACATAAGACCTAGTATCAAGTCAAACTATTGCAGTCTGTGTGACACCCCTAAAATAGGTATACATCACCTATTCTGAGTCGCCAAATACATGGTACAGAATACAAATACAATCTTTATTATATAACAAGAGAGCTGTGAGTTTTAATACAATTATTGTCTTTTAGACAATATCCACTCTCAGAATAAGTCCTCATTACATTTATTGTCACACTATTTAACAGAATAGTGAGGACTACTAATACTATCATCTCGGACCGTCACTCCGTTCCTCGACTAGTCCCAGCTACGTTCTCATTTCCTGAAGAGAACAGTGAAAGAAAGGGTGAGCTCAACTAGCTCAGTAAGAAATATTATAACTAAGATAATGCAGAATAAATTATCATTAGTCTTCAACAGTGTTAAACTGATAAAATAAAATTGACATCAAGTTTAACTGCAGCGGAACATGCAATCCATTAAAAGAGTCAAGTAGAGAATAAAGTCTACTATCTTTTATGATTTAAAAAGGTTTTTCATCATTTTTATCAACGGGACTCGACAATAAATAATCCACATCATCCCTGCACTACGGCCAAATTGTCAACATGATACTTCTTTGTAGAGTAAAATTCAAGAATGCTCAGAAGAATATTTTCACGAAAAGATACTGGATGAAGCGCAAATATCAAGGATATTTACACCGAATAATTCCTGGTCATAATCATACCAAGTCCATCTATGCACTACAGGCCACAGATGACTTTCAACAAAATATAAATATGAGGATGATGACAATGATATAAGAATTCAATAAAACAAGTTCAAGAATTAAATTATTCAGGAACTAATAACGTCCAAATTGTCAACATGATACTTCTTTGTAGAGTAAAATTCAAGAATGCCCAGAAGAATATTTCTACGAAAAGATACTAGGTGAAGCGCAAATATCAAGGATATTTCACTAATTTCATGGAGTATGAAAGTCAAAACTTTAACCAACTGAGTATAATAAAGAATGGAATAACAAAAGAAATCACCATGCATGCATGCGGATTTATAGACAAAGTTATTCCAATGTAATAATAAATAACGGAATCGAATGTCAAAGCGTGTACGCGCCGATAGGATATTCCAACAGAATAATAAAGAATGGAATAACAACAGAAATCACCATGCATGCGGTACTTTTGCATAGACAAAGTTATTCCAATGTAATAATAAATAACGAAATCAGTCCCAAGCGTAAAATGTACGAGACAAGATATTCCAATGTAAATAATAAAGATTTAAACCGAGTTAGATTAAAAGCCTTACGCATGAGGATGTTCCAAATGTAATAATAACGAATGGAATAACAACATAAATCACCAAGTATATGGTAGACCGCGTATACAGGTTATTCTAACAGAATAATAAAGAATGGAATAGCAGAAGTTCTCTTCATGAATATGAAAAAAAAGTAATACCCCTTACCGTAAAAGAAACTTGATATAGAAGTGGTGAAGTAGCAGAATACTTTTCTTCTTTCTCTCTATAGTTTATCTCTTTAGAGTTTCAGTGAATTCGTAAAAAATAATGAAGGAATGAGCTTCTTTTCATAGAAGAATGGAATGCATAGTAACTAATTCATGAACGGTCCAAATTGATTTACTTTTAATCGGACGGTCCATATTTAAAGCAAAATCTTTTAAATAAATTATATATATATATATATATATATTAAATATATATAACTGGCATGTGTTAAAACATTCACGGGATACACTCCCGTGAACAAATTTGCTTCACTCCCTCATTATTCAACTAAACTTTACATATATATATATAATGATAATAATTGTACTCCCTCCCCGTAAAATCCAAAACCACCCCACACCCAATTTGACAACTTGACAACTTTACATATATATATATATATATATATATATATATATATAAATACTTACCTTTATATATATATATATATATATAAAATCTTATATATATAAGTAATAAAACAAAATTGAGATGACTTTCTCCCGACGATTTTGAAAAAATGAGAAAGTGGGGGTTCCTACAACAAATACTTCATAAAAAAAAATTCCCTCAATATTTTTAACAACATTTATCATCATTATTATAATTCACAATATTAATCGACCAGGTCGTTCCCAGGAAAGAGAGGGCTTTCCAATAAGGATTTCTCCTATCAGTAGCCTTGATTAGGTGACCAAACCTCTCCTTGGCGAACTTCTAGACATCGTTAATATTGTAAATAATAATATTAATAACTCTGTCATCTCAATTATTGATTTAATAATATATAAAATATTGATAATAATTGAATAAAACTGAATGATTTCTCACGTAAGCATCAATAGTCAATACCGTGTGCTACTATGCAATCACGCGTATTACTGTACTTTTACTACTGAGTAGTTCAACAGTATTAACGGTAAAACTTTCGCCGTTATTTTCAATAAAATATTTTTGTCGTTTTCTCAATCCGACAATAATTCTGTTGTGGGGTCCACCAATGATTGTGCCGTCGTATGAATATTTCCTGTTAAAACGAATATTCCCCGACCAATCGAATATTATATAATAACTTGCGTACTTTGCAAAATTTATAAATATTACCCACAACTATAACATTATATTAAATTCATTTCATAATATTCAAAAATGATAATTATAGAAAATTCATTTTTATTCATAAAAGTTGGGGTCTTACAATCTCCCCTTCTTATGAAATTTTGCCCTCGAAATTAGGGTACGTACCTGGTATGTCGAAGAGGTAAGGATACCTTGGTTTCATTTCAGATTCTAACTCTCAGGTCATTTCTTCAACATCGTGGTTCCTCCATAACACTTTAACTTGAGGTATAACCTTGGAGCATAAAATATGTTCCTTCTTATCCAAGATTTGAACAGGAACCTCTTCATACGTTAAATCTTCCGCTATTTCGTCCGGTTCTAACTTAAAAGTGTGGTTCGGGTCTTTCACATATTTACGTAACATGGATATATGAAAAACGTTATGAACACGAGACATACTTGGCGGTAAAGCGAGTCTATAGGCTACAGTCCCTACTCGATCGAGGATTAAAAATGGGTTAATGAATCGAGGATTGAGCTTTCCCTCTTTCCAAATCTCGTAACTCCTTTCCATGGAGCAACACGTAACAACACATGATCTCGATATCGAATTCCACGTCCCTTTCGATGAAGATCAAGATAACTCTTTTATCGGTCTTGTGAGGTTTTTATCGTTGTTTGGATCGTTTGAATCTTTTCCATAGTCATACGTACACTAACTCCCGGTCCCAACAACGTTGCTTCACCCACCTCATCCCAAAGATCTTGGAGAACGACACTTTCTTCTATACAACGCTTCGAATGGAGCCATGCCAATGCTTGCTTGATAACTGTTGTTGTAGGAAAACTCCACCAATGGTAAGAACTTGTCCCAACTTCCCTTAAAGTCAAGGACACAGAGTCTTAATAAATCTTCAAGAGTTTGAATAGTCCTCTCTGATTGTCCGTCCGTTTGAGGATGATATGCCAAACTAAATCGTAAATCTGTGCCCATAGCTTTTTGCAAACTAACCCAAAATCGTGAAGTGAATCTTGGGTCTCGATCAGAAACTATGGATAGTGGCATACCATGCAATCTTACAACCTTGTTTATGTATATACGAGAAAGATATTCAAGTGTATAAGTTTCTCGTATAGGTAATAAATGAGCAAACTTGGTCAACTTAGCAATAATGACCCAAATTGCATCTATGCCTTGAGAAACCTTGGGAAGGCCAGTAACGAAATCCATGGTAATGTGCTCCCACTTCCATTCTGGAATTTTAAGTGGTTGCAATGGACCTTTTGGTAATTGATGCTCCACCTTGACTCGTTGACAAGTTAGACACCTTGAGATAAACAGTGCTATCTCTCTCTTCATATTGCTCCACCAAAATGTATGTCGAAGATCACGATACATTTTGGTATTCCCAGGATGGATTGCAAACGGTGTGTTGTGCACCTCCATCATGATTTTATACTTTAACTCAGGGTCGTTAGGAACACAAAGTCTGGAGTTGACTCGAAGTATTCCTTCTTCATCGATTCTTGCTTCCGGCATAACACCTTCTTGCACTTTCTTCCTCATATGCATTAGCTCCAGGTCTGTAGCTTGAGAAACTTTAACTTTATCGATTAAAGTCGGTTCTACTCGTATATTCGTCATCATCACGTGGGTCCATGGAGTCTTTATCTCTATCTCCATCCTTTGCAAGTCATACAAAATGGGCCTTTGCGTTGACAATATTGCACTTTCATTCCGCATATGATCTTCTACTCAATGCGTCGCCTACCACGCGTTTACTTTTCCAAGATGGTATTGGATGGTATGATCATAATCTTTCAACAGTTCAAGCCAATGTCGTTGTCCCATGTTGAGTTCCTTTTAAGTGAAAAAATATTTAAGGCTTTTATGATCCGTAAAGATCTCCACTTTCTCCCTATACAAGTAATGCCTCCAAATCTTTAGTCTGCAAAATTGATCACCGCCAACTCTAGATCATGAGTAGGATAATTCCTCTCATATTCTTTGAGTTGTCGTGAGGCATAAAGCTATGACTTTCCCATGTTGCATGAGAACACAACCTAACCCTTTGCTCAAGCATCATCAGATGACAAATCCTCCGAGCAGGATGGTATTGTCGAACACAGTGCTAAAATGAGTCTTCTCTTGAGTTCTTGAAAACTCTTCTCACATTCCTCACTCTAACCGAATTTTGTATCTTTCCGAGTCAGCTGAGTTAATGGAGTAGAGATTCGAGAAAACCTTTCTATGAATCTCCGATAATAACCAGCTAAGCCGAGAAAGCTACGTACTTCGGTCACTGATTTAGGTTGTTCCCAGCTTTGAATGGCTTCGATATTTGTTGGGTCAATAGATATTCCATGACTTGATACCACGTGCCCAAGGAATGCTACTTCCTCAAGCCAGAACTCATATTTCTTTAACTTGGCATAAAGCTTATATTCACGAAGCTTTTGAAGTATCAGCCTCAAGTGTTGCTCATGATCTTCACGGCTTTTGGAATAAATAAGGATGTCATCAATAAAGACGACCACAAAGTGATCCAAATATTCCTTGAATACTCGGTTCATCATATCCATGAAGGCAACATGAGCATTAGTCAAACCAAAAGACATGACTAGGAATTCATAATGCCCGTACCGAGTTCTGAAAGCCGTCTTTGGAATGCCATCGGTTTTAATCTTCAATTGGTGATATCCGAAACGAAGATCAATATTTGAAAAGAATTTGGCGCCTTGCAACCGGTCAAACAGGTCATCAATACGTGGCAATGAGTACCTATTTTTGATGGTGACATGATTTAACTCCCGATAATCAATACAAAGTCGCATACTCCCATCTTTCTTCTTCACGAATAGAATAGGAGCACCCCAAGGAGAAGTACTAGGACGAATAAAGCCAATGTCTAACAATTCCTGTAGTTGGGTCTTTAACTCCTGAAGTTTAATAGGAGCCATTCGATATGGGGCTTTGGAAATAGGTTTTGTACCGGGTTCAAGGTCGATACAAAATTCAATTTCACGCTCTGGGGGTAGGCCAGGAAGTTCTTCAGGGAATACGTTAGGAAATTCATTAACAATAGAAATATCATTCAAAACTGACGTATTTTTGTTTAGATCCGTGACATGAGCTAAGAAAGCTTGACATCCATTTTTTAATAAACAAATAGCTTTATGGCTTGAGATGACAGTGATTGATTTTAATGGTTTGGTTAATTGAATTCGCATAATAGGTTGATTAGGAATATGAAAGCTAACAACCTTACGAAAACAATCAATTTTTGCACGATGAGTAGTTAACCAATCAATCCCTAGAATTACGTCAAATGCAAGTATTTTCAATAAAATAAGATCGACAGGTAATGTGTGGGTACCGATTTGAACCAAACAAGACTTATAAACAGTGGATGTAATAAAGGTTTCTCCCAACGGAGTTTCAACAGATAAGTCAAAGTCTAATTTCTCTGGAGTCAAATTTAAACGTTGAGCGCAAGTAGGAGAAATAAAAGAATGGGTAGAACCGGTATCAAATAAGGTATATACTTCGCTAGAGTTTATGATAAGCTTACCCGTGATGACCTCATTCGGGTTTCTTGCTTTCTGGGAGGTCACGACAAACGCTCTCCCTTGCACTACTGGCTTTGACTTTTCTGGGACGTCCTTTGGTGCCTCCATCCTAGCTGAACTTGTCTTCGGTGAATGACAAAATCGGGCTAAGTGACCTTCTCTTCCACAATTATAACATGCTTTGGACGGCATCGCGCAGTTTGGACTGATGTGTCCTTCCCCTCCGCATTTGAAGCATATGATAGGTGGTCGTTCTCCTTCCTTAACCACGGGTGCTATTGCTGATGTCTTTCCATCATTGTTGAATCTCCTCTTCTTGAAAAGTCTATTCTTATTGTTTTGGCCATGATTACCACCAAAGTGGTTACCATTTCTGGCATGTTGATTCCCTCCACGCTTATTGTCACCGCTTCGATGACTGTTATCACTGGTATTATAATTTTGCCAACTGCTCTCCTTTGGTTGGGTTGACTCATTATCGCGCTCCAATAACTGAGCCCTATTAACAACATCTGAATACAAACACAGTTTATGAGAGATAAGATATTGACGTATCTCAGGTTTCAAACCTCTTAGAAACTTGCGCATCATTCTCTCCTCATTATCAACCAAATGGGACGCAAACCGGGATAGCTCGGCAAACTTGGCTTCTTACTGCGACACGGTCATGTTGTTTTGTTCCAGCTTAATGAACTCTACCTCTTTCATGTGACGAATACTTTCGGGAAAGTACTTGTCGTTGAACAGTTCTTGGAACTTTTCCCAAGACAACTTCAGTGTGACAGGTTGAGTACGCTTTACAGATTCCCACCAGTAATCCGACTCTGCCCGCAACATGAAGGTGGCAAAGGGAACCTTTTGCTCCTCGGAGCATCCCAAGATATCAAATATCTTGTTGATCTTCTTTATCTACGTCTCTGCCTTAAGTGGTTTCGGCTCTCCAAAAAACTCCGGTGGTCCCAGCTCCTTGAACTGTTTGGCAGTGACCGTCCGAGAGTTGCCAGTGTTTCCACCTGCATTTTGGACAGGAGAAGCTCTCACCCGATGTTGCATAAATTGCATGAAGCCTCAGAACATTCCAATAAACTTAGTTATTGATCTATGAAGACTCAACGGTCTCCTGTGCTCCATTGATGTTCTCAACATTCTCGGATGCCATTTTCAAACACTGCCACAAAACAAGGGTTAATTAACATATCACATATTATCCCTATACTTTGATTGACCAATTAAATATCAAATAAACTTAGGTAGGTCATACTAGCAAAGAAATTCCCCGTCTCTCCCCTCCTAGTTCTTGTCTCACATCTTAGCCAGGGATCATATCCCTAAGCTTTGATACCAACTATGACGCCCCCAAAATAGGTATACATCACCTATTCTGAGTCGCCAAATACATGGTACAAAATATAAATACAATCTTCAAGAGAGCTGTGAGTTTTAATACAATTATTGTCTTTTAGACAATATTCACTCTCAGAATAAGTCCTCATTACATTTATTGTCACACTATTTAACAGAATAGTGAGGACTACTAATACTATTATCTCGGACTGTCACTCCGTTCCCCGACTAGTCCCAGCTACGTTCTCATTTCCTGAAGAGAACAGTGAAAGAAAGGGTGAGATCAAATAGCCCAGTAAGAAATATTATAACTAAGATAATGCAGAATAAATTATCATTAGTCTTCAACAGTGTTAAACTAATAAAATACAATAGACATCAAGTTTAACTGCAGCAGAACATGTAATACATTAAAAGAGTCAAGTAGAGAATAAAGTCTACTATCTTTTATGATTTAAAAAGCGTTTTCATCATTTTTATCGCTGGGACTTAGCTTAATAAATAATCCACATCATCCCTGCAATACGGCAAAGGATATTCATTAGTATCACAACCACAAATTATCCATGCACTACGGGCCAAGGATATTCGTGTATTAATCAATGGTCATGATCATGCCAACAACTGTCCATCAATGCACTATGGGCCAATGAGGACTTTTACTACATCATTTGTAACATTACGGTCATGATTACACCGAATAATCCCTGGTCATAATCATACCAAGTCCATCTATGCACTACAGGCCACAGATGACTTTCAACAAAATATAAATATGAGGATGATGACAATGATATAAGAATTCAATAAAACAAGTTCAAGAATTAATTTATTCAGGAACTAATAACGTCCAAATTGACAACATGAAACTTCTTTGTAGAGTAAAATTCAAGAATGCTCAGAAGAATATTTCCACGAAAAGATACTGGATGAAGCGCAAATATCAAGGATATTCCACTACTTTCATGGAGTATAGAAGTCAAAACTTTAACCAACTGAGTATAATATAGATTGGAATAACAAAAGAAATCACCATGCATGCGGTGCCCGATAAAGCGGGTTATTCAACGAATAATAAATAACGGAACCGTGTCAAAGGCGTAATGTCACGCCTTCGGCGAGATATTCCAATGAAATAATAAAGAATGGAATAACAATGAAATTACCATGCATGTGGTTCTTCGCGATGACGAGTTTATTCCAATGTAATAATAAATAACGGAATCGAGTCTACGTAAAAAAAGCATGCAGACAAGATATTCTAACGAGAATAATAAAGATTTTAAACTAGTCCGGCGTAAAAAACACATGCATGGATATTCCAATGTAATAATAAAGAAGGCGAAACTAGGTCCCACAGAAAACACACGAGCAGGATGTTCCAACAGAATAATAACGAATGGAATAACAATAGAAATCACCAAGTATAGGGTAGACCGCGTATACAGGTTATTCCAACAGAATAATAAAGAATGGAATAACAAAAGTTCTCTTTATGAATATGAAAAAAAAATATTACCATTACCGTAAAAGAAACTAGATGTAGAAGTGGTGAAGTAGCAGAATACTTTTCTTCTTTCTCTCTATAGTTTATCTCTCTTGAGTTTCAGTGAATTCGTAAAAAAATAATGAAGGAATGAGCTTCTATTTATAGAAGAATGGACTGCATAGTAATTAATTCATGAACGGTTCAGATTGATTTACTTTTAATCGGACGGTCCATATTTAAAATAAAATCTTTTAAATAAAATATATTATATATATTAAATATATATAACTGGCATGTGTTAAAACATTCACGGGATACACTCCCATGAACAAATTTGCTTCACTCCCTCATTAGTCAACTAAACTTTACATATATATATATATATATATATGATAATAATTGTACTCCCTCCCCGTAAAATCCAAAACCACCCCCCACCCAATTTGACAACTTGACAACTTTACATATATATATATATAATATAAATACTTACCTTATATATATATAAATCTTATATATATATATATATATATATATATATATATAGGTAATAAAACAAAAGCGAGATGACTTTCTCCAGAAGCATTTTGAAAAAATGAGAAAGGGGGGTTCTACAACAAATACTTCATAAAAAAAATCCTCTCAGACATCACCACCACATGCCATTCATCGTACTTTTTTACTACCGAGTAGTTCAACAAGATAATCGGTAAAACTTCCGTCGTTATTTTCAATAAAATATTTTTGTCGTTTTCTCGATCCGATAATAATTACATTTGTAGGGGTCCACCAATGATTGTCTTGCCGCATTGCGAATATATTTCTGTTAAAATGAATATTCCCCACCAATCAAATATTATATAACAACTTGCGTACTTTGCAAAATTTATAATTATTATCCACAACTATAACATTATATCAAATTCATTTCATAATATTCAAAAATGATAATTATAGAAAATTCATTTTTATTCATAAAAGTTGGGGTCTTACAGTCTGAGTTGAGTTCGGTACTATTATGACTTCCCGACGGCCTAGTCGGATAATTATCGAGTTTAAGTTCAATTAAACTCTGCCTAAACACTTATTAATTATCATAGATAATTATATTATCAATCAAAATAATTTTTCCAAGTCTCAATATAATTTTTTGAAGTAATTATTACAATTTATCATGATTTTTCAATCATTAATATCATATATATATGATTTAAATACCGCTTAATTCTATTATTATTAATATTTATTTAATATTAAATATTAATAAAATCCTCAACATAATATTATAATATATTTATAATATCTCAAAGTATTTTTAATACTTTATTATTACCATTAAATAATTTTAAATTAATTAAAACCATTATTAATTATCATCATTAATATTAAAATATTAATATTTTTCATGACAAAATATCAAAAGTTATATTTTATAACTTAAAATATTTTTATACCACTTAAATAATTTTTATATGATTTTTAAATCATTAGTTCTATTTTTCCATAATTTATTTAATAGATTTATTAAATAAATTAATTACCATTAATAATAATTTATTAATGAAATTCATCACAAAATATTAAAAGTCATTAAAAATAACTTAAAATATTTTCTTATACCATAATATAATTTTAAATGATTTTTCAAGTATTAAAATCATGTTTAAGTAATTTATTTAATATTATAAATATTATAATTAAATAAATTAAATACCATTAATATTCCAAAAATATTAAATATTTATGAAAATATACCCAAAATTATTAAAAACTAATTTTAAGGGTTTAAAATAATTTTTAGGAATTTATTATGTATTTTTAATCATTAAAAACCATTTTTTTATTTAATAAATAAAATAATTATTTTTTCTAATTAAACTGTCGCTAAAGGGCTCTATAACGACGAAACTTTCACTATAGGTGTTCTTGAGCCTTCAAGTCAGTTATCAGGTTACTACATTTGACCAATCATAGATCTTGTATCTACATGTTTCTAGACAGTATAATGTGTTATGATTATAGTACTTATGTAGTACTACAACTACAAACAACTTTCATGGCCATTCTGCATCTTAACAGCAAGTTATAGGCCATCTAAGTCCTTGTCAGACATGTTCTTCATTTTCTGGGTTACCCAAAAAATGAAGAACAGTCAAGGTACATACTTTGGATCCTTATAGATTGCAGTCTAGGTCTTGTTTGTGTTATCTAAGAGTTCCAACATGTAGTAGTGATGTCAAGGAACATATCTAAAACACCAAATCAGTCTAATAACATCACAGTTGAGAGATCAAGGCCGGTCAACTGTTGTCAGATATTTCGTTTATGAAGATTTGGGTTTTCCAGAAAATCTTCATAAGGCAGTTTGGTCAACCTACTTTGACCATGATTATCTATAATTCTGTTACGGGTATGGGTGATCTAAAGGCTTTAGTGTGTAGTTCACATGCCAAGCTACAAGTATATAACAACAACATGGCCCAAACACTTAACAGTTGCACGATCAAGCGTCTGCAAAATCGTTGTCAGAGATTTTTGGGTTTCTGGGTTACCCAAAAACCAGATCTCGTGCTCGGTCAACGCAGTTTGACTGCTTATAAAATGAAATCGTAACATGATATAACCTTGATTAAAGTTCCAGATCACAGCCTATATAGTATAGAACAGATTCATAACATAAAACACAAGAAACAACTAACATACATGGATCTATGAGCCCTGACATTTGACTGTCAGACCATAATTTCTAACTTTTCGAAATTTCTAAAAAAGTGCTATTTTCATGCATCTAAGTGTTATGGATCCATGATCCAACAACCCAGATCACTAAATAACATTCCTAAACACAACTTAACACAACAAAACATAACATTAACACAAATCTATAAAGATTTTGAAATTTAGGGTTTATACCTTATGAATGCCAAATCTTTGAATCTGATCCTTGATGTTTGATCTTGACAAGCTAACACATAATCTTGGCTTAACTTATTACTCACTCTCACTCTAAAATTTCGGATGGGAGAGAGAGAGAAGACTTGGCTAGGTTGAGAAGTAAAGTAAGTTACTTTACTTACTTGTATGCTCTTTAATCCATGATGCAATGTATATAGCTGATCTAGATGGCTGATTAAAGTGATTACTAGACCACATGGCTAGCTAGGGTTGGTCACCAACCACTTACTAGTGCTAGATCTACACTCCACCTCATTAAAATATTCAAAAGGGTAGTTTAGACATTTGACTTTTAAAGTTAATGGCAACTTGGTAACTTCTCACAACCCTTAGGGTTTAACCCTAAGGTTATACAAATTTATTTTCTAAGCTTTTCTAATTAGGTTCTAAAAATAGAAAATTAAGATTTCTAAATTATAATTAGAGTTTCCTAATTATATTAAAGTTTACTAATCACATTCAAGCTTGCTAATTAGGGTTAAGGTTTCCTAATTAACATTAAACTCTATAAATAAAAATTAGGTTTTCTCTAATTGTACATTAGGGTTTTCAGCTAAACAATTAGGGTTTTTTAATAATCAATTAGGGCTATCCCTAATTAAATAAATAACATAAAAACCTTATACTCATCTTTAAGCTTCCAAATTAGGGTTTTAATATTCCAAATTAGGGTTACGAATTCCCGGAACTAAAATTAGGATTTCTATAGCCGGTAATAGGGCTTCTTATCAATCCTTAGGGTTTTCTAACTGAACGTTGAGGTTCTTAATATATTATTAGGGTTTGTGACTGATATAATTTATCTGGTCAACCCTTGACCCTTAACCACATACTGTACACATATATGACCATATACACAAATACTCTTAACACTGTAAACCTTCACCAAAAGTTTTTTTTAATTCACAAAATTTATTCCCAAAAATGTCAAATACATTCACTTATTTTCTGTCTAGGTCTATTATTTAACCTCTATTCAATCTTTTAAGATTTTATTAAATTGTCTAAATTCTCGGGTTGTCACAGATCCTTTAAAACTTTTCTTTGTTTTCTTTTATCTTGTTAAGTTATTAACATATAATGAATAAAAGAATTGATTCATGCACAGCGGAATAGATTAAGTTACCCTTCAGAAATATAGCATTAAACACAGTTCTAATGTATAGTTAATTGCAAGCAGATATAGCAGTTATAGTGCTGAATGTAAATGACATAAAGTAAATGACACCAGAGGTTTTAAGTAGTTCAGAGAGTGAATGCTCCTAATCCACTCTTCTGCTTCAACAAGCAGGGATTCCTCTAAGGATTTGATAACCTCTAAATCACTAAGATCCCTTCAAGACCAGTAACCTTGGAACTCTAGTTCACTAAGAACTCTTCAAGACCAGCAGCCTTGGAAATTGTAGACTAATCCCAGCAGATGTAGAATCTCTTGTACCCTCTGGTACTCAGCAAGTCCAATAGACTTGACTTTGATTTAGTCATGAAGACAAGGACTTTGCAGGCTCTGATTGCTTGGTTGTTTTTTTGTTGTTTGTTGATGTTGAGCTGCTAAGATGACGTTCAACTTGTTCATCTTCTGGTACTTAGCAGCTTCTTGTGATCACTAGGTGTTGGGTAAAATCTATATACGCATTACACGCAAGTATACGTGGTCAACAAGTAATAAAGTGAAAGTAGAGTATCATTCCCATGAGGAATTATTAATACAAAATCACCAAGTCCTAACTCGTAACCAACTCAATCTTATTTAAACGAATGAATTTCAAATTATATAATTAAACTACTTTTAAATTCCACTAGTTAAATTAAGATTACAGAGATTTAAGATCACAACTTCACTTATTGCTTCATTTAAGTTAACACACTTCTCATCAATTAATCTCTATCCTGAATTGTTAATCAAGAACACTAAAGCAGATAAAACCACCTCCCGATGCATAATATCCATACTCACTTAAATCCACAGATGATAGAATTAAGCAAGACACCCTAATTAACTAATCCATTATATCTCTATGTGAATTACAATTAAAAAGGATTTAAAGCACAAGTTCTCTATAAGATTACATATGGCGTAAAGGCATATCTCTATCCTAAACACGAATCATGAATTCCATCTATACAAAAATCACAAACACATGCTATTATGATCAGATCTAAATCAAAACTTCATCTCTCGAGTTCATATAGATTATCACAATAATTGTTAGCTAGGCAATTAAGCAATTAAGTCCAAATCACAATAGACAATCCTCACAATAGAACATAATAATTGATAACGAAGAATATTAAAATAAACTACACAATAAGATCCATTATAATCTCAAACAAAGAATTAGTTCATTGAATTAAAACTAAGAATCCACACTTGAATACACATTAAAAGACAAAGATAGAAGAAGATGAGAAGATATAATCTATTGTATGTAGATTTGAAGCTCCCTCCTTGCTCCTACTTTGAACCTTCAATGGTCTCCAAGTTGTTTCAATCTCCAAAACTCATTAGAACTAGTGTTTTGATCTAATCTACTCTAATATAATCTAATAGAATCATCTTTCTCCTCTAATATCCCCTCTAATCCTTGTGATTCTCCTCCTTTTATAAGTCTCTTTATATGTCTTTAAGTCCTCTTGGAAGTTCTTGAGTCAATCGGATCGAAACAATCCTCCCCGAACTCAAATTTGGACAAAAATCGAGTTTTCTGCGCATACCCCCGCCCCGACGGGGGTCTATCCTTGTAAAGGCCCCACCCCGATGGGGTCCTTACTATTTTGCAGCTGCTATGCCTGCCTCGGCGGGCATTTTGTTAAGGAAAAGCCTGCCCTGGCGGGGGTCCATTTTCTGTCACAGCGTCCTCTAGTAAAACGGGATGGCCATAACTTTTGATCTGGAAGGAGTTACGGGGCCTACCACCTATCAAATCGAAGATATCAACGAGCTCTACAACTTTAATTCTTTGAGAATTGATAAATAACGAACGGATGAAGGTCGAAATTGGGCTGGAAGTGACTGCTATGCAAATGACCACCCAAAATAGTGAAGTTCAACGTCCGTTGGTACAAATGTCAGAACTCATGCATCCGAACTCCGATTGAAATGATTCAAGTTATTCCAGAAACCTAAGAAGAAGCTCTACAATGTAAGCCAAGTTCCAAGCCAAAAACATGAAATGAACATGAAAGCCCAAACGAAGTCCGATTTGCTTTTCTTTGCGATTTCATACCAATTCTTTTCGATTTCATACCAATTCTTTGCGATTTCAGCTCCCAAGCATACAATCTATAAAATGAACACAAAATGCATGAAAAGTAACTAAGAAACATTATATTAATCAACTAATTCAAGTAACAGATACCGGATAAGTAGGTATAAAATCTACTTATCAAATACTCCCAAACTTAAACCGTTGCTTGTCCCCAAGCAACATAATAAAACAAAAATGCAATGCAACTAATCTATATGCCTACGAATCCAGCAGTATTGATAAACATAAGTCTATTCAACCGGCCTTAGAGAAATCAAGTAAACATGATAATACATCATATCAAAACCAATCAATAATTTCCTAGTCAATCATCAAATCTTAAACTATTATCACTGATATAGTGTGTGTGTGCTCAACAACCATGCTAATTGATATAAAATCAAATTTAACACATAATAGGTCTCTTTAAAGGCATCATACAGTGAAAACTCACAAAATTCACGAACAAGCTAGATCCAACTAAAGTCAAACATCCACCAAGTTCAAGAGTCCAATCTGGGATACTTATGCTTTACTTTTCATTACGGGAGCTTTTTGCTCTTTTCCCGTTTTATTGTTTTTTTTTTACTTTCTTTTTTTTTAACCATGACTGTGCAATGTCTCATTCCATTAGGCTAACAGTGCTACCCCTTAGCGAGCTTTCGATCATCGACTCCCAGACCATATAAGACCTTAGGGCGCTAGGTGTAACGACACTCCCTCGGGCGTACTTTCTCAAGTAACAAAGGCCCCGAAACAAAACTAGCCACGGTATTTTTTTTTCATCATTTTTTTTTTCTTTTTTTAGCGAAGCTTATATATCCCAAAATTTTCCCCCAAACTTAAGTTTTTTATCTAAATTTAGCCATCTCCACCTATTCATGTCTTTCATTCATTCAAACTAGTATTATCCTTAAGAAATCCATTATGTATCAATTTAAACTTAATCAGTCAACAAAGTCGTCTCTAACGTGCTAACCTTGATTATACCAGTTTCAAATAGGAAAAGATTCAATTCATACCAAGAAATCACATCAAAGCTCTAATAATTAGTACTATACTTGTCTACTCAATTCCAATCTCATCATTGGCCAAAATAAACTGAACTATCTAACAGCTGGAATCATGCAAGATGAACATAGTAACTAACTATTATTTTTGAATTTTTGATTTGATTTTTTTTACAAGAAACTGAATATAATGTTATTCAAACTATATTACTATGCAACTACTTATGCAGTTGTACTACATGAATGCAAACATAATGAACCTAAACTAAATTAACAACATATGCAAAATAACATAACATAAACATAAAACTAAACATGCAATAAAGAACTAAACTAAACTCCCCCAAACTTAGCAATTACAATGTCCTCATTGTTAGAATATATCGATAAGTAGAAGAGAACTTCCCTGTAATCAGCTAAGCGTGAAGTGATGGTGGCGATGGCGGCGACGATCATTTTCCTATCCATTGAACCTCCAATACCTGCAATGAAGAGAGACAACATGGATTAGAATAACACTTTGGAATATAACGTGATTCCTATCTACTAAATAAACTAGGAAAACATATAAAAAAAAATTCCTAACCTAGTCAGCGCTTGATTTACAATCTTTCAGCCTGACTTTGTCTGGTCAACGCTATCCAATTCCTCTTCGGTAATTGAGGAACCATCCATCCATCGGAAATAATGTAGCTTTTGGTAGGTTCCCATTTGTGATGGCTATCGAATTAAAGTCACCTAGCATGCTTTGTTTAAATTTGTGCCCAATTGAGAATGTTGAATAACTAGGTTCTTTTTCGTCTGTTGAGCCTATGATTTGATTAGGGCTTTGAGGCTTGGAAAGAACAACGAGCTCTTCTTCTATCTTCCCTTCCTCATCCCACCATGGCTTTACATTTGTACTAGCTCTCATGTCATAAAGAGCCTTGTCGACGACATAACTACCAAGCGGGCACAGTTTTGCAAATCTAACTAGACCCTTGATCTTTGGCAGAGAAGGAAACTGGGGCACTAATAACATCGGCTCATCCTCGTTGGTACTTATAGTTAGTTCTTCATCGATCTTATTTTCATTATCCCCACTTGTCTTCTCTTTTTCAATATCTCGTGTCTCATCCAGTTGTAGATTTGGCTCGGGCACTTCATCAATCTCGGAATCCTCGTCATAACACCAATTGTTTTGAGGACAGTTGTTCAGGGCTTTGAGCATTTGCTCCATCTGGTTCTGCAGATTTTTAATTGATATCTCTTGATTCTGAATTGACCGCCCTTGATTAATCCTCCTCTCTCATTTGATGCTATGAACTTGGACAACAATTCCTCTAATCTCAAATTATCTGTCTTAGTTTTGGAATCCATGTATTGAGGACCATGAGTTAAAGTGGTGATGAGTTGTTCCATCTGGTGCCGATAATTGTGGCTCGATGTTTCTTGACTCATCATCCTCTCCTCTTGGTTTGCTATGACCTTTGACAATAATTCCTCCAACTTTGACTTTTCTTCTTTTAATGGAGGTTGATATGAGAATTCTGGCGTGTATGTTGGATTTGGAGTAGAGTATTGATTTTGATAATTATAGCTCCATGTAGAATCTGGGTGATAACCCCAAACTTGATGATAACTGGGATAAGAATAGTTGTTGAGGTAGTTACCACCATACTATACCGGCCCAAGACTGATGGTGCATTGATTACTCGGGTGATTGCCAGCACAATAATTACAAGTAACTGCTATCCTTCGATTACGTTGGGCTGCAACAACGTCCAACCTCCTCGAAAGTATCTCAAGTTGTGCTGATAATGCAGAAAATACATTGAGTCCATCAATCCCCGCTCCCCTTGGTTGAGTCATACTCGAATATGGCCTTTGATAATTGAATTCAGCCATAGTACCTGAAACGAGAGAAAAATAAGAAGATAATAAAAAAAAATAAAGAAAGAAAAAAAATGTTTAAATTAAGACTAATTTGATTGAAGCTAATATTGACAAAAATATATTAAACTAATTCCCCGGCAACGATGCCAAAAACTTGTTGGGTAAAATCTATATACGCACTACACGCAAGTATACGTGGTCAACAAGTAATAAAGTGAAAGTAGAGTATCGTTCCCACGAGGAATTATTAATACAAAATCACCAAGTACTAACCCGTAACCACCTCAATCTTTTTTAAACAAATGAATTTCAAATTATATAATTAAACTACTATTAAATTCCACTAGTTAAATTAAGATTACGGAGATTTAAGATCACAACTTCACTTATTGCTTCATTTAAGTTAACACACTTCTCATCAATTATTCTCTATCCTGAATTGTTAATCAACAACACTAAAGCAGATAAAACCACCTCTCGATGCATAATACCCATACTCACTTAAATCCACCGACACTACACCAAAAATGGCCTCTAGCGAAGGAAATTTTGTGAAAGAATTTATTCCTTCACATGAGGAGTTGTTTATCGAAGGAACAGTGAAGGAAAAAGTATAGTGACGATATTCTTATTAGCGAAAGAAACATCCTTCACAATTTATATATTTTTCCTCGCAAAATTGGGGCGATAAAAAGATTTTTGGAGCCAATTTATGATGAAAATTTGTGAGAAAAAAAAATCTATTTAGTGAAGGAATTATTACTCACTATATATCATTATTCAGAAGTTTTTTGCGAGGGATAAAATCAGTCGCTGCTTTATTTTAAATAATTTTTTAAACTTAATTGTGGTGAATATAAATTATAATATAAATATAATATAAATACATTAATTTTTTTTACAATATTAAATTAAGAATCGATTATACGAGAAACAAGAAAGTCTCGATTATACAACGTCGTTCAAGGAAGATGTCGTTGCCACCGATAAAGCTTCATCCGCGTGAGCGAACGAAGTTACGACAAATGATCTTTTGATAAACTAAGAATCGATTGGAAAAAATGGCGGGAAGATTGAGCCATGTCTCACTGGCGATTGATGTATTGCCCGGTCACAACGCCACTTGAAATAATAATATGACTAATAGTCTAGCTAGCCTAGCCCCCAAAATGGACTTTGACGTCGAACACTCGAACTCTCAAGTCTCGATCCGAATCTCTCAAGTCTCTCATCCCAACCCAAACCCGTAAGGCGTAATCCAAATCTCGAACTCGAAATCTAAGTCTCAAATCTAACCACGCTTCTTATGATCTTCTCTAAATCTCTTTTCAATTCTTTTTAATCCCACGACCAATTAAAACTTAATTCTCCAACCCAAGGGGCTTGATTGTACGAACGCAACAGGGGAACTGAACAGCACTTCTCTCTATTTCTTCGTTTGTTCTCTCCAACCACAGGTATGATAAGATACTTCTGTTTGTTCAAGTGTTCAAGGCATCTATGGTATTATTCAATTAATTGGTCAATATTGTTTGTGTTGGTTTCCTGGAGCTCTGATTTGGTGTTAGTATGTACAATTCGGGCTTAAAGCATGAATCTCATAGGCAAAACGTAGTAAAATTTTTGAATGCCCACAAGGTGTTCGTTAAAATTACTAAGTGAATTTGTATTGTTAACACTGTGCAGATCATTTGGGGGTTCAATTTAAGTGTTAACCATGACTTTACACATGCTTTTATTCTTATCAATTAAAGTCAAATGGTGAATTTGAGGAAGAATGTCAAGTGATTACCTAATGCATGCCATGATAGACTGATTTGGGTGTTATTATAACATCTATGTGGAGTTTTTCTTTAGTAAAGTAGGCAGCTTTGATTGAATTTCATTAATTCCTGTTAGGTGTTTGGTTAAATGCATGTGAGCGATTTACTTGAAAATTTGAATTGTAGTCTGGACACCAGTTTTAATAAATTGCAGTCTGGACATCCCAATTCTTGTACAGCTTATAAGAATATTTATATTAGCTGGAAGGAAATTTTTGATTCTTGTTGTTAACTGTGTCAATAAGAAAAAATATTAATTTCCTGGTGGTTTCAGATTTTAGTAGGATAAAAGTTCAACTAGTTTTTATTTTCTAGACTCTGTTTTCTTGGTTACTCTGAATGAAGACTTATTTTAAATGAATCAAATGAGGTAAACAGGTAGCAATGGCATTGGTTACCTTCTTATCCATTTGTGCGCTATGTCACATTGTTACTTTGCTTCACTTTGTGCTTGTTATATACATTAATTTATCTTTTATTTCTCACTTCTGCTAATAATTTTGCTTGTGGATGAAGTTTGTTGGAGATAAAATTGCTTATGCACTTTCTCAAGGCTTGAAAGTGATTGCTTGCATTGGAGAAATTCTTGAGCAACGAGAATCAGGATTTGCAATGGCTGTAGTCGCTGTACAAATAAAAGCAATTGCAGGTAACATCTTCCATACTGTCTAGGAAGGGAATTACACATGTCTAAAGAAGTTAGGTACTTAATGATCTAATATGAGATGGCTGGAACTTATTGAGAAAACTATTTGTGATAACTAAAACTGAAATTCAAAATAAGGCATAGACTAAATAAGTTAAAGAGCGAAAAGCTAGAAGTTGGTCTTACCCAGCTTCTCAATTTATTTCATTTTCAATTCTAAGTTGGTGGAATAAGTTATATCAAATAACTTAGCTTTGTTTAGTTTTTGATCTGGTATGCTATCCCACATGGGCTCACTGTCAACTTGCACTCTAAAGAGTTCTACAGATAGATAAAGGTCTGCTTGATTTTCTAATTTGTGGCTTTGCATCTTCTATCACATTTGCATATGAGATTTGACATTGCTTCTAAGGATTCATCTTATTATTTAGCTTCATTTTTCAATTAATGCTCCTATCTGCTTGTTGAATATATTAAGAACAACACAACAAGCACAAAGCACCAGTTGTTAACCCTTCTTCATCATCATTTACAGGTACATTTTTGACAAGTAATTTGCAATTCATTTTGTCTATAAAAATACCGTTTGCCAATATATATGTGTTTGTGCTAGTTGATTCCAACAAATTGAAAATCTAATATGGATTCCAATCCATTGAAAAAGTATTTTGTCCTTATTGCGTTGCGAGTAAAAATATATTTAATCAACTAGGTCGAGAAAGATGGGTTCTGACTTCTGATCATCTATAACTGTTCAGCAAGTTCATCATTGTAAAAATTGCATGTAAGCAAACATTTAATTGACAAAGAAGACAATTTCTGAAGAAGTCATTCCTAAATGAATCTTCTAAAGTCTGCATGCACTCAGTTTAGCTGATTCACAGATTTAATTTAAAATAATAAATAAACTATTCAGCTTATTAACCTTGATAGAGGTTAGTTCCAGGTCAGGGAGAGATGTTGTCAGTATATATGTTATGTTTGAAAGCCACATAACATGTCTCAATTTAATTTGGTAGATTTATCTGCTTGATGTTCTAAAGTTTTTGGTTAATTTATTTTCACATTCATCTTTTTTGATGATTTTCTTTGTCAATCACTGTGAAGGTTAAGAATAGGCCAGGTTAGACTGCTCTTTGTATAGGTGTTGGTTGTGGTTCATCAATCAAGTAAAGTGCATTCAAAAAGTTTGATCATGGGTTGCTTAAGTGATCAGTCTGATGTCAATGTATTTGCTCAAGAATTCAAGGACTGTTCCCGTAGGCCTTCTAGAGGTGCTTTAGCATTAATAGTGAATTCAGAATAGGTGCAGTTTTGGCTATAATGAGGAGAAATGTTCGATGGGGAGCTCGTTATACGGCAGATGATGATCAGCTAGATCACTCTCTCATCCATTCATTCAAGGAACTGCGGAAAAAAATATTCTCATGGCAGCATCAGTGGTAGACAATCAATCCAGTTGTGTACCTCACGCCATTTCTGGATGTGATTCAATCTGATGAAACTGGTGCACTAATGACTGGTGTTGCTTTATCAGCAGTCTACAAAATCTTAACCCCGGAAGTAATTGATTTATATACTGTGAATGTAGACGAAGCTTTGCACCTGATAGTTGATACTGTGACAAGTTGTCGGTTTGAGGTGACTGATCCTGCCTCTGAAGAAGTGGTACTAATGAAGATACTTCAGGTTCTTTTGGCCTGCATGAAGAATAAGGCGTCACTTAAGCTGATTAACCAACATATATGCAACATAGTAAATACTTGTTTTCGTGTAGTTCATTAGGCAAGCTCTAAAGATGAGTTTCTGCAAAGAATAGCACGCCACACATAGAAAATGCATGGCATGTATCAATTTTTTCCCTATCTACTGATCATAATGTATAATGGTGTTTATTTCATTTACAACTTAGAATTCTTTCTGCAGGAAACGACCCTTAACCATGTAAAGAATGTTGGACTCCTGGGGGATGGATTTGGTTCTACACCAGAGATGTGTAAAAGGAACCTGATATGGGTGGTCACCAAGATGCAGGTGATGGTTGATCGATATCCTACTTGGTAAACTAAACCTCATTTCCACGAATATACCTTCTACTAGCATTGGTGTGGAACAGCCTCTCAGACTTGAAATAAAGGTATTGTTTTTTTTCATTTGAATTTTAACTTGAACTTTTCTAGTTAGTAGATTATATACTTGTTAATATTCTGTAAACTATCAGTTGTTTGTGTTATTTAGCATTTACTGACAATTATTACTGGATCAGAGAAAACTTGCTCAGAGGTTAGAAAGAGTAAAATCCGTAGATCTACATTCTACTGAACCATGGTAATTTTACCTTTGTTTATGTGATCGTATTTTTTTTATTAGCTATCTTTTCAAATGTTGTATTCTGGTTCACAATTTTACCTATGTTTATGTGTAGTAGTAAATTTTAAGTTGGGTGAATTTTGGTTATTTGATTGCGTCTATTTATCTTCTAAGTTATGGGGCCTTGACCATGTTGTATGAATACTTGAGGCAATTGGATACTGGTGAATCTAGAGTTATAGGTGCTGTGAATGCCATGTGACAGATGGAAGTAACATAATATAAAGGTGACACCATTGATGATAGCATTAGCAGCGTCCTAAAAAAAAATTGCAACTAGGACTGCAATTACATTGTAGTTTTGCAGTAACAAATTAGTACAGCACCTAGAAGAAGAATGGTTGTATGCATCTCCTTCCTGCAAAGTTGGGGTCACTTTTTAGATGGTGCTGGAAATATGTACAAGTTATGGTAAAATTTTGAATATAATTAGAAAAATACTAGTGATCCTTTTTTTCCAAGGACTGTTTATCTTCTAATTCAAACATGGGAGGGGAAATGTGTTACATTTGTGGTTGTTACTATGCTCATCATTCCTCGAGGCTTCTAACATATTTGTTTTGACAACTAAATTAAAAATGTATACTTCAAATGTCTCATTCCCATTGTGCCATCCACTGTTGCACTGTAAATGACATTGTGGATTGTAATGAGAGCTTACAAAATTCTTTGTTTGCAGATCCCTGAGGTTTTCTACTATTCCCGAAAGCGATTGCTTCATCCCACTACTCCTATTTGACCGTGAGAAGCACAAACTCTGAAGCCACGATGCATTAGGGTTTAAAAAGAATATTCATTATATGTGATCATGATGGATTTGGTGCCCTCAAATGATCACGAATTAAATGATTTTCGTGTCTCATTTCTTGTTTCCATATGTTGTATGCTCGTGTCTTTGTATTTACAAGTCTATTATTGTTGTGCTTCCTAATGAGCTATTTTCACAAAGTCGTCTTGTGGCGAGATTTTGAGATATTTTCACAAAGCTGTCTTGTGAGTTCTCTGTACTAGTTTAGGATCATTGTCTGTTGCCAAAAGAGGTTTTTATTTTATTTTATTTTTTAATTTAAGTTCACCAGTTTCATCTTTTCTTATTCCTCGTCTTATTAAAATTGAATTTTGGTGTTTCTATCGCAGCGTGAAGTTTACATGCCCAACCTTGATTTTCTTGAAGAAAATGATGATGAAGTGGATCTAACATGTCACACTTTATTCCTTCTAGTTCATTGTTATTCTTTCAGTTTTCTTATGTTAGTTAATAAATTTTGTAGGTACTATGGTCCTTGTGAGACCAAGATACAATAACAAATTTTGTAGTTATTGTGACTCGAGTATTATGATCTATTTATATGAGAAGTTTTGATTTTATTAGCTCTTTATGCATTTGCTTATCAATTAGTTTGAAAAAAGTATGGCAATATTTATATTTACTTGAAAAATAAATTTAATATTTCTTATAGAGATTAATAATAATAATAAATATGAAATCAATGATTTAAAAATCAATTATAATTTTCAATGAATTTTGATTATTTAGCAATTAATTTTTTATTTACAAATTTATAATTTGTGAAGGAATTTTCTCTCACTAATTTGAAGAAAGATTCTCAATTTATAATTAGTGAAGGAAAATATTCTCTCGTTAAATAAATTTATTCCTCACAATATATTATTTGTGAGGGAATCAAGTTATTCACTAATTTCAAATAGTATTTCTTAAAATATTATTTGTGAAGAAAACCAATCTTTCACTAAATAACAATATTCCATTACTAAATACAACTTGTGAATAAAAAAGTTATTCACAATATATCCTTCACAAAAAATATTTAGTTACTACTTAGCGAAGGATACCCAATTGCGAGGAGGTCTAATGCGAGCACTCGTGTGAAGAAAATATTTCTTCACAATAAATCACTTGTGAGTGATATAGGGCCTCTAGTGAAGGATTTGTCCTTCACTAGAGGCCATTTTTGGTGTAGTGAGATGATAGAATTAAGCAAGACACCTTAATTAACTAATCCACTATATCTCTATGTGAATTATATTTAAAAAGAATTTAAAGCACAAGTTCTCTATAAGATTACATATGGCGTAAAGACATATCTCTATCCTAAACACGAATCATGAATTCCATTTATGCAGAAATCACAAACACATGCTATCATGATCAGATCTAAATCAATACTTTATCTTTCGAGTTCATATAGATTATCACGGTAATTGTTAGCTAGGCAATTAAGCAATTAAGTCCAAATCACAATAGACAATCCTCACAATAGAACATAATAATTGATAACGGAGAATATTAAAATAAACTACACAATAAGATCCATTGTAATCTCAAACAAAGAATTAGTTCATTGAATTAAAACTAAGAATCCACACTTGAATACACATTAAAAGACAAAGATAGAAGAAGATGAGAAGATATAATCTATTGTCTGTAGATTTGAAGCTCCCTCCTTGCTCCTACTTTGAATCTTCAATGGTTTCCAAGTTGCTTCAATCTCCAAAACTCATTAGAACTAGTGTTTTGATCTAATCTACTATAATATAATCTAATAGAATCATCTTTCTCCTCTAATATCCCCTCTAATCCTTGTGATTCTCCTCATTTTATAAGTCTCTTTATATGTCTTTAAGTCCTCTTGAAAGTCCTTGAGTCAATCGGATCGAAACAATCCTTCCCGAACTCAAATTTGGACAAAAATTGAGTTTTCTGAAAACTCCCCGCCAAGCGAAGGTCTAGCCTTAAAGGGCCCACCCGTGACGGGTCCTTACTATTTTGCAAATTGCTATGTTTACCCGCCCGCTGGGTCCATTTTCTGTTACAATGTCCTCTGGTAAAACTGCCATAACTTTTAATCTGGGAGGAGTTACGAGGCCTGTCACCTATCAAATCGAAGATATCAACGAGCTCTCCAACTTCCATTATTTGATAATTGAGAAATAACGAACGTATGAAGGTCGAAATTGGGCTGGAAGATACTGCTATGCAAATGACCATCCAAAATAGTGAAGTTCAGCGTCTGTTGGTACAAATGTCGTAACTCTTGCATCCGAACTCCAATTTAAATGATTCAAGTTATTCCGGAAAGCTAAGAAGAAGCTCTAAAATGCAAGCTAAGTTCCAAGCCAAAAACATGAAATGAACATGAAAGCCCAAATGATGTCCGATTTGATTTTCTTTGCGATTTCATACCAATTCTTTGCGATTTCAGTTCCCAAGCATACAATCTATAAAATGATCACAAAATGCATAAAAAGTAACTAAGAAACATGAGATCAAACAACTAATTCAAGTAATAGATACCGGATAAGTAGGTATAAAATCTACTTATCATTAGGCATTCAGCATTGGTGTTTGATCACATCCTCTGGACTGCTAAGATGTACGTTCAGCTTGACATCTTGTTGGTACTTAGCAGTTTGACTCATCCTTTAATGCTACTGTTCTTTTCCTTTGATGATTATCTTCATCTTATGTTCAGTATAGTGCACCATCATCGTTGAGGTACTGCTAAGTCTTTGCTTATCAGTTTAGCTTCTTTGGGTACTTAGCAGTTCTTGAACACTAGTTGTCTTGTGCACATATTTAGTTCTGTATCTTCTTCTCTTCAGCCCAATGTGTTCAAGATGAGACATAAAGTGGCTCAAGTATTCTGCTTTCTGATCTGCCACTTAGGTTGTAGCCTTCTTGGCCTTCCGGATCTCAGTACAGATGCCATCTCATTGTCATACTCCTTTGTATGGAGTGAAGCTTTATCATTGCAGAACTCTCATCATTTGTGCTTCACTATACTGTGGTGGTCTCATTTTCATGAAGACCTTTTCTCTGCTATGATCTATATGACTTGCATCTCTTCAAGTCAACAACCTTCTTCTTCTTTTTAAGCTTTGGCTATTTGTATATTTATCTGTTATATTCCCGTTAGAATATAGCCGTTGGAGGTCTTCTATTGACGAGCTTCCCATTGAATCCCTTCTTGTGAAGTAGGCTTTAAAATGTCTTAGTCGAAGATATACATTGTAGCAATTAATGCTCTAGACATTTCTGAGCACTGATGTAGACATGTCAGGTTGATGTGACAACTCCTTTTTGACTTTCCTGACACATCAGTCTGCTTTATCACCTAACACTTCATAGACGTTACTTTCAGTAGGCTAGCAGGTAGTCACCTTCTTCTCTCATTTTCTTGATTCTCATTAAGGATGCTTGGAAAGGATATCAGGATCCCCTATTCACAACGTTCAAATGTCAGTCTTCTTTTCTTGGAAATTCTCACTCCTCAGATGAAAGCCCTTTACGATTTTGACCTTTATGAACTCTACGAGTGCTTGTCTATGAAAATCGTAGGCTGATTTGACCTTGACACCTTTTATGAATCCGAGAGTGTTCAACGTTGTGCCATCTTGTACTTTGCCTTTCACAGTCTATTCTACGATTGTGCTTGATTTAGCCTGAATAGAGAAAACACTACGATTTCTCTTAGGTACTGACAGACTATGATCTTTACTTTCTTGTATTGTAGACTCTACGTTCCTGAGAGCAGACTACGATTCTTGACTTGGCTCGGCAGGCGCTTAGACCAACTATACGAGTCTGAGTGGCTTTCAAGATAGACTATGATTCAAACAACTTCTTTGATACTCTATGATTCTGTCTTGGCTCCTGCAGTCTTTTTTGGTTTGTCATACTCACTTTTCATAACGTTCTGCCTTGTGATCTCTTGATCATACTTTATGATAAGGCTGAGTATTGACATCCTCCTTGTTTGTCCTTTGATCTATGACAAGTCTACCATAATCTCTTTATTTCCTTTGTCAGGCTCTTCTTCTCTTTGGTGAGCACTGCGATCATAGTTTACTGTTTAGCACTTTTTGGAGATTCCTTCTGACTAGATTTTTACTTCTCTATTAATCCTCTTGTTTGTGCTTTGAGCTTCCACTTTCTTCCAGATCATTGAGAGAATGCTTTCTGAAAGTTTTCAAGTAGGCTGCATGTTAGGTTTGTAATATTCATGAACACAATCAAATTGCATAAAATAAGCGAAAACGTTAAAAATTAGAGTTTTAAAATTTTACAAACCATATACCCGGATCATCCTTTATGCACAGTTATTAATTAAACAAAAAGATAAAGAATAAGAATCATACCCTTGAAGATTCGAGCTTCCTCAGGTACAAGTTCACCTCCAATCCTTTTCGCATTCAACTTGAATCCACCGGGTTTGGTTCCTTCCTTTGATCAACGTTAACCACCCAAGAGTTTGGCCTCTAGAGGTGATCCACCAGGGAAGAAGAAGGATTCAAGAATATGGGTGTTTGGCAAAATCATAGTTTTTCTATCTCTCATAGAAAAGGGACGTACTCTCCAACAATTGGAATAACGTATTCTATGAAAACGTTAACAACCACCTCACCCATAATAAGACTCCTCTTATTTATAGATGTGGGAAACCCTCCTTAACAATTAAGGAATTAGGTTTTATTTTAATTAATTAAAATCCTTTAATTAATTAGTGTGACGCCCCCAAAATAGGTATACATCACCTATTCTGAGTCGCCAAATACATGGTACAGAATAAAAATACAATCTTAAATATACAACATGAGCTGTGAGTTTTAATACAAATATTGTCTTCTAGAAAGTATTCAAACTCAAAATAAGTCCTCAATACATTTATTATCACACTATTTCATAGAATAGTGTGGACTACTAATGCTATCATCTGGACCGTCACTTCGTTCCCCGACTAGTCCCTGCTACGTTCTCATTTCCTGAAGAGAACAATGAAAGTAAAAGGGTGAGCTCAACTAGCCCAGTAAGAAATATTACGACTAAGATAATGCAGAATAAATTATCGTTAGCCTTCAACAGTGTTATACTGATACAATATAACAAACATCAAGTTTAAGTGCAGTGGAACAAGCAATCCATTAAAAGAGTCAAGTAGAGAATAAAATCTACTATATTTTATGATTTAAAAGGTTTTTCATCACTTTTATCGGGGACTCGACAATAAATAATCCACATCATCCTTTTCTACGACCAAGGATATTCATTAGTATCACAACCACAAATTATCCATGCACTACGGGCCGAGGATATTCGTGTATTCATCAATGGTCATGATCATGCCAACAACTCGTCCATCAATGCACTACGGGCCATGAGGGACTTTTACCACATCATTTGTAATATTACGGTTATGATTATACCGATTATTCCTCGTCATAATCATACCAAGTCCATCTATGCACTACAGGCCCACGTATGACTTTCAACATAATATAAACATGAGGATGATGACAATGATATAAGAATTCAATAAAACAAGTTCAAGAATTAATTTATTCAGGAACTAATAACGTCCAAATTGTCAACATGATACTTCTTTGTAGATTAAATTCAAGAATGCTGAGAAGAATATTTCCATGAAATTAGTGGAATATCCTTAACTCAGCTGACTCAAAAAGATACAAAATTTGGTTGGAGTGAGGAATGTGAGAAGAGTTTTCAAGAACTCAAGAGGAGACTCATTTCAGCACCTGTTTTGACAATACCATCTGGTTCGGAGGGATTTGTCAGCTACAGTGATGCTTCAGGCAAAGGGTTAGGATGTGTTCTCATACAACATGGGAAAGTCATAGCCTATTCCTCTCGGCAACTCAAAGAATATGAGAGGAATTATCCTACTCATGATCTAGAGTTGGCAAAATTTGCTTCGCGACTTAAAATCTGGAGGCATTACTTGTATGGGGAGAAAGTGGAGATCTTTACGGATCATAAAAGTCTCAAATATTTCTTCACTCAAAAGGAACTCAACATGCGACAATGACGTTGGCTTGAATTGTTGAAAGATTATGATCATACCATCCAATACCATCCTGGAAAAGCGAACGTGGTAGCTGACGCATTGAGTAGAAGATCATATGCGGGTACGAGTGCGATATTTTCAATGCAAAGGCCTATTTTGTGTGACTTGCAAAGGATGGAGATAGAGTTAAAGACTCCAGAGACTCATGTGATGATGGCGAATATATGAGTAGAACTGACTTTAATTGATAAAGTTAAAGCTGCTCAAGCTACAGATCTGGAGTTGATGCGTATGAGGAAGAAAGTGCAAGAAGGTGCTATGCTGGAAGCAAGAATCGATGAAGAAGGAATACTTCGAGTTAACTCCAGACTTTGTGTTCCTAACGACCTTGATTTAAAGTATAAAATCATGATGGAGGCGCACAACACACCGTTTGCAATCCATCTCGGGAGTACCAAAATGTATCGTGATCTTTATCATACATTTTAGTGGAGAAATATGAAGAGAGAGATAGCGTTGTTTATCTCAAGGTGTCTAACTTGTCAACGAGTCAAGGCGGAGCATCAAGTACCAAAAGGTCTATTGCAACCACTTGAAATTCCAGAATGGAAGTGGGAGCATATTACCATGGATTTCGTTACTAGTCTTCCCAAGGTTTCTCAAGGGATAGATGCAATTTGGGTCATTATTGCTAGGTTGACCAAGTTTGCTCATTTCTTACCAATACGAGAAACTTATACACTTGAACGTCTTGCTCGTATGTACATAAACGAGATGAGCAAACTTATGGAGGAACCACGATAAGAAGGAACATATTCTACGCTCCAAGGTTATACCTCAAGTCAAAGTTTTGTGGAGGAACCACGATGTTGAGGAAATGACCTGGGAGTTAGAATCTGAAATGAAATCAAGGTATCCTTACCTCTTCAACATACCAGGTATGTACCCTAATTTCGAGGGCAAACTTTCATAAGAAGGGGAGGTTGTAAGACCCCAACTTTTATGAATAAAGATGATTTTTTTATTAATATCATTTTTGAATATTATGGAATTAATTTGATATAATGTTATAGTTCTGGGTAATATTTATAAATTTTGCAAAGTACGCAAGTTGTTATATACTATTCGATTGGTCGGGGAATATTTGTTTTAAAAGGGAATATTCGTACAACGACACAATCATTGGTGGACCCCACAACAGAATTATTGTCAGATTGAGAAAACGACAAAAATATTTTATGAAAATAATAGCGGAAGTTGTACCGTTAACTGTTGAAACACCCGGTGTTAAAAGTACAGTAATATGCGTGGTCGCATAGCAGCACAAAGTATTGATTATTGATGCTTACGTGAGAAGTCACTCGGTTTTGTTCAATTATTGCTACAAAATTGCTTTGCGTAAGTATCTCACGTTATTTGATTCAATTATTGTCAATATTTTATATGTTATTAAATCAATAATTGAGACGACAAAGTTATTAATATTATTATTTGCAATATTAACGATGTCTGTAAGTTACGCGAGGAGAGGTTTGGTCACCTAATTGCGCCGCCAATAGGGAGAAATCCTTATTGAAAGCCCCTCTTTCCTAGAAACGACACAGGTCGATTAATATTGTGAATTATAATAAAGGTGATAAGTTTTGTTTTATTATTATATAAATGTAATAAAACATAAAACTTTTTATATAAAAATGTAATACTTTTATAAAGTTATTTGTTTTATTAGACTATAAATAGAATATATAATATTCTATTATGCATAGTGTTTGCATAGTAAAATCTTTGTATAAAATGTAATACTTTTATAAAGTTATTTTTTTATTAGACTATAAATAGAATATATAATATTCAATTATGCATAGTGTTTGCATAGTGCTTGCATAGTGTTTGCATAGTAAAATCTTTTTATATAAAGCATGAATACTTTTATAAAGTTATTTGTTTTATTAGATTATAAATAGAATATATTATATTTTATTTAAAAGATTTTATTTTATTAGAATATTTTATTAATCTGTGCATATAGTAAATCAATATAATCATCTGCTTAAAAGTAAATCAATGGACCGTTCATGAATTAGTTACTATTCAGACCATTCTCCTATAAATAGAAGCTCATTCTTTCATTATTTCTTACGAATTCACTGAAACTCTAGAGAGAGAAACTATAGAGAGAAAGAAGAAAAGTATTCTGCTACTTCACTACTCCTATATCCGGTTTCTTCTAAGGTAAGGGGTATTATTTCTTTCGTATTCATGAAGAGAACTTCTGTTATTCCATTCTTTATTATTCTGTTGGAATAACTTTTGTACGCTACTACCTTATACTTGGTGAAATTCTTCATTATTCCATTCTTTATCATTATGTTGAATAACTTTGCTACATGCAAGTTCTGCGCATACATGGTGAAATTCTTACATTATTCCATTCTTTATTATTTTGTTGGAACATCTTGTGCAATGCGTTTATGCATGACTTCGGTTCCATTATTTATTATTCTATTGGAATATCCTGCATGCAATGCGTTTATGCATGACACGGTTCCATTATTTATTATTCATTGGAATATCGTATGCGTGCATTTCTGGCATGACACGGTTCCGTTATTTATTATTCTGTTGGAATAACCTGTCAGTGCGGTCTATTGCATGCCTGGTGATTTCTTTTGTTATTCCAATCTTTATTATACTCAGTTGGTTAAAGTTTTGACTTCTATACTACATGAAATTAGTGGAATATCCTAGATATTTGCGCTTCATCCAAATCTTTTTCATGGAAATATTCTTCCGAGCATTCTTGAATTTTACTCTCAAAGAAGTATCATGTTGACAATTTGACGTTATTATTTCTGGATAAATTAATTCTTGAACTTGTTTTATTGAATTCTTATATCATTTTTATCATCCTCATGTTTATATTATGTTGAAAGTCATCTGTGGCCTGTAGTGCATAAATGGACTTGGTATGATTATGACCAGAGGATTAATGTAGATAATCATGGCCAGTAATGTTACAAATGATGTGGTAAAAGTCCTCATTGGCCCGTAGTGCATTGATGGACAGTTGTTGGCATGATCATGACCATTGATGTGGATTATTTATTAAGCTGAGTTTCAGCGATAAAAGTGATGAAAAACCTTTTAAATCATAAAAGATAGTAGATTTTATTCTCTACTTAACTCTTTTAATGGATTGCTTGTTCCGCTACAGTTAAACTTGATGTTTGTTATATTGTATCCGTATAACACTGTTGAAGGCTAATTATCTTAGTCATAATATTTCTTACTGGGCTAGTTGAGCTCAACCTTTTACTTTCATTGTTCTCTTCAGGAAATGAGAACGTAGCAGGGATTAGTCGGGGAACGGAGTGACGGTCCAGATGATAGCATTAGTAGTCCTCGCTATTCTATGAAATAGTATGATAATAAATGTATTGAGGACTTATTTTGAGTTTGAATACTGTCTAGAAGACAATATTTGTATTAAAACTCAGCTCATGTTTTATATTTAAGATTATATTTGTATTCTGTACTATGTATTTGGCGACTTAGAATAGGTGATGTATACCTAGTTTGGGGGCATCATAATTAGCCTCCTAATCTTATTAGGAATAATTAATTAAAATCTTTTAATTAATTTACCTCATAATTTAATTAGGAATATATGAGAGTACTTTTTTTAATTAATTCCCAAACTCCTTTAGGAATTAAATAATAATAATATTAATAATAATAATAAGACTCCTCTTATTAATTTATATTTAATATTTCTAAAATATTAAATAATAAATATTAAGCTATTTAATTTATTCTATCACCATAGATTAAATTAAATATACTTAACTTATTATTACGATTATACCATAAACTTCTTAAATAATTATTCTTCCTTTTATGGTGTGACCCTTTAGGTTCTCCATATTAAACCGGTTGTGAATAAATCAATTAGAACAATTCTAATCTTATTTAAATAATTAAATTAAATAATTAATTTATTTAAATAAATAATATTTATTCTACAATAGGGATAAGCCTCCCTAGCGATTAACGACTTTCTAGATAATATAGATTTCAACATTAATCATAAAAGAACCTTTGAGTAAATAGTTGTCGTACAATTCAATCCTTCTACCATACAATGTCCCAATTAAATATAAGACATGGAATTACTGTCAAGTATTATTTTATTTAATTATATGTATTTTGACTCTTAAATGCACAACTCCAAATAATGCAAATTAGAAACTCCTTTCTAATTTTATCCTGCCTTGGCCAAGGACTACTGGGTTGTCATTTATGGAATCACATAGGACATTTCTCTTCTTTTACTAGAAGTGGTAGATTCTTTATTGATCATAAATTATCTCCATGTACAACTTATTAAACCCAAGCATACCCTTTGATATACCCTAAGGGTCTTAAGGAATAAGTCAAAGTATAACTCATCATACACAAGATACTATGATAATCTCACGTCTAAGGATCACTTGTACTACTATCACTACAGGAATTCCTATTGACAGGCAAGTAAAACTCCATTAGGTATTCCTTAGCGAGTCACGTTCAGTGAACTTATTCTCTAATAAGCACCTACATACTTGTGACGTGCCCAAAATAGGTATACATCACCTATTCTGAGTCACCAAATACATGGTACAAAATTTAAATACAACTTAATTATACAACAGTCGTATAAAATACTACATAACATAATCTAAGAGTTTTAATAAGAATATTATCATCTAGACAATATCCACACTCAATGGAGTCCTCATTACATTTATTGTCACACAATTTAACAGAATAGTGAGGACTACTAATGCTATCATCTGGACCACATTACTCTGCTCCCGACTAGTCCCTTACTCGTTCTCATTTCACGAAGAGAACGGTGAAAAGAAAGGGTGAGCTCAACTAGCCCAGTAAGAAATATTATGACTAGGATAATGCAGAATAAATTATCATTAGTCTTCAACAACGTTAAACTGATAAAATACGATAAACATCAAGTTTAACTGTAGCGGAATAACAAATCCATTAGAAGAGTCAAGTAGAGCATGATATCTATTATCTTATATGTTTTAAAATGTTTTCATCAATTTTTATCGCTGAGACTTAGCTTAATAAATAAACCACATCATCGAGTCATCCCTGTACTACGGGCTAAGAATATTCATTATATCATCAATGGTCATGACTATACCGAATAATCTCGGGTCATAATCATACCAAAAACTGTCCATCAATGCATTACAGGCCACTGAGGACTTTTACCACATCATTTATAACATTACAGGTCATGATTATACCGAATAATCCCTGGTCATAATCATACCAAGTCCATCTATGCACGTAAGCCAAAGATGACTTTCATCACAATATAAGCATGAGGATGATGACAATGACATAATAATTCAATAAAACAAGTTCAAGAATAAATTTATCCAGGAACCAATAACGTCCAAATTGTCAACATGATACTTCTTTATGGAGTAAAATTCAAGAATGCTCAGAAGAATATTTTCATGAAAAGATACTGGATGAAGTGCAAATATCAAGGATATTCCACTAATTTCATGGAGTATAGAAGTCAAAGCTTTAACCAACTGAGTATAAGAGAATATATGAAACTATAAATGGATTTTTGTCCGCCATGAGGTAATCCACTTAGACAGATCATTTCCAAAATTTAATAAGGAATGAATACAAAGGATCATTCACCATGCATGTGATAATCCACATAGACAGGTTATTCCAACAGAATAATAAAGAATGGAATAACAGAAGAAATCACCATGCATACGATAGACCGCACGAACAGGTTATTCCAACAGAATAATAAAGAATGGAACCGAATCACATGCGTAATCCGCATGCGAGACAAGATGTTCCAACATAATAATAAAGAATGTAAACAGGGTTATACGTAAACCGTAGATGGGATGTTCCAACGAAATAATAAAGAATGAGAACGAACATGCGTAACGCGTACGGATATGATATTCCAAATGAATAATAAAGAATGGAATAAAGAAAAATTTCACCAAGTATAAGTAGTAGTCCGTATATCTGAGTTATTTCAATAGAATAATAAAGAATGGAATAATAGAAGAATTTCACCATGTATGTGGTACTTGGATGACAAAGTTATTCTAACATAATAATAAAGAATGGAATAATGTAAGAATTTCACCAAGTATAGGGTAGACCACGTTATACTGAGTTATTCCAACAAGAATAATACGAATGGAATAATGTAAGTTCTCTTCATGAATACGAAAAGAAATAATACCCTTACCTTAGAAGAAACTGGATATAGGAGTAGTGAAGTAGCGAGAATACTTTTCTTCTTTCTCTCTATAGTTTCTCTCTCGGAGTTTCAATGAATTAAGTAAGAAATAATGAAGGAATGAGCTACTATTTATAGGAGAATGGATGAATAGTAACTAATTCATGAAACTATCCGTTTGATTTACTTTTAAACGACGTTATCCATATTAATTTACTATGCAAGATTAATAAAATATTCTAATAAAATAAAATCTTTTAAATAAAATATAATATATTCTATTTATAATCTAATAAAACAAATAAATTTATAAAAAGTATTCTGCTTTTATATAAAAAGATTTTACTATGCACATACTACTACGCAGTACTATCTGCAAACATTTATGCATAATAGAATATTATATATTCTATTTATAGTCAAATAAAACGAATAACTTTATAAAAGTATTCTGTTTTATATAAAAAGTTTTATGTTTTATTACATTTATAATAATAATAAAACAAAACTTATCACCTTTATTATAATTCACAATATTAATCGACCAGGTTATTCCCAGGAAAGAGGGGGCTTTGCAATAAGGATTTCTCCCTATTAGCGCGCAATTAGGTGACCAAACCTCTCATTGGCAGAACTTCTAGACATTGTTAATATTGCAAATAATAATATTAATAACTTTGTTATCTCAATTATTGATTTAATTATATATAAAATATAGACAATAATTGAATCAAATAATGTGAGATACTATGCAGCAATCACTGTAGCAATAATTGAACAAAACCCAGTGACTTCTTACGTAAACATTAATAATCAACACCGTGTGATACTATGCAACTACGCTTATTACTATACTTTTACTACCGAGTAGTTCAACAGTTTTAACGGTAAAACTTCCGCCGTTATTTTCATAAAAATATTTTTGTCGTTTTCTCAATCCGACAATAATTCCATTGTGGGGTCCACCAATGATTGTGCCGTTGTACGAATATTTTTCGACCAATCGAATATTATACAACAACTTGCATACTTTTCAAAATTTATAAATATTACCCACAACTATAACATTATATCAAATCCACACCATAATATTCAAAAAAATATTTTGAGAAATTTAAATCTTTATTCATGAAATTTGGGGTCTCACAATCTCTTCTCATTATGAAATTTTGCCCTCAAAATTTACCTACGTACCTGATATGCCGAAGAGATGAGGATACCTTGACTTCATTTCAAATTCTAAATCTTGAGGTATAACCTTTGAGTGTTGAATACGATCCTTCTTATCCAAGATTTTAACACGTATCTCCTCATACGTTAAATCTTTTGCTATATCGTCTAGTTCTAATTCAATAATGTGGTTCGGGTTGTCCACATAATTACGTAACATTGATACGTGAAAACTGTTATGAACACGCGACATACTTGGCGGTAAAACGAGTCTATAGGCCATAGTTCCTACTCGATCAAGGATTTCAAATGGGCCAATAAAATCAAGGGTTGAGGTTTCCTCTCTTCATCGATTCTTGCTTCTAGAATAACGCCTTCTTGAACCTTCTTCTTCATATTCATCAGCTCTGAGTATGTAGCTTGAGCGGCTTTAACTTTATCGGTTAAAGTCGATTCTACTCGTATATTCGTTATCTTCACGTGGGTCCCTAGAGTCTTTAACTCTATCTTCATCACTTGTAAGTTATACGAAATGAGTCTATGTGTTAACAATATCGCACTCGTAAACGCATACGACCTTCTACTCAACGCTTCAGCTACCACGTTCTCTCTTCCACAATGATATTGAATGGTTTGATCATAATCTTTAACAGCTCGAGCCAACGTCTTTGGCGCATTATACGTTCAATTTGGTTGAAGAATTATTTAAGGGTTTAAGAAATCGGTTTTGTATTGGGGTCAATACAAAATTCAATTTCACATTCTAGGGGTAGGCTAGGAAGTCTTCAAGAATACGCCAGGAAATTTATTAACAATAGAAATATCATTCAAAACTGTGACTCTCTTCCAAGACTTGGATAACACATCACATTGATACCTATCAACTTGCCATCGTCATTCACAACATCCCCTACGAAAAGTCTAGCTTCGGTGCATTCCATACAAGGAAGTTAAAAACTAAAGGAACGGGGCTCTTTACTTATGGCTTGATATGACAATGATTGACTTTAGTGGTTTGGTTGCTTGAATTCACATAACAGGTTGGTTAGGAATATGAAAGCTAACAACCTTACAAAAAGCTTGATGAGTAGTTAACCAATCGATTCCTAAAATCACATCAAAGGCAAGTATTTTCAAAGAGATAAGATCGATAGGTAACGTGAAAGTGTCGATTTAAATCAACAAGACTTATAAACAGTGGAATTAACGAAGGCTTCTACTAATGAAGTTTCAACCAATAAGCCAAAGTCTAACTTCTCTAGGGTTAAATTTAAACGTTGAGCGCAAACAAGAAAGATAAAAGAATGGGTAGAACCGGTATCTAATAAGGTATAGACTTCGCAAGAATTTATAATTAACTAACCCGTGCTAACATCGTTCGGGTTACTCACTTTTTGAGAAGTCACAAAAAATGCTCTCCTTGAAACCACCGACTTTGTTTTGTCCGCATCCGCCTTTGGTGCCACCGTCCCAGCTGGTCTTGATTTTGGTGTACGACAAAATCAGGCTAGGTGACCTTCTCTTCCACAATTGCAACATGCTTTGGACAGCATCACGCAGTTTGGATTGATATGTCCCTCCCCTCCACATTTAAAACATACGACCGACGGTCGTTCTCCTTCCTTTGAAATGGGTGCTGGTGCTGACGTCTTTCCATCATTATTGAACATTCTCTTCTTGAAATTTCCACTCCTATTATCTTGACCATGATTACCACCGAAGTGGTTACAATTCTGGGCATGATAATTTCCCCCACGATGGTTATCATTGTTCCGATGGCCGTTGCCACCGGTATGATTATTATCGTGTTACTGGTCATTACCTTTTGGTTGTGCTTACTCATTGCTGCGCTCCAATAACTGAGCCCTATTCACAACATCTGAATATAAACAAAGTTTATGAGAAATGAGGTATTGATGTATCTCGGGTTTAAAACCTCTTAGAAACATCCGCATCATTCTCTCCTCATTATCAAACAAGTGGGACGCAAACCGAGACATCTCGGTAAACTTAGCTTCGTATTGTGCCACGATCATATTATTTTGCTCAAGTTTGATGAACTCTACCTCCTTCATGTGACCAATACTTTCAGGAAAGTACTTATCGTTGAAAAACTCTTGGAACATCTCCCAAGACATCTTCAGTGCGGTAGGTTGAGTACGCTTTATAGATTCCCACCAGTAATCTGCCTTTCCTCGCAACATGAAGGTGGCAAAGAGAACCTTTTGCTCCTTGGAACATCCCAAGACATCAAATATCTTGTTGATCTGCTTTATCCACGTCTCCGCCTTAAGTGGTTTTGGCTCTCCAAAAAACCTCGGTGGTCCCAGTTCCTTGAACTGCTTAGCGGTGACCGACCGTGGGTTGCTATTATTTCCATCTATATTTTGAACAGGAGTCTCTCTTACCTGATGTTGCATGAATTGCATAAAGGCTCTGAACATCCCGTCGTTCATCATTTGATCAGTGTTGTTTTACCTGAGGATTATTGTCTTCATGTTGCACATTATCCTGGGTATTGATTGTTGGTGACTCAACGGTCTCCTGTGCTCCATTTCTATTCTCAACATTTTCGGATGTCATTTTCAAATACTGCCACAAAACAAGGGTTAATTAACATATCACATATTATCCCTATACTCTGTCCGACAAAATAAATACCAAATAAACTTAGGTATGTCATACTAGCGAAGGAATTACCCGTCTCTCCCCTCCTAGTACTAGTCTCACATCTCAGCCAGGGATCATATCCCTAAGCTTTGATACCAACTGTGACGCCCCCAAAATAGGTATACATCACTTATTCTAAGTCGCCAAATACATGATACAAAATTCAAATATAACTTAATTATACAACAGTCGTATAAAATATGACATAACATAATCTAAGAGTTTTAATAAGAATATTATCATCTAGACAATATCCATACTCAATGGAGTCCTCATTACATTTATTGTCACACTATTTAATAGAATAGTGAGGACTACTAATGCTATCATCTGGACCGTTACTCCGTTCCCCGACTAGTCCCGGCTACGTTCTCATTTCCTGAAGAGAACAGTGAAAGAAAGGGTGAGCTCAACTAGTCCAGTAAGAAATATTATGACTAAGATAATGCAGAATAAATTATCATTAGACTTCAATAATGTTAAACTGATAAAATACGATAGACATCAAGTTTAACTGCAGCGGAATAAGCAATCCATTAGAAGAGTCAAGTAGAGCATGATATCTATTATCTCATATGATTTAAAATGTTTTCATCAATTTTTATCGCTGAGACTTAGCTTAATAAATAAACCACATCATCGAGTCATCCATGCACTACGAGCCAAGGATATTCATTAAATAATCAATGGTTATGACTATACCGAATAATCACGGGTCATAATCATACCAAAAACTATCCATCAATGCACTACAGGCCACTGAGGACTTTTACCACATCATTTATAACATTACAGGTCATGATTATACCGAATAATCCCTGGTCATAATCATACCAAGTCCATCTATGCACGTAAGCCAAAGATGACTTTCATCACAATATAAGCATGAGGATGATGACAATGACATAATAATTCAATAAAACAAGTTCAAGAATAAATTTATCCAGGAACTAATAACGTCCAAATTGTCAACATGATACTTCTTTGTGGAGTAAAATTCAAGAATGCTCAGAAGAATATTTTCATGAAAAGATACTGGATGAAGCGCAAATATCAAGGATATTCTACTAATTTCATGGAGTATAAAAGTCAAAGCTTTAACCAACTGAGTATTAGAGAATATATGAAACTGCATGGATTTTCGTCCGCCATACGGTAATCCACTTAGACAGATCATTTCTACAATTTAATAAGGAATGAATACAAAGGATCATTCACCATGCATGTGATAATCCACATAGACAGGTTATTCCAACAGAATAATAAAGAATGGAATAACAGAACAAATCACCATGTATGCGATAGACTGCATAGACAGGTTATTCCAAGAGAATAATAAAGAATGAAACCAGGTCATGCGTAATCCGCACAGACAGGATGTTCCAAAAGAATAATAAAGAACAGAACCAGGTCATGCGTAAACCGCACATACATGATATTCCAAATGTAATAATAAAGAATGTAACCGTGTCATGTGTAAACGCATATGAGGATATTCCAATGAATAATAAAGAATGGAATAACGAGAAGAATTTCACCAAGTATGTCAGTATAGGTAGTCGCATATACAAAGTTATTCCAATGTAATAATAAAGAATGGAATAAAGAAGAATTTCACCATACTGCGATACTTCAGATGACAAAGTTATTCCAACATAATAATAAAGAATAGAATAACGTAAGAATTTCACCAAGTATAGGGTGATCTGCGTATATAGGTTTTTCCAACATAATAATAAAGAATGGAATAATAGATGTTCTCTTCATGAATACTGAAAGAAATAATACCCCTTACCTTAGAAGATCTTTGGATATAGGAGTAGTGAAGTAGCGAGAATACTTTTCTTCTTTCTCTTTATAGTTTCTCTCTGAGTTTCAAATTGAATTAAGTAAGAAATAATGAAGGAATGAGCTTCTATTTATAGGAGAATGGACCTGAATAAGAATAATCATGAACCTTCCAGTTGATTTACTTTTTAAACTAGACGGTCCATATTAATTTACTATCATATTATTAAAAAATATTATAATAAAACAAAATCTTTTAAATAAAATATAATATATTCTATTTATAATGTAATAAAACAAATAACTTAATAAAAGTATTCATTTTATATAAAAAGATTTTACTATACATATCTATCGAGCACTATGCAAACACTATGCATAATAGAATATTATATATTCTATTTATAGTCAAATAAAACGAATAACTTTATAAAAGTATTCTGCTTTATATAAAAAGTTTTATGTTTTATTACATTTATAATAATAATAAAACAAAACTTATCACCTTTATTATAATTCACAATATTAATCGACCAGGTCGTTCTTAGGAAAGAGGGGGCTTTCCAATAAGGATTTCTCCTATTGGCGCTTGAATTAGGTGACAAAACCTCTCCTTGCGTAACTTCTACATATCGTTAATATTGCAAATAATAATATTAATAACCTTGTTATCTCAATTATTGATTTAATAATATATAAAATATCGACAATAATTGAATCAAATAACGTGAGATACTTGTCGTGAATCATCAGTAGCAATAATTGAACAAAACCGGTGACTTCTCACGTAAGCATCAATAATCAATACAGTGTGCTACTATGCAACTACGCGTATAACTGTACTTTTACTACCGAGTAGTTCAACAGTTTTAACGGTAAAACTTCTACCGTTATTTTCATAAAAATATTTTTGTCGTTTTCTCCATCCGACAATAATTTTGTTGTGGGGTCCACCAATGATTGTATCGTTGTACGAATATTCCCCGACAAAAAGAATATTCCCCGACCATTCGAATATTATACAACAACTTGTATACTTTTCAAAATTTATAAATATTACCCACAACTATAACATTATATCAAATCCACACCATAATATTCAAAAAAATATTTCGAGAAATTTAAATCTTTATTCATAAAATTTGGGGTCTCACAATACTTGCTTTAGTGTCTCCACACAAATGATTATGAGATCAATCATCCTCATCCAATGAGCAAGCAACGTATGTACCAATCTATCCGGATTCACTAATCCCCAATTTAGTAATCCAACGATTGGGAACTATTTTAGTTTTAAGCTTTCTAAGAATTTATATCTCATTAGAATGATCATCATCATTATTCTAAAAGCATTGCATAAAACTATGGGTTTATTACATATTATAAAGCAGCATCATGTAGATAATTAAAAGCCTTTAATAAATTAATACTTTTTATTAATAAATGAATAAGATTGTTACAAAGTATATGCTTTATCATTAATCATGATTGGCTTGTGTGCATACTATTTTCAATCTCCCACTTGCACTAAAGCCAATCGCCATGGTATCTCATACCCTTCTTCTCTAAATGACGATTATCCTCCTGTTAGATAAGCTTTAGTTAATGGATATGTAATGTTGTTCTTGAGAGTCCACTATCTCTATAGTGATTTCCCATCTTTCAATGATTCCTATAATCAAATGAAAGTTCCACAACACATGTTTAGATTCAAGATGAGACTTAGGAACTATTCCTAGTTCTGTAATGAACTTTTCATCCAAACAATCAACTTGCAGCTTCAATTACAGGTATATACTTTGTCTTTGTCACTAAAACAACAACTCTTTGTTGTTTGAAACCTTTCTAATTCACTGCACCACCGTTCAAGGTAACTCTTTACCTTAAAGTGGAGTTTCTGTCGTCTTAGTCTGTCTGAAAAACATGAGTCTGTTAAGCCCTCTAGTTTTAATTTAGACCCACCATGAATATGGTCATATCCTTAGTGCCGGTTAAGTACTTTAAGATGTTTTTCACTGACTCATAGTGAACTTCTCTAGAATATGACTGATCAACATCAGGTCTCGTATATTTCATTGTATACATGATTGTCACTCATGCGATCTCCCTTTTCAGGAGTCTATGGGAACTATTAAGAGAGATACACTCTAGGGCTCATCAACATGAGACATCCCATGTATTTTGCCATTCTAAACTACTTTAGCATCAAATGAATATACATTTCTTGGATTAAGTCGAGCATCTTTTTAAATCTATCTATATAGATTTGTATCCCCAATTACGATACTCTTCCCAAATCATTCATGGAGGAATGTTTAGACAACTTTATCTTTACTGATTGTAGCATTAGTATGTCATTCCTTATCCATAGTATATCAACATATAATATTAAGAATGTCACGGCGCTCCCACTGACCCTTTTATACACATTAGAACTCTTACCTCATCGTATGTAACTAGATCATCATCTTCTATGTTGTGTACCTCATCATCATCATCTATGATGAATCCATACCTCCTAGGTATCTTTGGTACTATTCCGATTCTGATTACGGTTTTGGCCAGTGTACAAGAGGTCTATCTACAGGTTCCTCTTATTTGACTTATAGTGTTTTGTGGTTCTTGAACTCTTTAAGATCTATTATCCTCCCACTATCCCCTTCAATGATAAACATCTTTATCTTAGAAGGCAACATGTTTCGCAACAAACACCTTTTGCTGAGTAGGATTATAGAACATATACCCTAAACTCACTTTAGGATGTCCCACAAATTTGTACTTGTCAAATCTTTTCTCAAGCTTATCCTTTGAAACCTTTTCACATAAGCTGGACAACCCCTTATATTAACTTACTTAAAATTAGGAATCCTTCCTATCCATAACATTTATGGAGTCTTGTGGCCGGATTTTGAGGTTACCTTTCGTAGATATGCAGCCATTTCTAGGACATTACCCCAGAAAGATACTGGAATGTCGGTAAAATCATTATGGACCGCACCATGTCCAACAAGGTACGATTTTTCCTTTAAGATACATCAATCAATTATTGTGTATCAGTAGGCGTCCACTTTGAGAAAACCATTTGAGATGATCTAGAAACTCATTGCACAAGTATTCCTTCCTTGATCCAATCAAAGAATCTTAATACTTTTCAAATTAGTTTCACTTCTGAATTCTTTGAACTTTTCAAATAATTCACACTTGTATTTCAGTAAATACACACATTCAACTTTTTGAATGATCATCTCCTTTTCTTATACTAGTTTGTTCAATTTATAAAATAATTTTTTATGTAAGTCAAGTATAGAAAATCTATTAAGTAATATTCCAGTTCTATTCAAAACATTATTATTATAAATAGAACAACAATTATTCTTAAATATAATACCAAATTTCATTGTCCAACAACAAAAATGGAAATAATGTTTCTAACAAAAACTGGAATACAATAACAACTTATTGACTTAATAGATTCGCCCGCAGGCATTGCTAAACTATAAGTTTCTATGGTTAATGTGGCAACCTTTGCTTCATTTCCCACACATAGGATTACTTATCTTTGTTTAGCTTTCTACTTCTGCTTGGTCCCTTCATAAATCTATATTTGTGATAACCAAAGACGGTATTCAATACCCAAGTAGAACCTTAACTTAAAGAAAAATTTATTTCAATCATGAATAAAAACTATATTTGTAACCGAAGCTTCACTAAGCTTCTTCTGGTTAGCCTCTACAAGATGCTTCTTGTAGTTTTCTTTTCAGTGTTTAGGCTTATTGCAGTGGAAGCAAACTCCTTTTCTATCCGTATCAGTTTTATTCTTATTATTCTTTATTTTTGCCTTTCTATTTACCTTCTATGAATCATTCTTCTTTTCAGAAGATCCTTTGGCCCCTACCAGTAAGACTTGGTCTTTCATGGTTGAAAATTGACTCTCAACATTTTTCAACATGTTAAGCAAATCAGCGAAGCTGATATCTAGCTATTTCATATAAAAAATTCACAATAATTGTGAAAGGAGTCCGGGAATGAGTGCAAGATCAAATCTTGGCACAACTCCCCATCCATAACAAAACCTGTTGTCCTAATTGTTCAATCAAATTGATCATGTTTATGACATGTGTATGTACTGTAGTGTCATTGGTCATTCTAGATCAGAAGAGCTCCTTAGATATCTGATATATATTAGTCTTACTTTCCTCACCATCGACCACTTGACGTGCAGGAGTATACTAGGAGCATCCATAGTTTTATGCTGACGCTGAAGCTCGTTACTCATGGATGCTAGCATGATGCATTGAGCCAACTGTGCATCATCTTACCACTTTCTAAAAGTACTAATCTCTTCCTCAGAGGCATTGTCTGCAAACATTGCAGGGATATGCGTATTAAGGACATAAGATAGTTTTTCAACCGTGAGAACTATTCTTAATTTCCTTAACCAATCCGTTTAATTCGGTCTGGTTAATTTAGCATCTAATATGCTACGTAGTGATAGTAATTTAGACATTGTAAAATTCTGTAAATGAATTTGTAATTAACTACAATTTAGCATACATTCTTTTATTAATTACCAAAATAAATTAGGTCTTGTTTTAAATTGGTATCTCCCACTATTTTCATCAAACTATATTACCCTTACTTATATAGTTCGGCAAAATCTAATTAAAGACTTGCTAGTGAGAATAAGGATCCCATTTCAAATGTATATAGCCTTGTGTGTGCACAACAAACTATATATAAATATATAGGTAGATAACTCTTGTCAATTACATCAACTATGCAACTCCTTTTATTTTGCTTCTTAAATCATAATGGTCAAGTGTGTACACATCCGAACTAAAATGATTTAAGTTAAGTCCGACCCAGCATTTCTATATAAGTGAAGAGAAAACTACAGCCCTTGTGTGTGCACAACAAAGCAGTAATGTTCAATTTCTTATAAACATTATATGTAATAAAAATAACATCTTAAATATTTAATACTTGCCTTGTGTGTGTACAACAAACTCATATTCAATATTCAATACTCTATTGTTTCTATCATGCTAGAAGGCGATGTTCGATATTCCAAATATCTTTGAACGTTACAACTTAATAAAAAATATTTGAGGGGTTTGTTATTAATTTGTCTCATCTTGTTTAGCGTGCATGCACATATATATATATAAAAGACGCGTCATATTAATTAACATGCGAAACATGTTTGCATAATATACAATATATATATATATATATATATATATATATATAGTATAAGCATGGACATATAGAATACTATATTATACCCAGATTGATTATGGACTTTATTCTAGTTTGGTTCACTAGAGCCACCAAGTGAACCAAAAGGTCAAACCTAGGGGTGCAAGAATTAATATTTAAATATAACTATTACATTTAAACCTGAGCTCCATTACAAACGGGTCTTCAAGCGCTCCTTGCTCTTTGATCTCCAATTCTTTAAAATTAATTCTAACTATTCCTATTACAAAACCATTTAAAATAAATAGAAACTTTGATCAGCAGTCAAGGGAAAGTACATATGAGGGAGATAAAATTTACATTAAGAAAAATTAGAGAAGACGAGGTACGCAAACCCCATTTAATAAAACCCATACATTCAAGCATCCAACTAAAATAAAATCCAATCACATTGGTCAATAGTCCATAATTAATCTCATTTATTATCATACACATCTATATATGTATCAATAAATAACATTCATCTCATGAATAGTAAATATTCAATATATATATTGATATCATTTAATGGGCAAATTTATTTAGCAAAAAATCTAATTTTGAATCAAAATAAACTCCTTTATTTTAATCCAAATTTAAATCAAAATAAACCTCTTTTATTTTAATTTATCCAATTTTGAATAAAATAAATTATTTTATTTTAATCAAAATCTTTAATCAAAATAAACTCATTTATTTTAATTAATTATGGAATCTAATTCCTTGTCAAATATGAAATCTTATTTCATATCTTAAATAAACTCTTTTATTTAAGGAAACATGTATTTTCTTTCCCATTCACAAATAAACTCTTTTATTTTGAATAATATGAAATTTTATTCCATATCTAAATAAATTTCTTTATTTAAGGAAATACTTGATTCTCTTTCCTATTCACAAATAAACTCCTTTATTTTGAATAATATGAATTCTTATTCCATATCTAAATAAACTCCTTTATTTAAGGAAATACTGATTCTATTTCCTATTCACAAATAAACTCCTTTATTTTGAATAATATGAAATCTTATTTCATATCTAAATAAACTCCTTTATTTAGGAAAATATGAAATCCTTTTTCACTCCAATTAGTTATCATGGAATCCAATTCCAACTCTAATTAGTTAACATGAAATCTAATTTTAAAATTAAAATAAACTCTTTTATTTTAATATTAAAATAAACTATTTATTTTAAGATTAAAATAAACTTTTTATTTTAATTATAAAATAATTAAGAATATATATATATATATATATATATTAACCGAAGTTGTACATTATAATATATATTAAATGTAATGTAAATCCAAGCTCCTGTAATGTGAATCCAAGCTCCTGATCCCTTGAACTAACCACGTGAATGCGAATCAACAGCGGAAAAAAAAAGCGCATTTTTTTTAAATCTTATACAAAAAAATTATGCCCAATTAAATTATTCTAAATACATATCAATATACATATCAAATTTGACAATTAATAATTCGCATAAAGGTTTGGCTCTGATGCCACTGTTAGGTTTGTAATATTCATGAACGCAATCAAATTGCATAAAATAAGCGAAAACGTGAAAAATTAGAGTTTTAAAATTTTACAAACCATATACCCGGATCATCCTTTATGCACACTTATTAATTAAACAAAAAGATAAAGAATAAGAATCATACCCTTGAAGATTCGAGCTTCCTCAGGTACAAGTTCATCTCCAATCCTTTTCGCGTTCAACTTGAATCCACCGGGATTGGTTCCTCCCTTTGATCAACGTTAGCCACCCAAGTGTTTGTGTGACGCCCCCAAAATTAGGTATACATCACCCATCTTAGGTCGCCTGCGCTCCATTGCTATTCTCAACATTCTCAGATGTCATTTTCAGATACTGCCACAAAACAAAAGGTTAATTGACATGTAACAAATTATCCCTATCTTCTGACTAACCAATAAAATAGCACATAAACTTAGGTAGGTCATACTAGCGAAGGTATTCACCGTCTCTCCCTCCTAGTACTATTCTCACATCTTAGCGAGGATCATATCCTAAGCTCGATACCAACTGTGGCGCCCCCAAAATTAGGTATACATCACCCATCTTAGGTCGCCACTTACACTTTGCAGTGCAATTTAAATACAACTTCCTAACATAAGCGTAGGTATGCAATACGACATAAAATCGTGAGTTTAAATACAAATATCGCTCTACTAGATATTATACAAACTTAAAAGGAGTCCTCATTACAATTATTATCACACTATTTCACGTAATAGTGAGGACTACTAATGCTATCTTCGGGACCATCACTTGTTTCCCAGACTCGTCCCGCCTATATTCTCATTTCCTAAAGAGAACGGTGAAAGAAAGGTGAGCTCAACCAACCCCGAAGAAATATTATGACTAAGATAATGCGAATAAATTATCAATAGTCTTCAACAATGTTAAACCGATAAAATACGATGACAACTAGTTTAATCTGCGGTGAATATCTAATCCATTAAAAGAGTCAAGTAGAAAATAAAGTCTACTATCTTTTAGGTTTTAAAGGTTTTCATCATTTTATATAGTGAGACTCGACTTTAATAAATATTCCACATCATCGAATCACCCCGCACTTTCTGCCAAGGATATTCTTTAGTATCACGACCACAATTATTCATGCACTACGGGCGAAGAATATTTGTGTATTCATTAATAATCATGATCATGCCAACAATCATCCACCAATGCACCACGGCCAATTGAGGATTTTTATCACATCATTTGTAACATTACGGTCCATGATTACACCGAATAGTCTCGGTCATAATCATACCAAGTCCATCTATGCACTACGAAGCCACGATGACTTTCAACATAATAAAAACATGAGGATGATGACAATGATATAAGAATTCAATAAAACAAGTTCAAGAATTATTTTATCCGAAATTATTAACGTCCAAATTATCAACATGATCTTTGTTTTGTAGAGTAAAATTCAAGAATGATCGGAAGAATATTTCTATGAAAAGATATCTTTGGATGAAACGCAAAATATCAAGGATATTCCACTAATTTCATGGAGTATAGAAGTCAAAGTTTTAACCAACTGGGTATAATAAAGAATAGAATAACAAAAGAAATCACCATGCATGCGATAGACCGCACAGGCAGGTTATTCAACAGAATAATAAATAACGGAACCAGGTCCGGCGTAAAATGCATAGACAGGATGTTCCAACATAATAATAAAGAATGGAGCAGACGGGATGTTCCAAATAAAATAATAATAAAGATTTTAACCAGTCCTTGTAAAACACACGATGTGGATGTCCCAGCGAGAATAATAATAAAAATTTTAACCAGTCCATGTAAAACACACGATGTGGATGTTCCAATGAATAATAGAAGAATGTCACCAAGTATAGGGTAAACCACGTATCTGAGGTTATTCCAATGAATAATAAGCAATGGAATAACAACAGTTCTCTTCATGAATAAGAAAGAATAACACCCCTTACTTTTGGTAGGAGATTGAATAACTGCGGCGATGTAGTAACAAAATACTCTTCTTCTTTCTCTCTTATTCTCTCTATACTTTCTCTCTCTATAGCTTGAATGAATTAAATGAAAATAATGAAGCACTAGGCCTCTACTTATAGAAGATTTCTAGCTTAGCTTTTCTTGTGTGAAAAGGCAAGTGGCTTGACGGTGATGATGTGAAAAGAAAAGTGGTTTGGCGCTTTTGTAATGTGAAACGACAAGTGGTTCGGCACCAGTAATGTGAAACGACAAGTGGTTCGGCCTTTTGTAATGTGAAACGACAAGTGGTTCGACGTCTGGTAAAGGTAATTACTATTGACGAAGGTAATTACTATTCACAAGGGTAATTACTATTAACGAAGGTAATTACTATTGACGAAGGTAAATACTATTGATGAAGGTAATTACTATTCACAAAGGTAATTACTATTGATGAAAGAGACTCTTAGATGATGACATATGAGCCCCCATAAAATAATCAAACTTACCACAAATCATTTTATTTTTAATCAACACATATTTAATCTTTCAATAATTATTAATCATTTATAACTTATCGTCTCAATTATTGATTTAATACTATAACATATTATACAGATGATACTATAACATATTATACGGATGATCTTTGTGACAATAATTGAATCAATAATATAAGAGATATGATCGACAATTCTTGTAGCAATAATTAAGCATAGGTGAGTGACTTCTCACGTAATCATCAATAATCAATCACAGGTATTACTACTTATGCAACCACGCCAGATTCTTTTTTACCACCGGGTAGTTCAACAGCTTTAACGGTAATACCTCCGTAGATTATTTTTATAAAATATTTTTGTCGTTTTCTCAATCCAAGCATAATTACATTGTGGGGTCCACCAATGATTGAGTAGTTATGCGAATATTCCTAACAAAAGAATATTCCACTGAGCAAACGAATATTTTATAACAACTTGCATACTTTGCAAAATTTATAAATATTACCCACAACTATAACATTATATCAAATTTATTCCATAATATTCAAAAATAATATTTATAGAAAAATTCATCTTTATTTATAAAAGTTGGGGTCTTACAGTTTGGCCTCTAGAGGTGATCCACCAAGGAAGAAAAAGGATTCAAGAAGATGGGTGTTTGACAAAGCCCTAGTTTTTTTTTCTCTCATAGAAAAGGAACGTACTCTCCAACAATTGGAATCACGTATTCTATGAAAACGTTAACAACCACCTCACCCATAATAAGACTCCTCTTATTTATAGATGTGGGCAACCCTCCTTAATAATTAAGGAATTAGGTTTTATTTTAATTAATTAAAATCCTTTAATTAATTAGCCTCCTAATCTTATTAGGAATAATTAATTAAAATCTTTTAATTAATTTACCTCCTAATCTTATTAGGAATATATGAGAGTACTTTTATTAATTAATTTCCAAACTCCTTTAGGATTAAATAATAATAATAGTAATAATAATAATAATAAGACTCTTCTTATTAATTTATATTTAATATTTCTAAAATATTAAATAATAAATATTAAGCTATTTAATTTATTCTATCACCATAGATTAAATTAAATATACTTAACTCATTATTACGATTATGCCATTAACTCCTTAAATAATTATTCTTCCTTTTATGGTGTGACCCTTTAGGTTCTTCATATTAAATCGGTTGTGAATAAATCAATTAGAACAATTCTAATATTAGTTAAATAAATAAATTAAACATTTAATTTATTTAAATAAATAATATATTCTACAATAGGGATAAGCCTCCCCATCGATTAACGACTTTTCAGATAATATAGATTTCAACATTAATCATAAAAGAACCTTTGAGTAAATAGTTACCATACAATTCAATCCTTCCACCATACAATGTCCCAATTAAATATAAGACATGGAATTACTATCAAGTCTTATTTTATTTAATTATATATATTTCGACTCTTAAATGCACAACTTCAAATAATGTAAATTAAAAACTCCTTTCTAATTTCATTCTGCCTTGGCCAAGGACTACTGGGTTGTCATTTATCGAATCAAATAGGACACTTCTCTTCTTTTACTAGAAGTGGTAGATTCTTTATTGATCACACATTATCTCAACGTACAACTTATTATACCCAAGCATACCCTTTGATATACCCTAAGGGTCTTAAGGAATAAGTCAAAGTATAACTCATCATACACAAGATACTATGATAATCTCATGTCCAAGAATCACTTGTACTACTATCACTACAGGAATTCCTATTGACAGGCAAGTAAAACTCCATTAAGTATTCCTTAGTGAGTCACATTCAGTGAACTTATTCTCTAATAAGCACCTATATACTTGCTTTAGTGTCTCCACACAAATGATCATGAAATCAATCATCCTCATCCAATGAGAAAGCAACGTATGTATCAATCTATCCGGATTCACTAATCCGCAATTTAGTAATCCAACGATTGGGAACTATTTTAGTTTTAAGCTTTCTAAGAATTTAGATCTCATTAGAATGATCATCATCATTATTCTAAAAGCATTGCTTAAAACTATGAGTTTATCACATATTATAAAGCAACATCATGTAGATAATTAAAATCCTTTAATAAATTAATACTTTTTATTAATAAATGAATAAGATTGTTACAAAGTATATGCTTTATCATCAATCATGATTGGCTTGTGTGCATACTACTTTCACTGCATTCTTAAGTTTGACTATTCTTACCAGAGAAAGCGATCTATGCATTATACTTCATGTTTGCTTCTATAGAGAATCGTAGAGTGCTTATATGATTATGCCTTGGCGATTCAAGCATCTCGCTATCTATAACTTTGGCTCTAGTTCTGCAAACTGTGATCCTGATGGGTGATATGCAGACTTCACGATTCAGAGTTAAGTCTATGATTCTAGCATGGTAGGCGCTCAGTAGACATCTTTTCCGATTTTGAGTGCAGACTATGATTCTGCTTTACTTTCTTGGCAGGCTAGCATGACTTTGTGTAGAGCTCTACGACCAGACATGCCTATCTTTTACACTTCAAAATAGATCAACCTAACAGCTTTGATATTTTCTTTTATACATTCATTTACAGAATGATAAACATTACGCATGGATCAACCTAACAATTTTAACCATATCAATCTAAGTCCTTGTCCATATTATCTATTAACTATTAAGGACTTTACAACTTTTATAATGAAGACATATCTGCATATTCATTCATTTACTACATCATCTTCATCATCAAATTATACGAATAAAGGAATAACATTCACATGCATATTACTAAAAATCTCTCCCTATTTGATGATGACAAAAATACTGAATGCATATATATTAGATGAATGAATCTTAAGATACAGTGAGCTGTTGTATTGCTAGAACAGGTAATATGAATGATATATTAAAAAAACATTTGAATACAGATGACAGATCAAATCTAAATACTAGATCCAAATTTAACTATTACAATTAGAGATGTACCTTCTTTTTCATGTGTGTGTCTTCTGGATCTTCTTCTGTTGTTGCTATTCATCTGCTTGTTTTCCCAGTTCTTGCTCCCCTTGAGATGATGGCTTCATTTCTTCATCTTCTTTGAGCTCCTTATCCCCCTAAGATGATGGCTTCATTGCTTCATCTTGCTTTGCTTTCAACTTTTCCTGCTTCTCTTTCTGGATCTTCTTCTTTGTCTTCATTCGATTATTCTTATGTACCTGTGAGTGCCTTTTCTTTTTCTCCCCCTTTTTGTCATCAATCACTTGAGAGAGATGCTAGACATTGGACATAAGCTGCTCAAGTAGGTAGGATGAATTTCCAACTTCAGTCTTTAGCTCCTACTGGCTGAGCTCTAGTTGTAGAGAGAGAGAGACTGATTCAGGGTATCTATTTTCTCGGAGAGAGATACAATAGATTCTTCAATTTTCTTCTGGAGTAGCAAGGATTCTTTCCTCTGTTGCTCAATGGATACCATATAAATCTGATCTCGCTGATGAAGCTTGTCAGATATATAAGAAATGGTTGCTTGAAGTTTCTTATGGAACTCAGTGTCCTTTCCTTCTGACAGGCTCTTTTCTTCCTCATTAATATAGGAAAAAATTTCAGTCAATTCTTCAGTAACGTTAAATAAAGCACTAAAATTATACTCACTAGGTAAATCTAGTTTCTAGGCATTATCTTTGATCCGTTCAAGGACTTGAAAAGGACCATCTCCCCTCAGAAGCAACTTTGATTGTCTTTGAGTTGAAAATCTTTCTTTCTGCATATGTAACCACACACAATCTCCTGACTCAAATATCACTTGACGTTGACCCTTGTTAGCATGTTTGATGTACTGCTCCATCCTCATTTCAATGTTTAACCTTTTTCTTTCCATCCATGTTAATGAATTTAGAAACAAGCAATGGAGATAAATCCAACGGTGTCAAAGGATAAAAACCATATACAACTTCAAATGGAGAAAAGTTAGTAGAAGAATGAACATAACGATTATATGCAAACTCAACATGAGGTTAACAATCCTCCCAATGCTTAATATTCTTTTAATGATAGCCCTTAACAAAACATACACAGTTTTATTCACTACCTCGGTTTAACCATCATTTTATGGATGACAAGTAGTTGAAAATAACAATTTAGTACCCAATTTACACCACAAAGTCTTCCAAAAGTAACTTAAGAACTTAGTATCTCGATTCGAAACAATTGTCTTAGGAATACCATGAAAACACATAATTTCCTTAAAGAATAAATCAACTATATGGGATGCATCATCAGTTTTGTGACATGGAATAAAATGTGCCATCTTTGAAAATCTATCCACGACCACAAAAATCGAATATAAACACACTTAGACCTAGGTAAGCCAAATACAAAATCCATAAAAATATCAATCCAAGATTCATTAGGTATAAGAAATAGTGTATACAATCCATGGGGTTTAACACGAGATTTAGACTGATGAAAAGTAATACAACTATCATAAATTCTTTCTACATCCCATTTTATATGTTGCCAGATAAAGTCTTTTCCACACCAAAATGACCCATTATCACCCCATGTGATTCTCTAACCAATAACTCACGTAAAGAACATGCAGGTATACACAATTTATTTTCGTGAAACAAAAATCCATCAACTTTAAAGTATTTACCCACATCATTCTTCTCACAACATTTAAAATCTTCACAAAAATCATGCAAAAACTTGTTGGTCGGATTACCGATCACTAAACACGCGCAAGTATACACGATCTAACAAATAATACAGTGATAAGATGATTTATCGATCCCACGAGGAATTATCACTAATATTTACCAAATACTGACTTTATATCGCTTCAGTCTTATTCGAACAGCAAAATAAAAGGTGTGTAATTAATCTAGTTAAATCTAATTATCAAAGCAAGTAAATAGATAACAATTGGTATCTAAGGCGCTACAAGCTAAGATCATAACTTCACCCCACACTAGCATTTTGTCAAACACTTGGAATGTTTCATCAAACTTCCTAACTTTCTCTCTTTGGTCTTAGTGGTCACGACAGATTGTTGACCGAGAACATGCAAGTGCTCATACACCTCTTCCGAGGTATGTATAAATCTATCCTCTCTAGATCCACCCGATAAGGAATATAACAGAAAAAGAACATCCAATCTAGGTAATAATCCTACACATTCCTATGCGAATTAACCATAACAAGGAATTTAAAGCATAGGTTCTCAATTAGGTCACACAGGGCGCACATGTATATTCCTATCCTATACACAAATTATGCAGTCGAATCAAGTAGACAAATCATAATCACATGCCAATATATCAAGGTATAAATCAATAATCCATTTTCTAATTTCTTATAGATTACCAAAATCATCACTAATTCCTTAGCAAGAATCATTAAGCATAAATATATTGATCCAAACCATATGGTGCCAACCAAATAGAAAAGATATTCAATTCAAATTAACAAAGGGTTCCATTATAACCTTAGAGCCAATAATTAGTTCATAGATCTTAAACTAAACATAAGTAGTAATATAAATAACATTTATAGAATACAAAATCAAAGAAAATAAATAGAGAAGAATAAACTCTGTCAAACCTTCCTCAGTCTCCAAGAATTCTAATCCTTTCAAGCTTTCCAATCCATGTTGCTAAGTGCTCTTGAGCTCCACGAAATCCCAAACATCTCCCTAATCTACCTAAACTATATGTACAATCATTATCTACTAGAAAATGGAGAGAAAACTAAATAAAAGAGAGAGAGTATGAGAGGGCAGAGATATCATAAAAGGAGGCTGCCCAATATATATATAAGTTTCCTTCAGCAGCTAGGTCATTTGGCCTTGTTGTCTGCCTGGGAATCGGAGGTGGCGCTATAGTGCCAGGATTAATCCTAGAAGAGGTCTTTGCGATTGCCGGTCTGAGGAAACCCGACCTTTTGCCCAAGAAAGCTGGAAATGACCTAATAAGACCCGCAAAACATATACTAAGCAAACTAATAATAAAATACGACGAACAAGCAACTTCTTAAGCATTAAAGGATCCGATTCGTGGGTATAAATCTCACTCATCAAATACACCAAAACTTAAGCCTTTTCGTGTCCTCAAGCAAAACTATCTAAACAAAAATATTAAAAGTAAAATAAAAACGCGAATCAAGTTAAATACTATACACCTGCATCATGGCTTCTAAGCTCAAAACAACTACTCTCAGAGAATAAGAAAAATACAATTATGAGTAAAGGTTCAATCAATCTCAAGCTTAAGACTATATTCGATCCATTCTATGTGTGTGTGTGTGTGAATACCAACTATCCTAACTAATCATAGCTCAAAGCTCACAAAATTGATCGTAATAAAAAATTGCTAACTTTATAAACTCAAACACGAAGGTGATGTTTGATCTTCATGGCAGCGACTGGGTCATTTTAGCCATTCAGTCAATTGTTTGCATTACAGGTTAAAAAGTTTGCTTATTTGAAATTTTTATTTTCTGAAATGCATAAATATGTTTAGTGATTTCAGATGTCAATTTTAATTTGTGTACTGAAATTGTGCAACTAATTTGTGCAATTTGTATAATATTGGTTTGATTTTGGAGTAACTGAGCATACATTGAATATGTATATATTGAATTGGCAAGTTTTTCATTTTAATTAATTACTGGCATATATTAAATTGGGGATGAACATTGGTTTTACTATTTTGAGTATTTATACATTGAATATGTTTTTTATATGAATGATTGGGGCTGAGCATAATTTTTTTGTTTTTGTTTTCTTTATATATATGAATTTCTGTTATACATTGAATCGATCACATTCATTTGAATTGCAGGAAATTTTTATGATATATATTCGTAAGGTGTAATTCATTCTGGTTTATTCTGATTATAATGGATTTGAATTTGTGTAGTGGTAATTAGTATATTGTTTGATGAATATATGATATTTCTGACGGAATTCCCGACAGAATTTTCTGTCAGAATTATTCAATTGCATAATTTGTGGGCCCTACTTTGTAATATTTATGTATTTTAATTAGTTTCTAATATTAAAATGAACTACGTAGTATTTACTTGGTTTCAAACTACTAAAAAAATAATTGGTATATTATAACATAAACTAAATTTAATATATATATATATATATATATATATATATATATATATATTATATGATAAGATAATATAAAATAATAAAATCAAATAACATAATTAAGATAAAAAATAGAATATAAAATACAATATACTATTACAAAATAAAATATTTTAAAATCAAATAAAGTGAAATAAATTATAATAAAAATAAAATAAAAATAAAAGAAAATAAATTATAATAAAATAAAATAAATAATTAAAGTAAAAATATAAAAAAAAATAAATAAAATAAATAAATAAAAATAAAAATAAAACAAAAGATAATAAGATAAAATAAAATAAATACAATAAAATAAAATATAATAAAATACTATAATTTAAATTAAATCAAATACATAAATTTAATTGAATTTAATAAATAAAATTAAGAATAATTATTAAATAATTAAAAGTTAGATAATGAAATAAAATAAAATATATTTAATAAAATAAATTTAATTGAATATAATGTAAATTAATAAAATAAAACAAAAATTATTAAAAAAATTATATAATATAATTTAATTCAAATTAAAATAAATATCTTGAAAAAATTAAATCAAAGCTAATAAAATAAATTAACCCTAAATTAAAATAACATAGCATAAAATAAAATAAAGAAGTTTAAAATAAAATTAAAACTAAAAATAAAATAAATTAAATTAAATAATATAAAATAAAATAAAATAAAATAAAATAAAGAAGTTTAAAATGAAATTAAATAAAATAATAATATTTTTAAATAATATGTATCATGGATTGAGTAGCATTTACTTAATTTATTATTGTAAAAATAAACTAATTAGCATTTGCTTAGTTTTCCACAATTACAATAAACTGCATATATACTTGTGCATATAGTATACACAGGTAGGAGCTTAGAAACCTGTTTGACATTCACTCATTAGGAGTGAATGTCGAATAGTCTCCAATTTGGGACTGTTACTGGATGTTATGTCTCTCACTTAGGTCGGTGTAAATTCACAAGGTGTGTTTTTATAAACTTTTGAGGATTTTTCAGCTGGCGTCTCTACATGTTCTCTGAGTGCATACTTAGACTAAGTTGTCTTGGTCTATTTTGTGTATTTGGAGACCATGGGTAGTGTAACGTCTCGAAATCCGGTCTATCTTCACACCCAGATTTCATATGTTACGAGTACATCTCCTTCCAAACGTACATCATTATATAGTCAAATATAACAACATACATTCTCAAATCCCAGGTTCTAATACCTTATAACCTCGCTTATTACAAATAATGATAATTACATTATTCTTTTCATCTTACAAGAGTGACTTTCATCCACCACCAAGGATACATAACAGTTCATTAAACTAGTCTATAGTTTAATTAACCTATTCCACATTACAAGTCTTGGCTTGATCTTCATGCTCATTCATACACTGAATGACTCTTCATCTAGATACCGGCCAGCTTGATCTTTATGGGATCATTAAGTTCTTCTACTCGTACGCTGAAAATGTTTTTCATTTAAAGCAAGTGTGAGCATTCAATTTCTCAGCAAGTCATAGCAGTTGAATAAACAACATCAAGAATTTAAACATTCTTTTAAAACTTCAATATCCGAACAAAGGTTATGAAGCAACTTGAATAATAGGAATAATTCTGATTCCTATCATATTAAAACATTAGTCACATTCACTTTGAAATACTTTCAGTCTTCTACCTTTTCATGCACATTCCATCTAGCTAGAATCGTTAGCACAAACTTAACAATAACGGTTCATGAATAAACAGATCATTTTCATATTGAAAAATTCAACCAAAGAATAGTTCATCTTATAGAAACACCGAAGTGTTAAAATTATGGCACAAGGCCTCATACATTATACCACCTTGTACAAATATCACACATTCACACATAGATAAAACTTCTCATGTTCAACATCAGAGAAATTTAAGAAACTAGCATAATACTAAACATGAATGAAGTTAAGAAACTTGCCTTTCGTATAGCTACAACTTATAATTTATGCTGAACTGCTCATCGCAATCCTTATATAACACATAAGGAAATAGCACACACACCAATTAGTCATGTATATTTGACTTACGCATTGGTTTAAACTTAACTTTACTTCTTAGGTTTCGCATTCTTGCAATCTAAGTTTACGCGACCAACTTTTTTTACCGCTTTACGGCGTTATGACATTTGGGGATGTCTTACTTATACGATCATCATCTTTGATGATTTACATTCATATCTTCTTCTTATAACTTTTTTAGGACTTAACACACTTTGAATCTCTACTAGTATTCCATATGGTACTCTAAGTAGTTTCCCATAAATAACCAACAAACTAGTTTCCCGTCTCATCTACACTGTCTTTCACAGCGAGTTAGATCGATTGCTAGTTTTGTATATACCTCCGCTCTATGAAGAAATTGTTTAGCCCAGCTCCTATATGTCAACCATTAAAGATTACGATTATACCATAACCTAAACTTATCCGAACCATTAAAGCTATAATGTTCGTTAAGTTAATTTTCTATTCCTTATGGCTTTCTGGCAACTAAATGCCATACCTCAGGATTTATTCCTTATCCTCTAAGTCGTACTGTCTTTAGTATATTACCAGCGATCGTTCAATGTTAATACTTTGCATTCATAGCGTTAAGTATTTTACATTACCTAATTCATATCTTATAACGTCCGGTGCATTCGACTTGGAACGTTATCGAAGTTATAATTATTAACTCGGCTTCTTAACGTTATACGTCATTAGTTCAGTTTCTTCACCGTTCATATGTTTAATCATTAGTCTTCATTACTTTATAGTCAAACCATACATAGCGTGTAGGTTCTGCCCGTTTAATATTTGCGTACACCCAACCCCCATATCGGATAAGGTGTTTAACGCTTACGTTTTATTCTAACATTTTCTATCCGACTCACATTCAGACTTTCATTACACTTATTACTGTTTATTACAACTTTTTTAATAATTCTTATCTTACTACCTACATCAACGTCTAAGTCATACAACCAATGTATACTTAGAACGTTCGCCTGACGCGAATACGATTCACGAGGATCAATTACGTATTCTGCGTTCACGTTGATCGACTCTTAAACTCCCAATCAACCTTTACCTAAGGTTTTAATTGCTCTTATTCGTTATCCATTATATGAACCTCACATTCATCATCTTTTTTAAATGTCGAAGCCATACTGTTCGTTATATGCTAAGACCGATCGTCCAATGAAATAACTTTAAGTTTACGTTCTTTGTCTTTTAATCCCATTCAATCTTTCTATTCAACCTTTACTAAAGGCTTAAATCATTTGATTAAGTGTTACATTATGTGAACTATATGTTCACTATCTTTCCTTACACTTCCCCAGGAGTTGAGCAGTTAAAAGCTCTTCTCTGGGTTTTTCCCTGTACCGGCGTTGCGGCGCCGGTTCCCTTTGTTATTGTGGTGCTACAGCACATAATAGCAGTAGTTGAGTGCTCGGGCTAGCGTTCCGACGCCGCTTCCCAAGGCATAACTGATGCTGCGGCGCCAGTTCTAAAACTCAAATTTTTTTTCTAAGTGTTGAACATGTTTAAGACGTTTATTTTGAAATCTCATACCATCTTCTCTCTATATCTGAATTACTCCGTTCTTAAGGCGTTGGAAAGCTTGCAAAACCCTCTACAATTCCCCTTGGATAGATTAACTTTCATGAGTCTCTAACAAGCCTAAATCTTGGCTCGAAAGTCATCCCTTACTGAGTTTTTTAACTTTACGTTTAATTTTCGTTTGTTTGTAATTCGATCATCTGAACTCGGAATTCATTCGTTCTTAAGTCCATGACTCACTTTTTCTATGTTTTCTTACATTCTTATGAAACCCTACACATTTGGATTCATTTATATACTTTCTACTTTTCGTTAGTCTTTTACGAAATGTTTGCCATAACTTCGTTATAGCTAAATTATAGCTATTCTTCATGAACGTTTCTATCATTCCTAACCAAGAAACAAGCATCTAACGTATACACGATGGTTTTAAACTTTTCCATCAACAACAAGTTCTAACTATGATGGTTTTAAATTTGTCCATCAACAACGTTCTTCGTGTTCTTCGCATTCTTCATTCGTTCTTCATTTTTAATCGATACTTTGATTATGATTTCACTTTTTCTTGGAATTTGGTGTTATAAAACATCATTTATTACTTATTTCACCGAATCATTCATATGATTCATTCTGATCATTTAAATTGATTATGAAATTCATACTTAAGAAAGCTTTTAAGAAATTTATAAACTAAACTTCTAATTTTTATTTCTTTATTTTCTCATTATTTCAACCATATAAAAATTATTCTTAACATCTTTTACTTCTATTCTCATTAAGTTATATGATTCCATATAAAACTTAAAGAAAATCTATATTAGACTAGGTTTTAGGATTACTTTTCTTCTTTAATCTTCTTACGTTGGACAAAGTTTGAACACGGGCTAGCTTTTCCTCTTCCTTTCTCTCCTCATCCTAATTCTCTCTCTCTCTCTCACTCTCAAGTGTTGATGATTTTCAAAATCACCAACAAATGAGCTAAGGCTCTCATTTTATAGAAAACCAAGGCTAGGGGCAAAATAGTCATTTTGCCCCAAATTACTATTTCCACCTCCTTACTAACCCCCTTACTATTCACGAAGCTTCTCTTGGAAGTTTCATGCTTCCGTCTTGCGGAATTCGTCCGACAGTTCAAAAAACTGCGATTCCCGGAATCCAAATATTTTTAGATTTTTCGTCTTTCTTTTACAGATTAACTTTAACGCATTCTTCGGAACATTATAAAACTAAAAAACACTATTTGATGATAAGAGTTCTCCTTCACGTTTTCCCCTAACGTAGTTAAACGAATGAAAAGTTTATAAAAATACTTTTCGTCATTTTTATTTTATCTGCTTTATGCACGTTTTTCGAGAAAAACTTTTATCGGTTAACTTAACTTTTCACGACATACTATCGTCAAATCTTTTGACGGAATGTCATTTTGACATACCAAACTCTCGAAAAGGCTTAGGTTATTCAAACCTTAACCCTTAGGGTTTCGTGGGTGAATAGTGTTTATTTCAATTTTTTCCCAGGAAATATTTTTGTTCCTGGGAAATTTTTATTTTAGTCTTGAAAATTCTTAATCCTTCTATCTACCTCGTAGCTAGAATCCTCCCGTATTATAATCATTCTAGTTTCTAGAATGATTAATACACACATAGCACATAATAGTATTAATAAAAATTTATTTTATTAATAACTAATTATTTAAACTTAAATTCCGGACAATCCAATTTTCTTGGTTGTCACATTCTTCCCCCTTTATAAAAATTCTGTCCTTGGAATTTCTAAAACCACATATATACCTAGATGCTTTATCCTTACAACCTTTTAGCAAAGGTTTTATTCCTTCCCCTTCCCTTACTTGTTGAAAAAATTTCAACATTTATTTCTTCTAACATACTCTTCTTCTCAACTTCTCTTAAAAGAAGTTCTTATCCAAACATTCCCTAACCTTCATAACTTATCAAGAATTATGAATTAGAAGGAATAAATAGGAATATAAAGATTCCTTTTAATCATTTCACACTTTTGCTAAAGAGTCAAATCGACCATGACCTCATACTAGGTTTAACAACATTTCACCGTAAACCCTTCTATCACGGTCAATTTACAATCATCAAGAAAGTAAACTGCCTCTTGCATACGTAGGGGATCAACCCATCGTATAACCCCATTTTGGGGTATGTTCACCTCAGACTTAATCATCAAATTCCGTCTCAAAATAATTTGGTTTGGCATAACTTCTTAAAGAAAGCTTGATTTCCTTTTAAACATGAAATACCATTTGTCTTAGCCAAATTAAATAGCTTAGACCATACCAATAAATTGTACATCAACTTGAAAAATTCATCTAGTCAAATAAATTGACATCAAATACTCTTTAAATTCTTTTAATTATAACTTCAAAACATTTTATGACGTTATGATACCGTACCGTTTCAAAGTACGTTGAGGACTTCGTCAGTTTATGACTTTGTCATTATACATAATACTATAACGGATTGTTGATCCTAAGATCACATCCAACACTATGTTCAATTGCATTAATAACTCCATCCTTTTACCATCCAACACTGATGATATAAAAATTTGTAGACACTTAAAATTTTGCATTTCTGTTACTAACCTGGCAGGAGGGCAAAATTGTCTTCCAGAGATAACACTGGGAGTTAAATCAACTCAATTCCAGAGACAACCCCGGAGTCCTCAATTTTCCATCTTGAAGACAACCTTGAGATATCCAGCTCCAATCCCAGAAACAACACTGGGAGTTTCAGTTTCAACCTCGGAGACAATCCCGAGGAATACAGTTCCAGCTCCAGAAATAACACCGGAGAAGGTGTCGACATCGGGATTTTTATTTGTCCCTTTTCTGTTCTTGTCTTTTGGTGTTCTCATGTTAGGTGAGATTTGTTTGAAAAAACAAGTTGTGAAAAGGTCTGACATTTATATGTTGACGATTTGACTGTAAGAGTCGCCAATTGTTTTTTTAAATGGTTGTACCAACACAACCGAGAAAAGGTTTGCACATTGACCCAGTGATGTGACACTGCTAAACGAGTCTGTGAAACCGAGATTCATTAGGGTCCGGGGACTTGCTTATGCGGAGGGAAGTTGTTAGGCACCCCCCGACAACCGTGTTACCACGGTGATCGCCACTTTTCAATTAAACTGTTATATGAATGTGTGTGCGTGTGGGGGTTAATGTGCAATTATCTGGCAGTAGTGCTATACCTCATTCGTACTTATATACATAGGGTTTGAATTTGTATAAAAATTCAGTTTTTGTGATGAATGACTTGTTTGAGTTGTGATTCTGGGGACAAAATCCTTGTAAGGAGGGAAGCATGTAACAATCCAAAATTTTAAATTATAATTTTAAATATTTATTGAATTATATAAATATTTAATTAATGTGTTTATTGTTGAATAAATATTTGTTTAGGTTGATTTGATTTGATTATTTATTTGTTAACAAAATAATTAATGAGTGAAGGAAATTAATGATTATGAGATAATATTCTAATTTAAGTTAATAATTAAGTTAGAGAGTTGATAGGGATTAAATTGATTATTATGATGTTTTAATTTAATATGATAATAAAAGTGTGATAATAAACTATACTATAAATGAGTTATAAAAATAAATTAAAGGAGTTTAATTTAGTTTTTTCAAACAAGGCTTAAAGATATTAAGTCTGTATTTTAATTAGTGTTTGCCAAACATAGCCTTATGGTTTTTAAATTTTGAATTGTAATTATAATAAATAATATAAATAAAATAAATAAAATATAAATAATATATATTAAATTATGGTAACTGATAATTTAATATTGTCATTAGTAAAACGTCAGTTTTAGACATTGGGTTTGTGCGTTGGCTGGAGTTGTATTTTATTTTACGTGAAAAACATTTGGCTTAAGCCTAAGAAGAGAAAAGAGAAGAAGTTGTCAGAGAATTTTCAAAGAAGAACTAGAGAGAGTTTGAGAGGAGAGAAAAGTTCTGTGAATTGGAAACACTTTGTCTTCTAACAAGGGTTAACCAAGCAAGAGAAGGTATACTTCTAATTTCCAAAATCTTTAATCCTTATGTATGAAAAGTTTTTGTGTTCTTGAGTTTCATTGTAGTATAAAGTTGTTTACAAAATTGTGTATGAATATGGTTTGTAGGAGTATCAAAATTGATAGCTGATTGTAAGCTAATAGATAAATTGAGCCTTGAATATGTTAATTCGGTAAGAAACGAAGAGAACGTAGTTTCAATAAGTTAATTTGGTGTACAATGGTGACCACAGTGTTAATTTGTTAAAGATGTCAAGAAATGGAGTTTTGTATAAAACATGGAATTGAAAGGCTTTAAATTTGATGTTTATGTTATTTATGTGGGTAAAAACATGCTAGAGACCTTAAGTTATGTTTATGTGAAATCCCTGTAAGTTATACGGGCTCAATTGGTTGCTAGTTGGTCAAATTTAGCTTTGCTTGTGCTCGCGTTGCCTGAAACTGAACTTCAATGCTGCAGCACCAAACTTAGCGCTATAGCGCCAAGCCTCGCACCGTAGTGCCAACTCTCGGCCTATAACTCGTGTCGCAGTCTCATCCCGATGTAAATTGTAGCCTTCTGCGGCGCCATCCCTAGTGTAAATCGTGAAAAGCCAGCAGTGCCGATTAAGCGTAATGGCGGAAAAATTGTTTTTTTTATTACACAAAGTCTGTAATTGTTAATAAGGTTCAATTTATGAATGTTAAAAAAATATGATTTTGTTAATCGTGGTATTATAGTACTAAGAATGAGAATATTATTAACAGTTAGCGAGTTTTGTTATTACATTACTAGTGTAACTTGACTATGTGATTATAACCAGTGCATACATGAAATAGATACTTATTTGTATACAGAGTATATGTAGTAACTAATTGTGTCATAATGACATGTGTATAAGATACTATGAACTGAATTATTACGGTTTAGCTTACACGCAAGGCAAGTTTTCTAACTCTAAACTTTCTTTGAGCAAGTTTCTTAACTGTAAATTATATCGTGCAAGGTTCTTGACTCTACCTTGTTTTTTATTGAGCAAGTTATTCCTAATCCTATTTATACAATTCGTGCAAAGTTATTTAACCTAAACTCTTACTTTGAAAAGGTTTCCCACTTTAACTTGTTATTTAGCATTAAAGTTTCTAAATTCTGATACACTAATGTTGAACAAGATTTATCGTTTAATTTACTATTTATTATGCATTCTCAATACTCAATTCTAAAAAAGATTCAAACCTTAGCTTAATGTTGTTCAAGCAAGGTATGTTATGTTATTCAATGCTTATGCTCTTAGATTATTCCTAAAGCATGACCTTAATATACAATGTTGATTCATTTATGATTTATTCCACAGCATAATGTTATTACATTCTTATTCAACTAATCCTTAGTTGATGTTCGTTAAACTCTAAATTACCTTAAAACTTATCCAAACCAAACTTACTTTGGTGCGAAATTGTATTCTAAATACTGAGATGAATAACCCTATTACAGGGGATAATTTATGTATAGCGTTTAAATGTTTGTGCACAATACATTGTACGAAGGGCTGATCCCTCTAAGTACGAGGAGTCCCTATAGTCTTATGACTATTAAAGTTTAAGTTGAAAGAATACTTATAACTATGAACATTTTTTCGTGGTCTTTCGACCCTAAGAAATATATTTCTAATTTTGTTCCTGATTATTATTGATGAAGCACATTATTCAGTTCTATGGAACCTATTCATTTGGTAGTTGATATGATGTTTATTCTTTGTCATTTCATGTGAGCATTGTTTTCTCACTCTTGCTTATATAGATATTACAGCTAAAGTTGAGAAGGTCGATGAACCTACCACCAGTAAAGGAAAATGGAAGATGAACAAGTATTGAAGACTTGTATACGTATTGACTTTTATATTGTCAGACTTTATTTTACATATTGTGATGTACTTATTTAATTTTCTACATTTGATGTTTGTATTTAAAGGTTAGATAACCTGGGAGATTTTATTGAGCTTATTGATATAATCCTTTAATGGGAAGGTTTATTGTTAAACTTTAGTATGTTTTGGTAGTTAGACATGAATGTTTTTATCAAGTGAACACCAAATCTGGTGGGAATGAGGTACCCAGATTTGGGGGTGTCACAAGTTGGTATCAAAGCTTTAGGTTATAAACCTTAGGTGGGGAAAAGCCTTAGGAAGTAACCTCTGAAAAGATAGTGGTGATAAACTCTTATCGAGTTTTAAGAAAGAAGTAATAAAAAAAAACTTATGTGCTTATGTGATTGCAACTTATGTGCTCGTGAGTGTTGAGTAGTTATAAATAGTAATTAAAACTTAAAATTTTGGTTATCAGGATGGCTAATGTAGGAGAATCCAGTCAGGCTAGAGAGAAAGGATCCCTGATGCCTATGGAGGAGGAGCCTCGAGATATTCAGGTGGTTTGGGAACAACTACTGCCATGGGAAACATCTACGTTGGTCACAGTGGTTGAGCAGGATGGTTTACCTGATGAGGTGATGAGATAGAGATGGACGAGGAGGACCCTATTGAGCTGCCACAGTCGATTGAGGATGAGGAGGACGAGGAGGAAGAGATTCCACTAAACTAGATTGCTGCCCATATATACGATGAGGTATACGACCGCAATGTAGAACTTTAGGATAATGTTGAGGAGTTGAGAGAGATAGTGGCTGAACAACAGACCTCAATGGCGCAGAAGGACAATGAGATCCATGATCTAGAGGAACGTCTGAGTAATGTCGAAGGGAAGCTGGTCCACACTGAAAGAGGAAACGAGTAGCTGACATACGAGATCACATAAATGAAGAACAGACTGAAGGAAGAATCTACTAAGAGGGCAAGAGCCGAAGACGTGTACGAAGAAACTTCTAAACGAGCTGGGGTAGTGGAGAGAGAGATGTACAAGTTATTATTTTATTCAAAGTTGTAGACACTCGAAATATTCTACACGCTTGTTACTAACATTGCAAGAGGACAGATTCGTCTTTCGGAGATAACCCTAGAAGACAGCTTACATCCATTTCGGATACTACCGGAAGTCAATCCCAAAACTTGGGACACACACCGGGAACATCATTTCCAACCCCGAAACACACACCGAAAGGATCATTTCCAACCTCGGAGATAACCCCGAGTTTCATCCTTGGCAATAACCCCAAGGAGTGCTGTTCAGTTCTGGCGATAACTCCAAAAATGCTTATTTTAAATGCATGCTATCAGCTTCAAGCTCAGACCTCTTGCCGAGGCACTCATACCTCAGACCCGGAGCTAACACCGGGCAGACAGGCACTCTCTCACAAGATGACATTGCAGCATACAAACAAGTAATCCAATCTCAGATGTAACCCTGAGCAACGTCTGCTTTCAACTCAAACCGGCGATAACCTCGACGAAGAGTCAAACGTCATCTTGCCCCTTCAACACCTGCGCGTCATCTCAACACTTCATCCATACATACATCCAACGATGTCCCACAAGAACCATGGAGTTACAATCCCGAGTGACTATTATGCGTGACAGTACCTTGGATAGAATTTGAAGCTTGAAGACCATGGGCATGGACCCCTCTTCCTGAATTCGTACAACCTCTAATCCATGTCATTGCGTAACTCTCGACACAAGTGGTCCGAAGAAGGTCACATAAACCTCGTTCGGATGCTCGGATTGAAGTTGTGCAAGTTCGAGCGGACATTACAGTGCACGAGTGCACGTATTTCGATATGACGGGAACCGCAAAGCCCGGGGACACCTTGACCAGCCGCAAGTACACCTGCGGCCATCAGTCTATAAATATAGACCTTAGGGTCAGCCATTTGGGAGAGAGAAGGAGAGAGAAAGGCGAGGAAGCCCTGTCCAATTTTCTCTGTACACACCCATATTAAGTGTTTCCTCATCTCTAAACATCTGTTAGCTCACATATAGCTATCTTTTTATCTGGCAGGAGCTGAGTGTTTATCCATATAAAGTCATAGAAGTCTACATTGGTAGCCCACTGTAAGCCTTCTCACATTCTATAAAGGCTTCATCTCATATTAACACACACCTTTATTATACAATATATATATATATATATATATATATATATATACTGACTGTAACCACGAAAGCAACTATTATATATATTTATATATATATATATATATATATTTATTATATATAGTTTTATATATATATATACTGTTTCCATACAAAGCTCTATCATGTGAGCCTGGAATGTAACGATCCGAATTTAAATTAATATTAACTATTTATTGAATAATTTTATTTGGTGTGTCTAAATTAAATTAATTTATAATTTTAGAGGTTTGTATTATAACATGAGGTGTTATGTTGTTGTGTTGATTTAATAATTTAGATGGTATGTTAAATAATTAAATAAAGTTATAATAAAATTATAATTTGGTGATATTTACTAAAATGCTATATTTAATTAAAATATAGTATGTGACTATAATTATAAACTAAAGTGTTTATTAAAATAAATTAAAAAGATTTAAATTAGTTTTTGTCAAACAAGGCTTAAGTATTTTAATTCTTTAAAATTTTAAATGGTTTTGCAAACAAAGACTTATAGCTTTTGATATTTCTACTTTTTAAAATTTAAAATAAATAATATAAATAAAATAAAATAAATAATAAATATAATGTATTTATATTATATATCGTTTATCCTAGTAACTAATGTTATTTATTATGGGTATTAAGCCTATCTCAGTTGTGTATTATATCATTACGCATACCAGTTGATTTTCTTCTACGCATTCTAAATGCTAAAGTAGAGAGAATCAAGAGAGTTTGAGAGTGAAACACGAGAAATTATGCAGTAATTGCAAGATTGTGCAAGCTAATTTGAAGGTATTTCTTATACTGACCAATATATATATATATATATATGTCTACATATGTGAACTACGGTAAAGTTTTGCTATGCTCTGTGAAATTATATTTCTTCCGAATTTTGTTATGTAATTTAGTTATGGTGATTATACATGCTATAATGATAGAGTTTATGATTAAATAAGAGAATTGGATGCTAATTTCGTTTGACAGTAGGAAGAAAATTTGTCAGTATATGTATTCTTTGTATAGCTTAGGTAAGTACCAATTTAGATGGTCAATGTAAATTGAAGCTTGTATATGTTAGTTCTATATGATACGAGCATAACTTAATTTGAATGGAGTGATTTGGCCAACTAATGAATTCACAGTGTTGATTTCTAGAATGAATATCAAAAATGAAGTTTTATATGAAAAATATGAAAATTGTGGAATTAAAATAGTTCTAGTTGGTGTTAAATTGTTCTAATTGGTTGTAAATGTGAGCAATCACGTGTTATGATAGTTGTATATTTATCTTACGTGTTTTTATCACTGTTTGATGGGTGAAAATTGTGTTTGTTTGGCTAAAATTAAAACTCTTGTTCATTAGCCTTCTCTGCGTCTCGTCATGTACAACAATAAACAGACTTATTTAGTGTCAAGGCAAAAAATACTGCATTGCTGCCTTGATCCCAAGCCTTTATATGGCGTAATTTGCTACATACCACAGTTTGAGATTCGACTTGCTTATTCTTGCAGAATTGAGATAGCATCATAGCATGGTTTGAAATTATGTTAGCATGGGTAATGTAAAGGTTAACATAACATAGTGAAATGTGGTTAGTAATTCGAACGTTGTAAAAATTGGTAAACTATGAAAGGGACATGTTTTGATTTATTAAGCATGATAAATAGTGAACAAGTGTTGCGAAGTTAAACACTTAGAGTTTCTGAAATGTGAATGGTGATGAACATGTTTTGGTATGTTAGCATATCTAATAGATATTGTGGTTCTAAAATTATATGTAGGTGATCGTGAGTTTAATTTTATAGCTTACGCTCAAGGCAAGTTTTCTAACTCTATATTTACATTGAGCAAGTTTCTAAACTTCTCTTTTTACATTAAGCAAGCCTTTTATCCTTACATTTCTGTTGAGCTAGTTCTTACTTTAAAGTTTCGTTAAACGAACTATTGTATTCTTAATCATGATTTGAACAATCTAGCTATGACATTATTGTATTCAACCAAGTTTGAAGTCCAATACTTATTGATGCATTCTAAATTGTTTATTGTTAGACAAGTTTCATTATTGTTAATTGAATACGATGAATGCAGTTTTCTTGAATTCTAATTTCAAATGTTGAATCATTATAGTTCATTTACTTGAAACAAGTCATTTTCATGATAAGTGAGCTTTATTTTCAGCTTGCTATTACTTAATGTTTATTCAATAATTCATAGTCCTAGCTTAATTTCATTCAAGCAAGGTTTATTATTGTCATTCAATACTTATGCTTTGTAGTTGTTTCTAAGCATGAGATCAAGTATAGACAGTTCGCTTACACTTATTCATTGTTTCATATTATTATTGATCAATTGTTGTATTATCAAACACTATTGATTCAACTAGTCCTCTAGTTGATGTTCGTTAAACTTCAAATTACCCTTGAAAGCTACAAAACTTTCGTTGGTGTGGACTCGTACTCCAAATACTGAGATGAACAACCCTATATCAGGGGATTATTTTAGAGCTATGTAGTAGCGTTAAAATGTTTGTGCAATACATAGTACAAAGGGTTGATCACCTGGAGTACAAAATGATGGTCCATATAGTCGTTTAGACTGTTAAAGGTTACAGTAAAAACACCTGTGAACCTAGGACATAAATGATGATTATAGTCTTCTAGACTATTAAAGGTTAAAGTAGAAATACTTGAAAACCTAGAATAGAGTTCATGGTCTTAAGACCCTCAGTTATGTTTATTCCATATCTTGGATTTCAGTTCCTGATTATCATTGTTAGAGTACTATCCAGTTTTTGATGAGCCTATTTGTTGGCAGATATTATTGTTATTCTCCTGTTGATCCATTATTATATATCCAGTGAGCAATTGTTTTGCTCACTCTTGCATATTTATAAACTCATTGCAGCTAAAGTGGAGAGTAGGTAGATGAACCTTCGTTTAGCAAAGAAAGGAAAAATGTACAAGTGATGATATTGTAATTTTGATTTGATTATGATATTAGACTTTTATTTGTTATGATGATCTTAGACTTTATCTTAATAATGTTATGAAATAATTTATTTTCTGCTTTTGAATGATGTTTTAAGGTTAGATAACCTGGGATGTTTTTAAACTTAATGATGTAACCCTATTTAAGGGAAGGATTTTATGATTCAAATATTATTTTATTTGGGTAGATAGTATGAATGCTTGATTAGTGAGCACCAAATCTTGTGGGAATGAAGTACCTAGATTTGGGGGTGTCACAGGTTGGTATCAAAGCCTTAGGTTATGAACCTTAGGTGGGGGAAAAGCCTTAGGAAGTAACCTTTGAAAAGATAGTGTTGATGAACTCTTATCGAGTTTTAGGAAAGAGAAAGTAATATAACACTTATGTGCTTATGTGATTACAACTTATGTGCTCGTGAGTGTCGAGTAGTAATAGTTAGTAATTAAAACTTAAACTTTGATTGACAGGATGACTATTATAGGAGGATCCAATCAGGCTAGAGAGGAGGAGCCTCGGGATATTCGGTGATTTTGGGAACAACTACTTTGCCACGGAAAGCGGTTCCGCGATCACAGTAGTTGAAGCGGAGAGAGTACCACTGACGAGGATGATGAGATAGAGACAGATGAGGAGGATCCCGTAGAGCTGCCACAGTTGGATGAGGAGGATGAGGAGGAAGAGCTTCTATTTAATTTGATAGCTGCCCGTATGTACGATGAGGTGTATGATCACAATGTTGAACTTCAAGATACTGTCAAGGAGTTACAAGAGATAGTAGTTGAACAACAGACCTCGATGGCACAGAAAGACGATGAGATCTAGGATAGAGAAGAACGATTGAACAACGTTGAAGAGAAGCTGATTCACACAGAAGAGGAAAACGAACAACTGATGGGGAAGATTGTAGAACTAGAGAATAAGCTGAAAAAGGAATCTATTAAGAGAGCAAGGGCTGAAGATGCGTATAATCAAGCTTATCAAAGGGCCGGAATGGCAGAGGGAGACGCACAAGCAAAGAGGAAGAAGATGGAAGAAATGAACAACGTATTCAACACCGTGATCAATCGAGCTCAAGATCGAGTCATGAGTTATCCGATTCAGTTCGAGACGGTGCCATCATACGTATTGGATCGCCGAACAATGTTCCGAATTATGGAGGAAGAGCGTCGTAAGGCTACACAGTATCTTAGTAGGACATCGTAGTAATATGTAATTGATATGTGATTAGGAAATAAATGAAATGTAAATCCCGGGTATGATATAAGCAATGGGATGTGATGTTGATGATGTTATCCTGCAACTGTTATAGTTCAGGAAAGTTTATGGTTTAGGAAAGTAATGTAAATAGCAGTGATGTTATTGTTTTGATGTTTTTTTATGATGAATGAATAAAAGTTACTATTTTATTGAACGTGTTAAGTGTTATGTGTTGCATGTTAAACTTTTATGGTGTGCAACTTAAGTATAAAATACTTAAAAGGAATAAATAGAAGCTAATGGATGTATTTTAACAGAAAATGGCTTCAAGATGTCAACCACCACAACGGAGAACCACTGAGGAAAACAACAATAATAATTTGGAAGGAAACCCGGTTTAGCAGCTAGTGACGTTACTGACGGGTGCTTTAAAGAATCAACTTCAGAATCAAGGTACTACGTTTAAGGACTTCAAGGCGGTTGTGGACCACCAGAATTTCGAGGGTCCATGAATCCAGTTGAAGCACAGACTTGGATTATGGAGATCGAGAAGGTTTTTGATGTTGCTAGGGTAGAGGATAACTAGAAGACTGCTTTTGCAACATTTATGTTGAAAGAGGAGGCTAGCTATTGGTGGTAGGCCAACAAAACTCAGGAAGGACCAGGAGTGATGACTTGGGAAAGGTTCAAAGAGATATTCTTTGAGACCTATTTTCTAGAGAGTTCGAAGAGCCAGCTAGAGGTTCAATTTTTGGAACTTAAGTAGGGAACGATGTCGGTGTCTGAGTATACCGCAAAATTCAACGAGTTGGCAAGGTTTGCGCCATATCAAGTCGATCTGAGATGAGCGTGCAAGGCAAAGAGGTTCGAGCGAGGACCGAAACCACAGTTGTATACGATAGGGTTTCCCTGTTCCAATTAAAGACATTTGCAGCAGTGATGGAGAAGGCGATTCTTGCTGAAAGTGGAGGCGATGCAGTAACAAAGCACAATCAAGAGTAGAGAAAGAAGAAAAGTGAAGGTGAAGCTAAGAGTGTTGGTAACGGTAGTAATGGCAACAACCTGAAGAGGAAGTGGAATGGGAATAGAGGAGTTGGAAATCAGCAAAGAAACCAGCAAAATAAGAAGTTCAAAGCATTTGTTACGTGCAGAAAGTTTCATAAGGGAGTGTGTTTACTGGGAAAATGAGTATGCTTCAATTGTGGCCAAGAGGGTCACATCACCCCAATTTACACTCAAGCTAAGAAGAATGTGTGCTTCACGTGTGGATCCAAGGATCACTTTGCACGTGAATGCCCTAAGAAGAGATCTAGTGAGACAAATGGGAGCAAGGGAAATGCTAGTGGAGGTGCGTTGGCTATTGCTGGACCAACAACAACAAATAAGCCCACTGCCAGAACCTTCAACATGACGATGCAGGATGCGGTGCAATCAAAAGATGTCGTGTCAGGTATTATCCCAATCAATGATATAAATGCATATGTATTATTTGATTCGGGTGCTACTTGCTCATTTATATCTGATGATTTTGCTAAGAAGTTAGAAATACCTTGTGAAGAGTTTAAATTTCCTTTAAATATAGAAATTGCGAATAGGGAAGTGATTTCTATTAGGTTCGTATACAAGAAATATAGGGTGAACATTAAGGGGAATATTATGGCAGTAGATTTATTCCCGATAAAACTCGGAGAGTTCGATGTTATTTTAGGAATGGATTGACTATTCAATTATGGAGCGATAATTGACTTCCAAAAGAAGTGTGTAAACCTTTTGACTCCGTCAAAGTTAGTTTTTCATAGTAGCAAATCGCCTAGACAAATGAAATGTCCGGCGATGATGATGCGAGCTAAAAAGTTATTGAGTCAGGGCTGTGTGGGGTATTTAGCTTACATAGTCGATACTCAAAAGGAGAAGGGTATAAAATTGGAGGAAATACCGGTGGTTAGGGAGTTCGTGGACGTGTTTCCGGAGGATTTTCCAGGACTTCCACCTGACCGAAAAATCGAGTTTGTGATCGACTTAGCGCCAGGAACCGCTCCGATATCGAAGGCCCCGTACAGAATGGCCCCGGTGGAAATGAAGGAATTAATGGTACAACTGCAGGAGCTGCTAGACAAGAAGTATATTCAGTCGAGTGTGTCACCATGGGGAGCCCCGGTGTTATTCGTGAAGAAGAAGGATGGGTCAATGCGACTTTGCATTGATTATAGGGAATTAAACAAAGTCACTATTAAAAACAAATATCCATTGCCAAGAATAGATGACTTGTTTGATCAATTGAAGGGTCCTAGATATTTCTCGAAAATAGACTTGAGAAGTGGATATCACCAATTGAAAGTGAGGAAAGAGGATATACCGAAGATGGCATTCCGAACTCGGTATGGACATTATGAATTTATTGTAATGTCATTTGGTTTGACAAACGCCCCTGCAGCGTTCATGGATTTGATGAACAGGGTGTTTAAACCATTTTTGGACAAATTTGTGGTGGTGTTCATCGATGATATTTTGGTGTACTCTAAAACTCGAGAGGAACACATGGAACACTTACGTCTGACGTTGGAGATGTTAAGAAAATAAAAGTTGTACGCAAAATTCTCTAAATGTGAATTTTGGCTAGAACGTGTACAATTTATTGGGCATATAATCGATAAAGATGGGATTTCCGTAGATCCATCAAAAGTTGAAGCTGTGATAAATTGGGAACAACCAAGAAATACATCAGAAGTAAGAAGTTTCTTGGTGTTGGCAGGATATTACAGACGATTTATTCAAGATTTTTCCAAGATTGCTACTCTATTGACAAATTTGACAGTCTGTAAAAATTTTTTGACGGAGAAATGTGAAGAAAGTTTTCAAGAATTAAAGAAGAAGCTCGATGTGCACTTTTTGTTGTGTCATTCTGGAAAAATACAGAAACTTTGTGGTGTATAGTGATGCTTCACACAAAGGATTGGGTTGTGTTCTTATGCAGAACGACAAAGTTATTGCGTATGCATCAAGGCAACTGAAGGACTACGAAAAAGGATATCCGACTCATGACTTAGAGTTAGCAGCGGTTGTGTTCACACTGAAGATATGGAGACACTATCTCTATGGAGAAAAATGTGAGATCTACATAGACCATAAAAGTCTGAAGTATATTTTCACACAGAAAGACCTGAACATGAGACAAAGGAGATGGATGTAATTGATAAAGGATTACAATTATGAGATCTTTTATCATCCATGCAAATCAAACGTGGTTGCAGATGCCTTGAGTAGGAAAGGCAGAGAAAAGTTGATGTTGTTAACAGATAAGGAGGAGCTTATTACAGCAATGGCAAGGCTAGAGTTGGAAATCAAATTTCCAGAAGAGTCCGACGAAAAATTGTTCCAGATAGAAACTAGCCAAACTTTGATGGACAAAGTGAAGAACGCGCAACTACAGGATAAAGAATGCAAGAAGATAAAGCAAAGTGTAGTCGAGGGTAAAGAAACGAAGTATAAGGTCGATGCTGAGGGAATGCTAAGATTCGAGGGACGAATTTGGGTTCCAGCAGTGCATGATATTAAAGAAGACATCTTGACGGAAGCACATAGCTCAAGATATTCAATTCATCTGGGAAGTACGAAAATGTATCAGGATTTACGGCGTCATTTTTGGTGGCCGAACATGAAAAGAGACGTTGCAGAATGCGTTGCAAAGTGCTTGACATGTCAGAAAGTAAAGGCCGAGCATCAACGACCAAGCGGATTACTTCAACCGTTGGAGATACCGGAATGGAAGTGGGAGCATATCACAATGAATTTTGTGGTAGGTCTTCCAACGACTCAGAAACGATATGATGCGATATGGGTAATAGTGGACAGATTGATAAAATCTCCACACTTTTTGCCAATAAAGATTAGATTTAATCTTGATCAGCTGGAAAAATTATACGTTAAAGAGATCGTCTCAAGACATAGAATTCCAGTATCAATTGTATCAGATAGAGATCCAAGATTCACATCAAATTTCTGGAAGAGATTATAAGAATGCATGGGAACGCAATTGAAGATGAGCACAACGTATCATCCACAAACCGATGGGCAAAGCGAAAGAACGATCCAGACGCTTGAAGACATGCTCAGAGCGTGCATCATGGATTTCAAAGGAAACTGGGATGATCATCTACCGTTGGTGGAATTTGCATACAACAACAATTACCACATATGACATTGGTATGTCGCCATACGAGGCGTTATCTGACGAAAAAGTCTGAGAACTCCACTATCTTTGGGATGAAGTTGGAGAACGTCAACTGTTAGGCCCAGAATTGGTTCAGTAGACCGCTGAAGTAGTCAAACTCATCAGAGCAAGATTAGTAGCTGCTCAAAATCGACAGAAAAAGTATGTTAATCAACACAGGCAAAGTCGTGAATTTGAAGCAGGAAGTTTTGTGTTTCTAAAAGTCTCTCCTTGGAAGGGAAAAATTCATTTTGGCAATAAAGGAAAGCTCAGCCCAAGGTTTATTGGACCTTTCGAAATTCTACGCAAAGTGGGAGAAGTGGCTTATGAGGTAGCTTTACCTCTAGAATTAGAGCATGTGCACAATGTTTTTCATGTATCAGTGTTGCGACCTTATAAACATGATTACAAGCATGTGATCGAGTATGAACCGTTGCAGTTCAACTAAGATTTGTCTTAGGAAGAGATTCCTATCCAGATAGTCGACAGGAAAGAACAAGTGCTTAGGAATAAAGTGATACCTTCTGTGAAGTTGATGTGGAGGAACCACAATGTCGAAGAGGCTACGTGGGAACTCGAAGTTGATATAATGAAGAATTATCTTGAGTTATTTGTTTAGTCTGTGTCTTCGATTCTGGGGACAGAATCTTTGTAAGTAGAGGAGAATGTGACGCGATTTGATTGTTTAAATTGTGATTACGGGGACGAGAATCCTTGTAAGAGAGGAAGGATGTAACGATCCAAAATTTCAAAGTAATAATATTAAATATTTATTGAATAATAAATATTTATTTGAAATAAATATCTATTGTTGAATTGATGAATCTAAATTTATTAGATAATTTTCTAAATTAAATTAATTTATAATTTAGAGGTTTGTATTATAACATGAGGTGTTATGTTGTTGTGTTGATTTAATAATTTAGATGGTATGTTAAATTATTAAATAAAGTTATAATGAAAATTATAATTTGATGATATTTGCTAAAATGCTATATTTAATTATAATATAGTATGTGACTATAATTATAAGTTAAAATGTTTATTAAAATAAATTAAAAATGATTTAAATTAGTTTTTTGTCAAACAAGGCTTAAGTATTTTAATTCTTTAAAATTTTAAATGGTTTGCCAAACAAGCCTTATAGCTTTTGATATTTCTACTTTTTGAAATTTAAAATAAATAATATAAATAAAATAAAATAAATAATAAATATAATGTATTTATATTATATACGTTTATCCTACAATGGCGATGTTACTTATAATAACGACCCCAAAAATTTATACAATTTAATTCTAAACTTGATTAAGTTAATAATACATTCAACCTCTGATTTATACATCATTAAACCATAATACAACCATTGAAATTTGTGGAATAATTAAAATTTTCTATTACAATTAAAATTTTCTATTATAAACTATTCTCATTCCTAGAACTTTCAACCTTTACATCTAAATATCTCGTAATCATATTTAATACTACAATAGTTTACATTGCAAAACAATATTACAATTCAACATTAATACATTATTCTAACCTTAAATGTAATAACTTGGATATTTTCTATATAAATAAATTAGAAATTTTGCATATAATTTTTTTTATTATTTTAAATGAGGAGAATAAGTGTCTAGTAATGTGTATGATAAATACAATTATATTAATTACGAAAAATAATAAATAGTTTTAGAAATATTATTCATTACAAATTATAATCTTATAGTAATTAATTTTTATAGCGAAATGTTTTTACTATTTATTTTCCATAAAAATATAATTTCTATATTATTTTAATAATATATGAAATGACAATTAGAATTATAATAATAAATATTTTATTATATGAATTTTTTCGAAATATTTAAGTTAATTGTTTTAACTTAATGTTGTATATGAAAGATAAACCAGATATGGAATCCAAACCTTAAATCTGGGTTTTGATCAAGGAATGAGAATAATAATATAATATTAATAAAATTTTGATTTTTCAGTGCTATAATAAGTATTGTATATGTGTGGACAGATAATGGTTGGTTAATTATGATAAATTATGTCATAACCCTTATATACGTGTTTTACACCTAATTGTTAAACTTCGATTATGAGTTTGAGGCGTAATGTAATAATTGTGTTATATGAATTTTACTATGTATTATAGAATTTACGTAATTTGGAAAAACCCTAATTATTATTTAAACCCTAATTGCTAAAATTAGAAACCCTGATTACTGTTTTAGTAAATTATAATGATAATTAGGAAACCCTAATTGTTAATTTGGGAACCCTAATTTTAAAAACCCTAATTTTCTATTAAAACCCCTAATTTTAAATTAGTGTATTTTAATTAAAATTTTATTACACTTTAATTTTATTTTTTCAAACCCTAGAAATTTTTTTGGGAAATTTTAAGATTTAAAATCTAGTGATTAAACCCTAGATTCAAGTACCTTGGACAAGAATACCCTTGAAATTAAAATAAAATTACAAAAGTACCCTTTTTGTCCCATTTGGTGTATTATTGCTAGCCAAATCTTTGTAAATCTGGCCAGCCACCCTACACCACCCTAGGCCAACCTATCAGCTAGCAATTCCAGCACATGATCAGCCAATACAAATACATTGCACCAATTGATTTGCTAGATTCAAGAGAGAGAAAATGCACATTTGGCCTAAATTATTCATAAATACCTAGCCATTTTCTCTCAAGCTCAAACCCACGAAATTTTGGTCTTAGATCAGTCCCCAATCAATCCCCACGAACACCAATAACAAATCAGAAGGTCAGAGTAAGGATCAAAGCTTAGAAAAGGTACCAAAAAACCCTAACTTAAAAATTCTGTGATTTGATGTTAGATGTTATAATTGATTGTTAAAACATGTTGTTTGTAGTCTATTTAAGTGATCTGGGTTGGTATCTTGTGGATCCATAACATCTAAGTACTCAAAATTAAAGTTTTCAAAAATCTGGAAAAAGTTTAAAAATGAAGTCTGACAACGAATGTCAGGCCTTATATCTCTGTGATCTTTCATGCTTTTTGTGTTTTAAAATTTCTTTCTTGTAGTATGTTATGAGCACTGTAATATGGAACTTGAATCAGGTCCATATCTATTGTAGATTAAAAGATATTCATGGTCAAAGTGAGTTGATCGATCAGATATTCTGAGTTTCTGGGCAACCCAGAAACCCAGAATTTCTGACAGTCATATTTGGAGCTTCAGTGTTTGCTGATCCGTTATAGTATGGCCATGTTCTTGTTAGACACTTGTAGTCTGTTAGGCGATCTTTAATATTCAACTTGAATCAGGTCCATGTCTGTTGTGGATTAAAAGTTATTTAAGGTCAAAGTGGGTTGACTGGCATTGACCGACTGTTCTTGAAGCCCAGAAACCTCTGACAGTGTTTTTGCAGGGCTTGGATCTTGCTATGTTTAAGTTGTTTTGCCATGTTGTTGTTTTGTAGTTGTATAATGACATGAATACTACATGTTAAAGCTTTTATATCACCTAGACACTTTACATAATCGATTTTAATGATGGTCAAACTTAGCTAGCCGAAACTGCTCAAGAACATTTCTGGGAAACCCAGAAATGTTCAAGAACAGTTCCGGGAGGGTACTTTGACCAACCTATAGATCTTGATTTTGTTGATGATATGATGATCTGATGTTGTTTTATTGTTCCCTGTCAAGTAATCTATAAGTATGAATCGTTATATCACATGAAACAAGCTGGAACCTAAATTAAATTGAGCATGAACCAAGGGACTAGAATTTCTGGGTTTTTGGGAAAACCCAGAAATGCCTGACAGGAAGTTTGAATGGCCAGATTTTCATGTTGTATGTTATGACCTTGATTTTAATTGTTAATTGTAGTGTTACATAAGCACTACATGAAAAATATTTTACATGACCTAGAAACATTTCGAGATAAGAATTAGATTCGGTCAAACAGGGCACCTCGACCACTGACTTGTCAGTGTTCTTGAGACCAAGAACACCTAACATGACAGATAAGTGTCCCTATATCCTATAGCGACGATTATTAATAATTTTATTTTACTAAGCTCCGAAAAATGATTAAAAATAGAAAAAATTAGTTTTTAATTATTAAAAATACAAAATAAATTATCAAAAATTATTTTAAAGTCCAAAAATTAGTTTTTAATTATTTTAAGTATATTTCATAAATATTTCATATTTTGGAATATAAAAAGTATTTAATTTATTTAAATGTAATATTAAATAAATTATGTAAAAATGATTTTAATACATGATAAATCATTTAAAAATATATTATAGTCTGAGAAGATATTTTAAGTTATTTTCTATGACTTTTAATATTTTTGTGATGAATTTCATTAATTAATTAATATTAATGATGATTAAGTTATTTAATAAATGTATTAAATAAATGATGAAAAATAGAATTAATGATTTAAAATTTATATAAAAATGATTTAAAGGTTATAAAATTATTTTAAGTTATAAAATAAAACTTTTGATATTTTGTCATACAAAATATTAATATTTTAATATTAAGGATATTAGATTTATTTAATAATTATATTATATAAAGTAATTTAGAAATGATTTTAATATTAGAAAAAATCATTTCAAATGAAAATAAAGTGTTTAAAGATATTTTAAGTTATAAAATATAACTTTTAATATTTAAAGGATAATTTCATTAATAACTCAATATTAATGATAAGAATGTAATATTATGGATATTAAATTTATTTAATAATTATATTCAATAAATAGTTTTAAAATGGTTTAAATAATTTAAAAATCATTTAAAAAGGATATAAATGAATTAAAAATATTTTAAGTTATAATTAATGACTTTTAATATTTGTATAAATAGTACATTAATATTTAAATATTAATGATAATTATTTAAAATGATTTTAAATATTTTAAAAATCATTTAAGGGTAATATTAAAACTTTAAAAATATTTTGAGTTATTATAAACAACTTTAATATTTTGTCAATGGTTTCATTAATAGTTTAATATTGATTAAATATTAATGATAGTAAAATTGTTTAATATTTAAATCATTTAATTATGATTCCAGTGTTTGAAAATTTATTATAAATTATAATAAGTGTTTAAAAATTATTTTTAAGTCATTTAAAAATAATATGACTGATATTTTCAGTTATTGAACTAACTGGATAGAGTCTTAGACTCAATTATTACCCGATAAGATTGTCGGTACACCGACATGTTTCAGAAATTGATATGAACTTAGGTATTTTGACTTTATTAAATGATTGTTTGTGATTCAATGACTGTGGGATGTGTGTGACAAGGTGATTAGGTTATGTCTTTGTTGCGCATAGGCGCGTATTATGTGTTGTGATATGTTATTCTAATCAGTAAAATGATCTTATTACTGATAGGTGATTACATAAAAGATAAAACTAAGTTGCGAATTGTAAGCAGCGTACCAGGCAAGTATTCTACCTTTGCATTTCCTTTATGCAATGGATATGAATAAGAAGGTTTTAGAATTACATTATTATTATACTATATTATTAACCCTATTGTGATATATTCTATATCCGATCATTGTTTATCAACATGTTAGTATATGGTAATTCAGATATATATTCTGTTCGTTAATTTCTAAACATAGTTATACAAGTGTCCCAACTTGGATAATCATTGTATTTAATCACATGTTGATATATATATATATATATATATATATATATATATATATATATATATACCTCTAAGCTATTTGATCAGCTAGAGACATATTTAGAAATATCGTTGAATATGATAGAACCTTTTTGTATCCAATCAAATTGTTTTGGTTCGGATTCCAGACTAAGTATGAACATCCCGATCAATGGAAAACTTTTATGGACCCAAGGTGGATAAAGTGAACGATGATATCGTTCTTGTATGTAGTATTAATCAATACAGGGTACAACGGGCTGATCACCCTCCGTGCCCGTAAGTTATGACGATTTGCGGATGAAGTTCTGCTAAACCTATTCAAAAATTGAAAACAATGTTCATAGTATGTCACCTTAACCCTAAATATAGTCAATACGTAGTTTTAAAAATTTGATAGAGAGTTGTTATGTTATTATTATCGGTTCAGATTACTTCACAACTATTGACTTGTTGTAGAAGGGTAGTACAAAGAAAACATTTAACCCCTTTCAGTTAATATTCATAATTTTTATTACTTGTTGGGCACTCAAATGCTCACTCTTGCTTAAATTAAATGTTTTCAGTTAAGTATGATCAACCCGAAGGCTCAGGCAAGAACAAGGGGAATGGAAAGCTATTCGAATGAGATTTATAATATGTTGTGTAATAGTTATAGTTTATTAAGACAATGATACTTATTATCTATGATGTAATGAATGTATAAAGGTCTCGTACCTGGGAGTAAACTTTGATGCATATGTAAATTAAGTTTGAATTTTATATTATTGTTATTATTATTAGTATTATTCAGCTTATAGAAATGGTACCGTGAAGCATCGAGTTTGGGTTTCAATTACCCGGATTTGGGGGCGTCACATTAAACATGGTTCAAAAAATAATAACACAACCAAAGTGTATAAATATTCAAGTATCACATCTGATTCATGTCTTTCAGTTAACACATAACTTTACCTTAAATCTTGAACCTACAAAAGTGGTTATTTACAAGGTTGAGCTCGACAGCCCAACAAATCTAACAGTTTTCATGCATCAAATAGCACATAATAGCATGCTCAACATATATCTCATAAACATTGGACTAACATAACATACATGTTACAGTTCATATAACAAGTATAAAGATGTATAAAGATTGAGTTTCTTACTCAATCTGCATGCTTTACTCAATCAAAATAGTCATAAGTTGACTTTAACATTTCATACATTCAAAATATATATAACACATCATGCTCTTTGCAATAAAGATTTAAAATGGTTAATCACTAAGTTCACATAACAAATAGGAACTGAAAGACTTGCCTTGATCGTTGTTTACCAATAACTGTTTAATCAGCCTACAGTTATCTTCACTTCACGTGCCCTACACAATTATATAATCATGCACATCAACTATTAGTCACATAGCAATGCATAGTAATTGTAATGTAAACTTTAATTTATGTCTCATAACCCTTCCTATCATAAATACACAATGTTCAATTTGATTGTGTTAACTTTCAACTTATATCTCACTATATTTCATATTCGAAGTTAATTCAAGTGATTAAGTCTTGCTAGGACTACTTATTGGTTTTATATTAACACTATTCAATATCTTATTATATTCATTTCATTTGATTTAAAACACTTTTTACGTTCATAATCACTTATCACGGCGTTTTTACGTTTATTCGTCACACGCCCAATTTGTATCTCTTGTGTGTGCTTAGTATGCGTATTCAACTTATCTAATATATAATTTATTAATGTTAAACATCATTATACTTCATCATATTCAGGTTCTATAACTTAGAACAACATCTATTATCGTCGACATCACTATACTTGTGTATGTGCATGTCTGACGCCCTCCGATTGCCTTTGAATATGCATCAATCACAAAGATGACCATTTTGACTACTGTTCCCGACCTCAAATTGAAAAACGTAAAGATTAAAAGTTGTAGGTCTATTCGTTCTCGTTCTGGATCATCGTGAATCACCTAAATCGGAGTTCGTATGAAAAAGTTATGCCTATTTTACTAAAACAGGTCAAAGTAGTCACACCTAACATACTTTGGGCATAGCTGCGCCCAATTAAGCCTTGGGCATAGCGTAGCTGCACCCTACAGCGTAGCTACGCCCTAAATGACTTAGGGCACAGTGCAGCTATGCCTGTTAGCAGAAACGGGACCTGAAGCTACTGTTCTTCGCGATTTTTGACCCTTTTTTCTCCTACTAATCTTCATAACTTGAGTTATACACATCCAAATTAGTTCGTTTTCGATTCTATGGATTTGTAATTCATATAACTACAACATACTAGGATTTTAATAATTTATAGAAACATTAACGAACCTAAAATTTGACCCAAAATACATGTTCATACTCTAGTTTCATGTTTTAACACATTTAGCGAATTTGATCATTACGACTTAGCGTTTAGCAGATTAACATGATTTAAACTACGCCGCTTTCATTTCTTAACATACTAACATAATCCAACATCAATTTACAAATTATCACACATATTAAACATGGAATATATAACATACACTGTTATTTACTTTTCTCCCTATAAACCCAAATTTCATGTATTTAACAAGCAAGTAACAATCATATATGATGATTAACAGATTTTGCAAGAGTATACATACATATCAACAACCTCTTGTACAATAATTCAACAAAACCCAACTTTAGAGAATAGAAAATTACAAGACTGAGAATTAGAATTAGGGGTAAATTATACCTAAATCCTTTGATTATATGATAGCAAAGTATAGCAATCCTTTTCCAAAACCCTTCTTCTCTAACTCTCAATATCACTGTGTTTCTTCTCTTTTCTTCCAATCTCTCTCTAATTCTCTGTTATCTACTTAGCCTTAGGCAAAGAAATAGAATGCGTAGAAAATAAATTGGCCCCCCTCACCCCCACGCACGCCAGTCACAACCCCAAAGGTTTTAAATCGGCTTAAATTAGACCAAAGGCCACAAGGCCTTGTTTGTTACGCACTAATTCCCCTAACTAGATTATTTTAATAATCTTTATATTATATAGTTTCATGTCACACCATTAAATTAATTTAATTAACTCATACTTATAATTAAAATAATTATAATTCCCATTGTAATATACTTAATAAATCTTTACATATCTAATTTAATTAATAAATTAGATCAAAACAACATTTTATTTAATTTAATTATTTGCTTAAATATTAAGCTATTGGTTTAATTTAATTATTTCCTTAAATTAAATCCTTCAAATAAAATTAACATTATTCAATTTAATTTACATTAATCAATTTAGTTACTAAATTAATTCACCACAATTTTATCAACCATTTATTTATCTCAATAAATAAATAAATTTAAAATATTTATTTAATTCAATAAGTATTTAAAATTAATTACTAAATTCATTTAATTCCTTCAATAGTTAACTCAACTATTAAACCTCACTTTCCCAATATATGAATATATATTTTTCTTCACACCAGATCATATATTTCAACATATATAACACGTACATATACATACTAAAACTCAAAACATATCATAATAAGAATTTTAATTATTAAATTCTTATTTTAATAACTTATAAAAATTCGGGTTGTCACATCTTTCTCCCCTTATAAGGATTCCGTCCTCGGAATCAACGAAACCTCTCTTACTCGGTTTTCACCAAATCTCTTTTCAAAATTTATCGTTGAATAACTTCACACATTACCTTAATATAGGTTTTATATTTCTTACTCACACCATTGTTCATAATAAATTCTTGTAAGTTTTATTTCATAACATTTACTTAGACTCAATTATATTTGAGTATTACATATTCTTTGACCCGTTCATTACCTTTCCCTAAGGATCATTACCACATACTATATTCTCTGATTTAATTTAATTATTTTCTTAAATTAAATCCTTCAAATAAAATTAACATTATTGAATTTAATTTACATTAATCAATTTAGTTACTAAATTAATTCACCACAATTTTATCAACCATTTATTTATCTCAATAAATAAATAAATTTAAAATATTTATTTAATTCAATAAATATTTAAAATTAATTACTAAATTCATTTAATTCCTTCAATAGTTAACTCAACTATTAAACCTTACTTTCCCAATATATGAATATATATTTCTCTTCACACTAGATCATATATTTCAACATATATAACACGTACATATACATACTCAAACACAAAACATCTCATAATAAGAATTTTAATTATTAAATTCTTATTTTAATAACTTATAAAAATTCGGGTTGTCACACTTATTATGGGTATTAAGCCTATGCCAGTTGTGTATTATATCATTACGCATACCAGTTTATTTTCTTATACGCATTCTAAGTGCTAAAGCAGAGAGAATCGAGAGAGTTTGAGAGTGAAACCTGAGAAATTGTCTGCAATTGCAAGATTGTGCAAGCTAATTTGAAGTTATTTCTTATACAACCCTATTTTATATATGTATATGTCTACATATGTGAACTACGGTAAAGTTTTGCTATGCTCTGTGAATTATATTTCTTCCGAATTTTGTTATGTAATTTAGTTATGGTGATTATACATGTTATAATGATATAGTTTATGATTAAACAAGAGAATTGGATGCTAATTTTGTTTGACAGTAGGAAGAAAATTTGTCAGTATATGTATTCTTTGTATGGCTTAGGTAAGTACCAATTTGGATGGTCAATTCTTATGTTAAACTGTAAATTGAAGCTTGTATATGTTAGTTCTATGTGATACGAGCATAACGTAATTTGAATGGAGTGATTTGGCCAACTAATGAATCCACAGTGTTGATTTCTAGAATGAATATAAAAAATGAAGTTTTATATGAAAAATATGAAAATTGTGGTATTAAAATAGTTCTAGTTGGTGTTAAATTGTTTTAATTGGTTGTAAATGTGAGCAATCATGTTTATTATAGTTGTATATTTATCTTACGTGTTATTATCACTGTTTGATGGGTGAAAATTGTGTTTGTTGGGCTAAAGTCGGCTACTGTTCATTAGCCTTCTCTTCTCTGCAATACATGTACTTGTTAAGCAATTTCTTACTGATGTCAAAGGCAAAATTCAATGAGTCAACGGCTGTTGTCTTGATCCATCCCAAGCCTTTGTATATGCACAAATTGCGCCATACCACAGTTTGAGATTAAACTTATTGTTATTCTTGTAGAATTGAGATAGCATCATAGCATGGTCTGAAATTATGTTGGCATGGGTAATGTAAAGGTTAATATAACATAGTGAAATGTGGTTAGTAATTCAAACGTTGTAAAAATTGGTAAACTATGAAAGGGACATGTTTTGATTTATTAAGCATGATAAATAGTGAACAAGTGTTGCGAAGTTAAACACTTAAAGTTTCTGAAATGTGAATGGTGATGAACATGTTTTGGTATGTCAGCATATCTAATAGATATTGTGGTTCTAAAATTATATGTAGGTGATCGTGAGTTTAATTTTATAGCTTACGCTCAAGGCAAGTTTTCTAACTCTATATTTACATTGAGCAAGTTTTCTAGACTGTTAAAGGTTAAAGTAGAAATACTTGAAAAGCTAGAATAGAGTTCATGGTCTTATGACCCTCAATTATGTTTATTCCATATCTTGGATTTCAGTTCCTGATTATCATTGTTAGAGTACTATCCAGTTTTTGATGAGCCTATTTGTTGGCAGATATTGTTGTTATTCTCTTGTTGATCCATTATTATATCCAGTGAGCAATTTTTTTGCTCACTCTTGCATATTTATAAACTCATTGCAGCTAAAGTGGAGAAGGTAGATGAACCTTTGTCTAGCAAAGGAAAGGAAAAAATGTACAAGTGATGAAGACTTGTAATTTTGATTATGATTATGATATTAGACTTTTATTTGTTATGATTATCTTAGACTTTATCTTAATGATGTTATGAAATAATTTATTTTCCGCTTTTGAATGATGTTTAAAGGTTAGATAACCTGGGATATTTTTGAACTTAATGATGTAACCCTATTTAAGGGAAGGATTTTATGATTCAAATATTATTTTATTTGGGTAGATAGTATGAATGCTTGATTAGTGAGCACCAAATCTTGTGGGAATGAAGTACCTAGATTTGGGGGTGTCACAAGGAATCATTTGATCATAGATTTAGTTTACTGGATCTAGATTCGGTTCCCATGATGGACCTTTTTCAGCTGTGACAAGCTTGTACATTATTTTACAGTGTCTGAATTTCCTTGGATGGCTGTCATGCCCATGAGGAGTTTGACACTGCTGTATATTATTTTCTCGAAGATGCTTCGTATCTCGAAAATAAAAGCAAACAAGCCGAACATTTAATAATAAAATGGAAGTATCAAAGGCCTCAATAACTATTGAGCACAGGGTTTGAAAAACCTCTTTTTATAAAAATTCATTGCTATATCCTGTTTAAAACTGAATTTTTCTATAAATTCAAACCCTTTGTATATAGGTGCGAATGAGGTGTAGCACTACTTCCAAATAATTGCACATTGATCCACACACACACATACACATTCATATAACAGTTTCTTTGAAAAGTGGCGGTCACTGTGGCAACACGGATGTCGGGGGGTGCCTAACACCTTCCCTCCGAATAATCAAGCCCCCGGACCCAAATGAATCTCGGTTTCACAGACCCGTTTAGCAGTGCCACATCACTGGGTCAATGTGCAAACTTTTTTCAGTTGCGTTGGTGCAACCAGTTAAATACACCAACTGGCGACTCTTAAAGTCAAATCGTCGACATTATACATGTCGGACCTTTTTCACTTATTTTTTTCAAACAAATCTCACATTAACATGAGAACACCGAAGAACAAGTAACGAAAAGGGACACCAAAAAATCCCGACGTCGACAGGTGGTGGCTCTGCTGGGGATTCCAGTAAGAGGGCTTAAGCCGCTATTACAAGCTTTTCAAAACTGGTATATGCTTGTGTGTGAAGTTGCATTTACATTTATGATGAATGTGTACGAATGCATTTTACTTACTGCACTATACTATATCTATCTGTGATATTAGTGCTTCGTACATGTCATTATTTTCATAAACGGTGAGACACGTTTTATGTGAATGTATGTTGTGTGGTTCCTGTCGGTGTTTGATTACTGGACTCGTAGGAAGAATAATTCCAACGGGGCTCAGGAAAAGCACCACCCAGATTCACTCTAGTTGAAAGACTAGATTAACTTCCCGTCAAGTAGATTGTAATGATCTGGGAACCTTCATACCAAAAAGCCGCGAGAGAAATCCTAAGATAGGTCAAACTCTGATAAACCAAACACAGAGGAAAGTCTCTTCATGCTTTCCATTTTCAATTACTTGTAAAAGCATTTACTTGTAATTTTATTCCATGCTCATCTTTATGTAATGGAAAATATGAAGATTATCTATGCATGCATGTTATCAATTAACACCCGATTTTGTAGGATAATATTCCTAAAATGGACATGTTATGATAACATTTACATTACCCTAAGACTAAATCCTGTTACCCTCTCAAAATCCAAAAAGGCCACGAGCCAACAACCAATCATGTCTTCGTCTGACCAGTCTAATCCTGTTTCTTGTGAAGAATTTGATGGATTAAGTCAGCAAATCACAAATTTGGCTGTCTTGCTTAAAGAATTGCATCAATCCACTCAGGATACAAAGATGCCTCCACATACAGAATCCTCTACACAAGGAGGAACACAAGGTCTAGATAAAACAAATCTAGAACCTCCGTTGGATACGACCAACAAAGACCCTGAAAACACCCATCTCAAAGGAGATCCAGACATCGGTGATATCAGGAAGGAAGTACTCCAAATGGAGGAAACTATCCGTGTTCTCAAAGGGATTGGAACACATGGAAGTGTTTCATATGCTGACATTTGCATCTTCCCTGGTGTTCATTATCCAGAGAAATTCAAAACCCCTAATTTTGAAAAGTATAACAGATTAGGGAATCCTTATACACATTTGAAAGTGTTCAATTGAGAACTTGGATCTGACGCGAAAAATGAAAAGCTCAGAATGCAGCTGTTTCAGAAAAGTCTGACTGGAGAAGCCCATTTATGGTATACCAGATTAGACAACTCAAAGATCCATAGCTGGGAAAAGCTGGCTCACGTCTTCCTCACTCAATATAGTTTTCAATCTCAGATGGCTCCTGACCGGTACCAAATTACCAAGGTCAAGAAATAGTCTAATGAGTCTTTCAGAGAGTATGCTCAAAGGTGGAGGCTCCTTGCTGCTCAAGTTATTCCTTCCATGACGTAATCAGAAATGGTCATGACGTTCATAGATGTACAGGAAGCTCCTTTCTATGAGAGAGTCTTAGCTGATATTGGCAAACCATTCTCTGAAATGATCAAACACGGAGAGATGGCTGAAATGGGATTGAAGTCTGGTAAAATTCAAGACCTAGCCGCTCTTAAAGCTGTTGCTGAGCACATCCAGTCCAGATCTTATGGAAACAACCCCCGGAGGGTCCATAAAAAGAAAGAGGAGGATGTTTCCTTGATACTACAAGGTCAAAAAGGCAATCAAAGCATGCCTCTACAGAGGAGAAATTACTCCCCTTTTCAAGCACAATCTTCAAACCCTCCATTGCCTAAAGGTGGAGAAGTAAAGCGTCCTCGAACATTCACACCCTTAGGGGACTCGCTTGAGAACATTCTTGCTCTTCTGACTACTCAGAAGAAAATTACACATCTTCTTCCACTAGCCAACCCTAATGGGAGGGGTTTTAATGCTACTCGGAAATGTGCTTATCATGTCGGAGCACCCGGACATGATACTCAAGATTGTTGGGCCTTGAAACACAAGATCCAAGATTTAATAGACAACGGTGAGATCGTGGTCACCAAACCAGATCAACCTCATGTACAAGACAACCCTCTTCCTCAACACAAAGAAGAAGTGGTCAACATGATCAGTTGGAGCACTGGACAGAGTTCCAATTCTAATGGTGAATCATCCCAAACCCTCAAAGACGGTGTTGACAGATGGGATTATGCAAAGTTCCAGTTTACTATGGAACGAAAGATAAAATCTCTTTGCAAACAAATTGAGCAATTGGCAGAACTGGTGACCAACCAGCATAAAGTCACACGCCAATTAATCAGGCATGAGCATGCCTATCTCCTTTCTTTTTTGTGAATACTCCATCACCACCTTTAGAAAGCGAAGCTATGGAGGATAAGGTTGCAAAGAGAGGCAATCCTAAAGCCCATTGGGATTTTGCCAATCAAAGGAAATTTACCTATCTTGGCCAATCAATGGAGGAAATATTGCAAATGTTGATCAATGAAGGAAGAATTACCTTCCTTTTGCCTCCAATCAATCCTCGCTCAGGACGGTTCAATTCTGATGAAGTGTGTCAATATCATTCACATTCTCCCGGTCACAGCACAGAAGAATGCTGGGCACTCCACCATCTCATTTAGAATCTTATTGATAGCGGTGTCCTGCAAATAGCAGATGATTACACTGTGCAACTCAAGGGTGGGAATGCATGTCCTACCAAATGGAAGGGATCAGTAGCAGTTATATCCGAAGTGGATGATGAGACTGTCAAAGTATTTCCCATACAACTAATTCAACTCAAAGGACCTGACAATCCTTTGGAAGTGGCCGCACCAGAGCCAATTTCTTTACCCTTCAGACCACAACATCTTGTTGTTAGCTTACATAAAGTTCCATGGAATTATGGAGAAGCTAAAGGATCCACGTCTCATATCTTTGCTACACTGTCGAGGGAAAATCCACTGTATCTTCCTCAACGGGTTATGAAACCCACTTGCGAAGTAAAGCATAAGATTCCCATGGAGAAGATTGAAAAATTCCTCTACACTATGGGCCACAATGAAGCCAAGGTGGTTTTAAGCTTACGAGAAGCTCCACACTAGATATCTATACTGGACTCGATTTTCTCTTCTGAGGATCATCAGAAGATCTTATTGAAGATTTTGGAAGAAGCCTACTTGCCAAAATCAGTGGATGTGGAAAAATATCAACATCTGGTTGATCACATTTTCAACAACAATGTGATATCCTTCACTGATGATGACATACCTCTCGAAGGGACCGGTCATTGCAAACCATTACACATTTCGGTTTTATCTTCCGGGTATATGCTAGCTGGAGTTTTGATAGATGGAGGTTCATCTCTAAATATCTGTCCTTATGCCACCTTGGTAAAGATGAATGTCAATCTCAAGCGGATCCAAAGCAGCCATATGGTTATCAGAGCTTTTGATGGATCCCAACGAAATTTCGTTGGAAAGATTGAGTTGCCAATTGAGAGTGGTCCAAATACATTCAATGTATCCTTCCACGTCCTCAAGATAGATTCAGGATACAACTTGCTATTGGGGAAACCATGGATACACATGGCTGGAGCCGTTCCCTCCACGCTACATCAACAACTCAAATACATTGTCAATAACAGTCTAGTCACTGTCAATGTTGAGCCGGAATGTCCTGAACAAGGAACTCTATCAATCATCAGCTTCAATTCAGAAGTTGAACTGACAATTTTCATACTCTGGAAGTGAGTACAACGCAATACCATTCTATTGGAGCGCGCTTCCTTCCACTCCAAGATTTCGCCGAGGTTATATCTTTACCACTCAAGAAATGATGTCATTGGGTCATCAACCTGGACAAGGGCTTAGTAAAGATAAGCAGGGTATTAAGCACCCTATTCAATTGTCTAGTCAAATTGGAACAGCCGAATTAGGCTATTCTGCCAGTTCCAGTCATAGGAATCATCATAAGCACAAGCAGATTCCTCAGGCTTCCACCTCACGGCGATTTTCTATACCTTTACCACATGAGCTGATACAGTCTCCAATAAAGGTGTCAGCTCATGTTGTGGCCATGCTGTTTCCTAAACCAGTTCCAATCAAAGCAAAAGAGGTGCTAATTCCTGATCCCGAAGTGGAAGAAAAGGAACAAAAATGTAAACATGACATTGCCTTGATGATGACAGGCATACGCGTCATTGTTCATGATGAATATACAAACAGATACACCCCAGACGATGATTGCCCAGATGTCATGGTTATCATTTGGGAGAAGGAGGACAATGACAATCCTTCCATCACTGCAGTCCATCAGGACTTTGCCCTCGATAATTGGAGCAGCACTCCATGCATTGGTCGAAGAGGGTAAAATGGGCAGAAAAACCTCTATGCCCTATAGATAACTTTAATTGCTTGCTTTTCTTTATAGTACTAACAGTTATTTTATCGAGTACATGCTAACACTTTGTATAATCGAATAGTTGCATATATTAAGTGAAAGCATATTCTGTTTCAGGACTCTAAATTTAGATGTGCCTGTACTTGCTGATGAGGTGCCTTCTCTCCACAAGGGCTATAACTTTGATGCAAAGTTAGACTCAGACTTGATGGATATACAAGAGGACATTGAGACACCTCATGAGATTAAGGAATGGGTCACAGACAAACCCAAACCCAATCTTGATCAAACCACTTCTTTCAATCTTGGAACCTTAGAAAACCCTAAGCTAATCCAAATTGGTTCAAACCTTTCCACAAATCAACGGAATGACATGGTTGCACTATTAACCCAATTCCAGAATGTGTTTGCATGGTCTCATGAAGACATGGTGAGTTTGTCCACTGACATTGTTCTTCATCGCCTTCCCATTAAAGAAGGATTCAAGATAGTTAGGCAAAAACTCAGGCGATTGAAACCTGATTGGAGTTTAAAGGTTAAAGAAGAAATTGTGAAATAATTTCAAGCTGGCATTATCATGGTGTCTACATATCCAAAGTAGATATCCAACATTATTCCCGTGCCTAAACCAGAAGGAAAGGTGCGAGTCTGCATAGATTACTGGGATTTGAACAAAGCATGCCTTAAAGATAGCTTTCCAGTGCCATTTATCCACATTCGTATTAACAATACTGCTCAATACGACATGTACTCCTTTGCTGATTGCTTTGCGGGGTACCATCAAATTATGGTTGCTGAGGAGGACCGTGAGAAAACTACTTTCATCACGGCTTGGGGAACTTTTTGCTACAGACGGTTGTCATTCGGCCTCATCAATGCCAGGGCAACCTATCAGTGAGCTATGATGGCTCTTTTCCACGATTTAATGCATAAAGAGATAGAGATCTACATGGATGACACTACAATAAAAAGGGCTATCTACGGCTAATGATATTAGTGACCGCCCTATCCGGTCACTGATAATAGTAATAGCGACCGCTATCTGTGACTGGGCGGGATTCTAGTCGCTAGTTTATATCAGTGATCGTATGCGGTCGCTGATCGGTCGCTGAGAAAAATTTCCCCCCCAAAATTTGGTGCGAAACTTTGGCGCGGAGACCAATTTATATCAGCGACCGCTAGTGGTCGCTGATATGTCCACATCATTAAAAATTAGCGACCGCATGCGGCCGCTGATGGTGGTCGTTGATCCTTATAACCTGAATCAGATTCAGGTATTCGCTCAAATCAGTCGAGAAGAAAAAAAAAGAGGGAGAAACGCAGAGGGAGAAAATGGAGTATGGGGAGAAGAGAAGAGGGTTCACCACCAATATCACCGGCCGACCGAAGCTTCACCACCGCCGGTAAGCCCTTTAAGCACTTCACTGCCACCATGTTTATTGGACATCTTTAATTTTTAATATACTGTATTTTATCATGATTTTTAATTTGTAATTTTCGTATCTTTGGGATTAAACGAGACCAGTGAGATGGTTTTATGAATTTGTTAGCATGACTTCTGCAAAAAAACATTTATTTCTAAATTAATGTCTATCCTAAAGCTAGTAGTGTGGTATTTGTTATCCAGTTCAGTTAAGATTCTGGAATAGACTTATGTCTTTCCAAATTGGGTTGATTAAGTATTTGAAATAGAAAGGAATTATTATATTTTTGGAATAACATATGTGTACCAAGGTTAAAACATTAAATCATTAATTGATTGTGGGATTCCCCTTTGACGAGACATTAACCAAAAGCATAAATTGGATTTATATATACTGATTTTTGTCCAAAATTTACAATTGAAGTAACAATGATCTTGTCCCTCATAGTTCAATATTGTACTATATGATATAGTATTCTGTATATTGTTTTCCCCTTTTTAGTAGTATTTCATTTTGAAAATGAAATCATATGTTTACTTTTTAGCATGGCATTGTTTTTTTTGATTTCACTGATCGATTTGTGACTTCACTAATTTATTAGTAGATAGGACAAAGCTAGCTAGGCGTTGACTATATTATTCACCCTTGTAATAAATTTGTTATTAGAAATACAATTATATCTTATTAGAAATGCAATTATATTATTCGCCCATAAGGGGACTGGGGACAAGAGAGGGGAGGCTTCCTTGAGAAGTCTCCCAAGATATTTTGAAGAGGAAATCTTATCCACAACCTTGACCAGTTTGACCTAATTAGCTTAATCATGCTTAAATAACCTAAGAAAGTAATTAACTACTGAAAAGCATGATTAAACTCTATAATGTGGAGCAAGTTTAGAATAAAAGTAAGTTAAGTAACTTGACTAAGAAAAAAAAAGAGTTGAGGGACCAATTAATAAACTAGCAAAAATATTTCCCATAAATAGTCAAATTGGTCAAGTAGACAAATGAGTGACAATGAGTAGTGAATCGATCATAACAATCGAATCCCATGCATGTGCAAAGACTGATTTTCAATTACTAACAATTAGTAACATTGATCTTGTCCCTCATAGTTCAATATATTAAATGTCGTATGACTAGATCTTGTGGGAATAAGACTAGTAAAGAAATAACTGAAATGACAAGCCTAGTCAATATGCAAAGCTCGTGTTGGTGGCCCAGTTCAATATAGATGGATGTACCCTTTCGAGAGGGTCATGGGAAACCTTAAGAGGAAGGTAAAGAATAGAGCTTATGTCGAGGGGTCGATATGTGAGGCATACAGTTTCGATGAGATATCTACGTTTGTCTCAAACTATTTTCCCGACGAAGTCTTGACAAAGGCCAATCGAGTCCCGAGACATGATGATGGGGGTAATGTTGAACTAAATGGTCGGATTTCTGTATTTGGTTTACCGGGTTGCGCGTATGGAAAAGGAAAACACATATTCTTTTCTAAGCAAGATTTATATGCTGCGCATACTTACATTCTTCTCAATTGCGAGGAGATTGATGATTTTGTGAGGTATACATGTAAAATTCATATATATTAGACCTATATCTTAACCTGCAGTCTCATATTAATATATTTTAATGTTTATAAAATTGTATAGAACATATGATGACGAGTTTAAAACAAATCAACCCGGCATCACTGATAAAGATATTCAAGTTAGTCGTGATAAAAAATTTGCTCTTTGGCTAAAGGACAAAGTAAGTTAAGTTAATTAAGAATGACATATATCGTATTAATTTATGAATGTATTTAATTCAATAGAATTTTTGCAGGCTCTTAATGAGGGAACGATCCCTCCAAATATACAAGTCCTAGCTATGGGTCCAGATAAGGACCAAGTCATTCGCAATGGTTACAAAATAAATGGATGTGAATTTCATACAAAGACATATGCTCGCGATAAAAGAACAACTAATACTGGGGTGTGTGTTCAAGGAGATTGTTACAATGAGCTTGGTCGTGCCTTTTATGGGGAGTTGGAGGAAATCGTATAGTTGTCGTACAAGGGCACATACGGGGGTCATATTAACTTGTTCAAGTGTCGTTGGTTTGATTCAGAAAAAGGGATACGTGTTGACAGACATGGAATCGTCGATATTGACCTCCACAGGTCAACGTACTCCAACGAACCGTTTGTTTTACCAACACAAATAGTAAATGTATACTACACTCCTAGTCCTATTAGGAAAAGGGATAGACCGCCTACAGATCGACAAGTTGTAATTCATACTCCCGCGCGCAGTCGTGTCCAAGTAATAGACGGGGATTTCTACCAGGAGGAGATGTTTCATAGACCTCCTGTAATAAATATAGAGGACAACAATAATGTAATCCAGTTAGAGGGTGGAGATGAACCTGATGAATTGGATCCCGAGAAGCTTATTGTGTCGGGATAGCGATAATCGAGAGAAGAGTTTTTGAATAACACTGACACAGAATTTGAAGAAGAAGATGGTTATGAATCTCCGATACTTGTACAAAATGATTCTGACTCAGACAATGATTTTCATTAAAATGTATGTTTAGTTTTAATTGTATTACAATGAATTACATATAGGAATGTTCTCTATAGTACCTTTCATTTATAGTTGTCGTAGTTAATTATTTTCTATATGATTTTCATGTACCTTTCTCTATAGCACCTTTCATTTCTCTATAGTACCTTTCTCTATATGATTTTCATGTACCTTTCATTTATAGTTGTCGTAGTTAATTAATTTCCAGTCATGTTCATGTACATTTCATTAATTGTCATTATTATCCTTTTCTATAAAATGTATGTTTAGTTTTAATTGTATTACATACAATTACATATCCTGATGTTCTCTATATCATTGACATGTTTATGTACCTTTCATTTATAACTCATATTAACATCCTAAATTTTTTATTTATAGATGTCTTCTGAACCTGCAGCACGAAAGCGTGGGTTGGGTCAGGGCCCTAATCATGTCTTGAAATGCCCAAGCTAATCCGGGATGATCGCATTTTTTATACGATCCGCCCCTCCTCCGTAAAAATACGTAAGTTAAACATCGTGTAGTGATTTATAAATATAGTAGTGATTTAAATGTAAGGGTTTTAATGTAAATTATTGTATATTGTAGTGATTTTCAAGATAGTAAAATTGTGAAGTGCATTTCACAATTATGCTTCTGAATCGCCTTCACGCCAAAGTGATTACATAAATGAAACACACCTCTACGCCCATAAGGATGCAATTTAAGGCGAAATTTCGTATATTTTTTTATCACTTTGATAGATAATACATAGTTAATCAAATAATATTGTTTAGTAATATAACATTTTAATATTATTATTGTTGTTTTATTTACGTAAAGCAAGATAGATGGGATAACGATATATGCATCGCTTATTCGCACACTATTCTCGCGTAAGCGCGCCATCCGAACTAAAGATAATTTGAACAAGGAACGACAAAAAGCCCTGCACAATGCTGAGATTGACCATCCATGACAGGGTGAGCAGTATCTGCATGAGCATAGCCCCTGGTGGTACGCACAACCCATATGGGTGCAGATGTGTGACCAGTGGAGAGCTGAGAGCTGGGTCAAGAGGCGCAAGACTGCCACCTTGAACAGATCCTCAGGTGTATCAAACGGCGAGAAGGCAAAAGGCACTTATCTAGGCGGCAGTATATCACAGCTGCTTCACATTGCTACCAGGGTACGTATGTTATGTTTACAGTCATCTTTTGTAGCTAAAATATCATATGTTTACATAATAATATGAGAAAATGAACTGTAGGAGTCTCAGTCTCAAGGTCAACCTATCAATTGGTTGGATGTGTATGTGGCCACCCGCGATGGTCTGCCTGAGGCTGTTTAGATAGCGGTAATAAGTTCACTTTATCCTAATATGTTGTTTATAAATTGTGACGACCTTTTTTAGTATTTTTTTTATTTTTAATTATTTAATTGTTCATCTTCTGACAGGACACTTATAAGGGCTTAATGAACGAGCGCTATCCTGAAGGCACCCCGCGTCCGTCGATTGATCAAGAATTATGGGAGAGGGCGTCCATCGTAAAGAAAAATTATGTCAATGGCCAAGGACAAAGATGGCGCCCGACCATCAGTGGCACAGCAGCTCGCCACCACCCAGCCCACATACAATCATCAAAGTTATCCAAATTTATCATACTCCTCCGCCGACCGTGTGAGAGTGATCTGTCAGATCGTGATCTTCTTCAGATATCTTGGGCGGGCATCTGCAGTCTCTCTGAGTCCCGATGAGTTGGCGAGGCAAATGACGGACGGCCAGCAAAGCAGGAGGCGAGGTAGGAGCAAAGCAGGCGCAAAGAAGACAACAAAGCGAGGAGTAGGTATATATATATCGTTTATTGTTTAGCTACATTGTCTTATATGTTTATAGTCTCTGAGTCACTGTCTTACTTATATGTAACATATATGTTTTATTACTTTGTTAATTACAGGATCCCAATTTGGATGATCCATGAAGAGCGCCTAGACTTTTTTTTTTAGATCTTTAAAGCCTTGTACTATTTTAGATTCATTCTTTGGACAATTGTATTGGTTTATATGGATGTTTACGATATCGATTGTATTATGTTCGATGAATATTAACAATTATTTTGTATTGGATGAATGTTTATTCATGGATGGTCAATGTTTATTATATAGTAGTTATATCATGGATGGATGTTAATATGGATGCTTGTATATATATATATATATATATATTGTTGTGTTGGGAAATTAATAAAACAGGAAATTTTTTTTTAAAAAAAAACCATCATCGACCGCATACAGTCACTAACACTGTATCAGCGACCGCATCACCTTCTTGGAATCTAGCGACCGCTGCGGTCTTTATTACCAGTCGCTGCTATGTGTGCCACGTCACACCTGACAAATGACTCAACATAAGTCAGAATAGCGACGATATCGGCCTTGATTACATTACGCTAAATAATTCTTGATCAAGCTATTGTTGGTCACGATGTCCTTCCAAATGACTAGAATATTCTGCGACTAGTATCGCCGACGACATATGGCCATCGATATCCATCCGCGATCAGTATCAATCATTGATAAGCCTTTTTGTTGTAGTGTGACATCATTGTCAATTCCCGAAAGGAGGATGACCACTTAGACCATCTCAGAAAACTTTTCAACTGGCTGCGTAAGTACAATTTGAAGTTGAATCCAGCCAAGTGCGCCTTTGGTATTAAGTCAGGCAAGTTGCTAGGTTTCCTAGTCAGCCACAAAGGGATTGAACTGGATCCTACTAAAATCCAGGCCATTAAGGAAATGCCCATTCCGCAGACAGAGAAGGAAATACGGGGATTTTTGGGAAGAATCAACTTCATTAGCAAGTTCATTTCTCAACTCATAGCAACCTGTGAGCCAATCTTCAAGCTGTTAAGGAAGAACTCCTCCATGAAATGGAACGATGAGTGTCAGAAAGTCTTCCTCACAATCAAAAAGTAGCTGATTAACACTCTTATTTTGGTACCTCCCAAGGATGATGTTCCCCTATTCATGTACTTGTCCATAAATGACAATGCCATGGGTTGTATGCTGGGGCAAAAAGACGATAGAGGCCAAGAACGATCTATCTATTACCTCAACAAAAGATTCAGCATCAGTGAACACAAGCACACTCCGATTGAGAAGACTTGTTGTGCTTTAGCATGGGCTTCCATGAGGTTACAACATTACCTCCATGGTCACACAACCCATCTCATATCCCGCGTGGATCCTCTCAAGTATGTGTTCAGTTAGCCCATACTGAATTGTCGACTGTCCAGATGGCAGTTGATCCTACAGCAATTTGACATCGTCTACGTGACGCAAAAGTCTGTCAAAGGTCAATGAATTGCGGATCAACTGGCCACCGCACTTGCAGGGGACTACAAACTCTTAGAAACATACTTCCCCGATAAAGGGGTAATGACAGTTCAGCAACAACATCAATATGATACATGCCGTACATGGAAAATGTATTTTGATGGAGCTGTTAACGCAGAAGGTTCTGGAGCTGGAGCAGTTCTAGTATGCGATACGGGGGAGCAGTATCCCGTCGCCATCAAATTGCAGTTTGTCAGCACCAATAACACAACTGAGTATGAAGCTGTATCATGGGGTGAAAACTTGTGCGTTCAATGGGCGTCAGACAGTTAACTGTCTTTGGGGATTCTGAATTGGTAATCAGACAATCCATAGGAATCTATCAAACCAAAGAATTACATTTGCTGCCTTACCATCGGCAAGTTCTACAGATGGCTTTGGAGTTCGAAGAAATCTCCTTTCTACACATTCCTGGCAATAGGAATGATTTTGCGGATGCATTAGCAACGTTAGCCTCCTTGGTTCACATACTTCACAAGGAAAACATGCCAAGCATCACGTTTATTCTGCAAAAAGCCCCAGTCTATGGGAACTATGTTAGAGAAGTATCGGATGAACTACCTCCCATCTACAACCCTTGGTATCAGCATATCAAGGAGTATTTGCGAGATGGATCTACACCCGCTGAGGTGAGCCTAACTGAGAAGAGGCGGATTCATCGACTTGCTATGAAATTCTACCTGAGCGAAGATGCACTCTACAAAAGAGATGCAGGTTTAGGTCTCCTCAGATGTATGGATAAAGACCAAGCTCATAGACTCATGGATGAGATCCATGGTGGAGTATGTGGCCCTCACATGAGCGGACCCGTACTTGTCAAGAAGATCCTCAGAACAAGGCATTATTGGCTTACACTAAAAGCTGATTGTGATGATCACGTCAAGAGGTGCTATCAATGCCTGATTCATGGAAATTCCATCCACGCCCCTCCAAGGGAACTCCATAATATGAGTTTGCAATGGCCCTTCTCAATGTAGGGAATGGACATGATCGGGCCCATCGAGCCCAAAGCCAGTAATGGACATCGATTCATATTCACCATGATCGACTACTTCACCAAATGGGTAGAAGCAGCATCCTTCCCCAGGGTTACTAAAGAAGTCATCATTGCTTTCATCAGAAACAATGTTGTTTGTCGATATGGACAACCAGAGGTCATTGTGTCAGATAATGCTAAGAACCTCAACAAAAAAATGATGGAGGAGTTATGCAGAAAATTCCACATCAAACACCTTAACTCTGTCATCTACCATCCAAAGATGAATGGTGCTGTTGAAGCGGCTAATAAAAACATCAAAAAGATCATGCAGAAAATGTCTGCCAATCACAAAGGAAGACCTGACCTCTTGCCCCTGACTTTATTAGCCTATAGAACTTCTATGGGTACTTCCACTGGGGCAACCCCCTACTCATTAGCCTATGGGATGGAAGCAGTGCTCCCCATAGAGGTAGAAATGGAATCCCTCCGAGTGCTGATGGATGCTCAGTTGGATGAAGACCAATGGGTTCAAGACAAGTATCACCAATTCTCTCTAATACACGAAAGGCGAACCACAGCTATCTTCCATGGTCAGTTATATCAACAAATGATCGCACGATCCTACAACAGAAAAGTTCGGCTACGACAGTTTAAACAACATGACTTGGTTTTGAAAAAGATCATTGACAACCAAGATCAATCTAAGGGAAAATTATCTCCTAACTAGGAAGACCCATTTGTTGTCAAGGAGGTATTGACAGGAGGTGCTCTCAGATTGCAGGAAATGGATGGCAATGAATTTCCACAACTTATCAACTCGGACACCGTGAAACAGTACCATGTCTTAAGTTACCATCAAACAAACATCCTGGTTTTGATCATCAAATCACCAGTCATTCTAGTTTAAAACCCTCTCTTTTTTACATACTCTTCTGCCCCTTAGGGAAACATACACTTCAAACCAGCAGCCTGGTTTCACTTCATTTCAAACCTTTCATACAATTTCAGTTATCCTGAAGACGGGATTGAACCTTTCACACTTGTAGGTTATCCTAAAGACGGGATTAAACCTTTCACACCTGCAGTTTATCCTGAAGACGGGATTAAACTTTTCTACGCTTGTAATTTGTCCTGAAGACGGGATCAAACTTTTTCCACACCTGCAGTTTATCCCCATTATGGGATCAAACTTTCTTCTCCCCGCAGTATAGCCTGCACATGGGATTCACATTTCTCTTTAGTTGTGATTCATCCTGAGGGGTGAACTACATTGACCTGATCTCCTTGATACCTGGGAGTACATAGGAAACCATATTCTATATGGCCCAGTCGCAACGAAAAAAAAACAACAACAAAAACATTTTTGCCCTTTCTCAACAAAAAATAACAAAAACATTTCTACACCTATCTGCCTTTCACATTCAGCGTTGAACCTCTCACACCAGGTTCAAACTACGCAGACTTGATCTCCTCTTCAATAGGAGTACGTAGGCAGCCATTTATGGTTCAGTCTAACCCCTACCAAAACAAAAATTCTTGTCACACGGTACTGGGATCACCCTCCAATTCACCACATTTCATCGGTTTTTGATCAAAGGGATGGAATTACCCAACCTCTTCTCACAAATAGAAGATTCGATGACCATCTAAGTTGTGGTTGTTCCTCAAAGAGCAATACCAACCCATAAGAGATAGAATTAACTAGGCTTCTCACAAATAGAAGTACTGGCGACCATTTGTGGTGCGGTTAATCTCAGGGAGGAAAAACCACCTTCCTCTCCACTTTTCCATACACATACCAGTCCCAAGACACCAAAGATGGTAGTGATATACAGAAATCAATGATCCGTTCTAAGAGATCTTGCGACGTCTCAATGTCCACCTATCAAGGATAAGTTCAGAATGCATCAAGATCACAAGGCCCTGAAGAAACAGGTAAATATCAAGCAAGTATCAAGGCATAACTAAAAGGGAAGTGAATCAAAATATATATCCCTGCCATACATAATACTGTTTAATATATACATATATGTTGTACATGATAAAATGGCTAAGTTCATCACAAATACTGGTAGCCCAGCAGTCAAGTCATCGATGGGAATATCAGCCTCCTCTATAGGCTCCTCATCATCAGAATCAGTCTTCTGCACTGTAGATACTACCGCAGCCAATGCCGTCTCTGTCTCCATCCATGTGGAATACTCTGCAAAATAACTTGAATGACTATTAGAAAATCCATCCAGCTCTTGCTGATCCCAACAGGCATACAACCTGAATTTTTCCTCTGCTGATAAACGATGTGAAGCGAAGCACTGACTCACTGCCCCCTCATAAGGATGAAAATCCTGAAACTGGTCAAACTAACATATCACGGCCAGTGGGTGGTAGGTAATCATGCCCTTCAATCCAGCCAGAGGGAGATAATCCATGCCCGGAGCATGAGTAATGAAGTTGTATGGTGAGTTAAACCCTGAACATAGCAATATAGCAAATGGATCTCTAATCCCTGCCAAAAAAGTTGACTAAGATACAGTATCTGTACACTCCATAGGCTGAAAGGAGTATGACATGGCTATATCATGGGTGAAAAAAAACCCCTGCCATCTAAGTGTGCCAATCGGTCTCAAGTGTGACATAAACCACACATACAAAGATGATCGAAGCTACTCGTGAACACTCCCCGCCAGATAAGTGCAAGAAGATGTAGTCACCTCTGAGTCTCTACAATGATCATCGGTATAATGGTATGACCCTCCCTGAGAGCTCTCACTGCCATAATGACGCCGATATCCAACTCATCCATGTACCGCGGCATGAAGACGTATGACAATACGCACAAAAGCAATACATCCACCCTAGCTGAACGCCAATGGTCCTCCGGTGTGGTGAAATCCCCAGAATGTCGTGCATAACTATCCTCGGAGCCAAATCTATCAAATAAAAAATAGTGGGATCTCACGTGGCCGGATGTAATCTTGTCATGTACCACTCTGTCTCAAACTGGTGAGGGTCATGAACTGTCTGCTCATGTCTCCGATAGCTATATACACGCAAGGTCTGTCCAGCAGCAGCATCGTCAACCGTGCATACTCCTCCAAAGTAGAGTCAACTCCTGGTCCCAAATCGAAAAACACGCCTCTCGATACCCAAAGGTTTCAGCATACCCTCTATAAATCCTGTGGGAACCTGAAACATCAACGGGGTCATAGTATGCTGCAACAAATCATGTACGATCACAATGTTTGATGGTGATATACTATCATACCATGAGCATATACCAGATACCACCAAAAATGGAGGGGTACGATCAATACGGCTAACTGTCGAAGAAGACATCTGTACGGGTCGTGTCATAAGACCATCCAGGGGTCAATGTTTAATATCTCTGGACATACATACATATGCATAACATAATAACATGCATGATATAATAGATGGCAATATGATATATGGAATGGAAAACTGTGTATATATTCCTAAGTATATCATCATCTAATACATCTTTGTATAGCTAAAATACAGGGAAATGGGGTGAAGCTACCCAACATCTAACAGAGGCCTATCAAAAGATATAGCAAGAATGGGGCGAAGCTACCCAGCAGGTAACAGAGGCCTATCAAAAGAGATAACGAGAAATACATCAGAAAAAGTCAATGGTGTTGATGTCTACATCATCGATCCTGTCCACCTGATGTAACTCCTCCCGAGTAACTAGATCTCTATTTACAGGGATGTCAGGCCTATACAATGGAGGATCTGCACCGGCAAAGCCATATGGGTCACCTGAGGGGCCAGCGCTAGAGCTGGAAGGATCAAATGTATCTTTCTCTGAAGGATCTCTGCCCAAATGTCGGATAAAAAGATGTGTCCGGTCCAACTGCCGGGTCAATCTATCAATCTGTGTCGCATGAGTCGGATCTCTAACACAGGCTAGCCAATCCGTCATCATCACGGATCCTAGAACCATATCCCCCATAAATTGTGTAGCGCGGGTCTGAGCTCCAATAGTACGAGGGATCCACCAATGCTGGAACATCTCCTGAGACCAGGGGCCCTCTGACAATGTAAAACCGTTAATCCCCATCAATGGGATGTCAATGACGGTTGACTGTGAAACAAGCCAATAACGCCTAGCAGGAGGAAAGATCGGCATACGGATCTCTCATGTAGTGCTCCTGATAGCACGCTCTCCTAAACAGAGCTCCCATCCTCCATCTGTGAAGAGAGGAATCTTGCGGGTGGAAATGACATATTTAACTCCAATCGGGTACCCATCCTCAAATCCAACTACCAAATACTCTCTAGAGTAAGGAACCCATGCGATGACATCCACTGTCAACAACTCCAGCTATAGGCGACAATGAGTGAAACCCTCAGGAACAAGGACCTCTACCAGTATGGAATGATGCCATCTCTGTCCTCATGAATAGGTGTCTAAACCTAGCACGCTCACAAGACGCAAACATGGAAGCCTCTCATAGGCCCAAAACTGCCAACACAAAGGTAACATCTGCTATCAGTCAACACTCTTAACCTATACATGGGAAAAGACAAGAGAAACACTCACCAGTAGAGAAGGGTAGAATCCTAACCACACCTCGGTCAAGCCCTGCAATTGTATGCACATTCCCCTGAGGAAGTAAGCAAAGGTATAGGAACCCCAATCATACTCTCCTATACAGTTCACGTGTCGAGTAGCGCTGATCAAAACGAAGGACACCGTAGAGGAGTTATCTGCTATGAAGCAACCCCTAATGATCATCAAAAATAATCGCCGAAGAATGCAATCCCTGACTCTCACATCATCAGGTATGGGCTCACTCAACAACCCATTATAAGATCTACGCCAAAGGACCATGCATAAATAGTCCTACCTTGAAGCGCCTCCGCTCGAACTCCCAAAAAGGATCCGACTCACGAGAGGGTAATATCCATCATGCAAGGCACTAGATCCCCTTCAAACTCCATACCTGTGATAAACCGCCAATCCATCGGCATCATCATCACCTCAAAGTCCAGTAAATAGAGTGACTGAGTCTGGTGAAACCACCGCTCAGATAATGCCCTGAGGTAACCCCAGGGACAGCCACGGGGAAGAATGGAGAAGAATGTCCCAAATCCCCAGCCATGTACAATGGCTCTGTAGTCATCATGCAAAGCCTGATACATAGAGTGGATGCTAAACTAGTTCCCTCAAGGCTGTGTAAAGCCAGGAACCTACATCAAATGCAGATCAACATCAGAATCCTTGACTCCTCATCAATAGGAAATAAGGAAGATTAAAGATCTAACTTCATACCTCATTTGCATGCAGGTATACTTAAGGATGCCTACTCAAGTCACCTAGAAGATCTAGGTTCGCCACTTAAAAACCTGGAAATTCCCTACGGGGAACACGTAAAGCAGGAGCAGGAACCTCGATCGGTACATCCTCCTCCTCGTCCTCGACATTTGGAACTTCAACCCGAATAGGACGTATCACCGCCTCCACCAAACGACGAGGCTGTCTGATAGACCGGCGTTGAGGCTCTTCAAAAGCCCTCCTCCGTACACCAGAAGTGGTCCTGCGGGAACTACTCGGCTGATCCGAATCCATAATATCTGGACAACAAGTCTCCAAATCACCTCAGAAAGGGTGTAGTAAATTCTTACCAGGAGCTTTTCAAAATGCATTTTATGATTACATGCATGCATGCATTGTTTTAACATACATCTACAGTAGAGTTAAAAATGCATGACTACCCAATGCCTACATTTTGGGAAAATTTTGCCATAGCCCCCTTTGTAAATGGGACTATCCACATGCACATAGGCATAACTAGGTGGCCATTCAGTAGCACACCTATACACAGTCATATACATCCTACATGCATTAATCACATCACAGTAAAAAATCCGTAAGTGTAGTCTAATTACCAGGATATATTATTTTGCTTTTCTACCTTTACTCGTTTGTCCTCAAATAGGATAAGAAATGGCAATAAAAGGTGCCAATTTGACTGTTTCAAAAGTCAAATTTTTTTCACATCATTATGTTCAGCATGGTTTAATACTAACATTTTCTATGTTGAATATTTTTTATCAAGTCATATCAGCATGCATATTCACTACTATGTGTCTAAATGCATTTCATGTGATAAGTCATTTTCCAATGTATAGAAATTGGAAAATAATACATGCATATGTTATCGTGATGTTGAAAAACGCTTTGTACGGTGGCAGAAAGTATCATGCGAAAGTTGCCTTAACTCAAATGATTTGAAGAAGAGCTCTCAGATTTCCTTCGCAGCGCAGCTTGAAAATAACTTATGAAAGCAACCTTTGGGCTTTACATAGCCACGGTTGGCCGCAGGTCCACCTACGGCTGCTGCAGGTGTACCTGCGGCACTTCTACATGGGTTCCATGCCTCCGGTTCGCTCCAGTCAGAGTTGCAAAGGAGGTCTCATAAGCTGAAAAGGACAAATCAAGAATAAAAATGCTACGCGATTGAGCGGAATAGCCTGAAATCCTAGTTTTGTACGGGTCAGAATTATACTCCCGTCATCTCATCAGTATTCGCTTGAATGTAGGGTATACTATACCGATGAGCTCAGCTATCAAAAATCATGCTCGGCAATACCCCACAAAGGTCTGATGCCGTCATTGCAGGGTCACAACCATAAACCTCCCCGACGGGGGTTACAACGCAAAACCACGAAAAGCTAAACCTCTCCGGCGGTGGTTACAATGTCGAAGTTATCAACTGATGAAATATCCCTAGCGAGGGTCATAACGTATATTCTTCAATCATCCACATATCCCCGACGGGGGTCACAACGTACATCCTTCAATCATCCACGTATCCCCGGCGGGGGTCATAATGCGCATCCTTCAATCATCCAAGTATCCCCGGTGGGGGTTACAACGGAATGCGATAATTGATACGCACATCAATGAAGTTCAAACAACCTTGACGTTATGTCAGCCGATGGCAAGTAAACCCATCAAAGCAGCTTATACAAGTGTCCCCGGCGGGGGTTACAATGAAATGCGACCATTGACACATACATCAATGAAGGTCAAGCAACCTTGACAATGCACCCAACAAGGATCTATTCGGTGATACACACATCAACGAAGGTCAGAAAACCCTGACGGCGACAGATTATTGGCAGTAACCCCTGCAGAACGAGGCAATATGTTTTACACATCCTCAAACAGACAAGCTTTATCCCCACAGATCTCTTATACTCAAGAGGTACCTCTATGGAATATAAGCCAGTGTCTAGGATTCAAGACTTTGGTGATAGCCCCAACGTCAACATCCTTCAAGACTTGGATCGCATGTCCAAGCCATCACTGATTGTCATCCCGGCAGGATTACCAGGGGACCGACATACATTTTCATCATGTATCATATATTTGCATCATGTTGCTGCACATAGCATCATGTTTACCTTACTTGCATTTCAAGTGTCTAGGATTCTTTATCCTATCCATGCCTTGCATTGCATGAATATGATAAAGAGGGGCATCTGTAGACACTCGAAATTTTCTCCTCACTCACATTAACAACATTGCGGGAGGGCGATTCGCCTTTCGAGATAACCCTCGAAGACAAATTTTACATCCATTCCGGATACTACCGGAAGTCAATCCCAAAACCTAGGACACACACCGGGAACATCATTTCCAACCCCAAAATATACACCGGAAGGATAATTTCCAACCTCGAAGATAACCCTGAGCTTCGTCCTTGGCAATAACCCCGAGGAGTGTTGTTGCAGTTCCGGCGATAACTCCAGAAATGCTTATTTCAAACGCATGTTATCAGCTTCAAGCTCAAACCTCCTGCCGAGGCACTCATACCTCAGACCCGGAGCTAACACTGGGCAGACAGGCACACTCTCATAAGATGACATTGCGGCATACAAACAAATAGTCCAATCTCAGATGTAACCTTGAGCAACGTCTGCTTTTAACTCAAACCGGTGATAACCCCGGCGAAGAGTCAAATGTAATCTTGCCCCTTCAACACCTATGCTTCTTCTCAACACTTCATACATACATCCAACGATGTTCCACAAGAACCGAGGAGTTACAATCCCGACTGACTATTACGCGTGACAGTACCTTGGATAGAATTTAAAGCTTGAAGACCATTGGCATGGACCCCTCTTCCTGACTTCATACAACCTCTAATCCATGTCATTGCGTAACTCTCAACACAAGCGATCTGAAGAAGGTCACATATACCTCATTGAGATTCTCGGATTGAAGTTCTGCAAGTTTGAGCGGACATTACAAAGGTACGATGAGTGCACGTGCCGACGAGATGACGGACCCGCATGAAGCCCGGGGTCACTCGACCAGCAAGTAGTACACATACGCCCATCGATCTATAAATATAGACCTTTGGGTATGCCATTTGGGAGAGAGAAGGAGAGGGAAAGGTGAGGAAGTCTTGTCCAATTTACTTTGTACACACCCATATTGAGTTTTTCCTCATCTCTAAACATCTGTTAGCTCACATATAGCTATCTTTTTATCCGGCGGGAGCTGAGTGTTTATCCATATAAAGTCATAGAAGTCTATATTGATGCCAATTTCACCGTAAGCCTTCTCACATTCTATAAAGCTTCTTTCTCATATTAGCACACACTTGTTATACATATTGAGAGTCGTGTTTAAAAGCGTTTGCCTTTAACTTCGGTTTGTGGTTTTCATTTATGTCTGTATATATATACTTATATATGTATATATTTTATATATGGACTAACATTATCGAGTTATGCCTTGATTGAGCCTAGACTTATGTCTGGAGCATTTATTTGCTTATATATATATATATATAATTATTGTCAAACATATCTAATGAGCCTGGATTTTACATCCAGAGCATTTACCTGCTTTTATATACATATATACTTATATATATAATTGTTGTCGAACATATCCGATGAGCCTGGATTTACATCCGGTGCATTTACTGCTTTTATATATATATATATATATATACATTTCCAGTCAGCCGAGTTTACTTCGTGGCCTTTTACAAAGTTATTTACACTTCGTCTCCGCCTCGAGTTTACTTATTGGCGCTTGATCGCTTTTACGCCTTTTTATTTACATTTCGTCCCCACACCTCGAGTTTACTTGTGGGTGGTTAATCATGTCCATATATATATATCACTTTTATATATTTACATTTCTGATCCCCCATGGAGTTGCTTCGTGGTGGTTGATCAAGTCTGTATTTATATATATTTACAAATTTTATATATATAATTGCATACTGCTTTCCATACAAACTGCAGTATCATATAAGCCTAGGAATCATGTGATCACAGATTCAGTTTACTAGATCTAGATTCGGTTCCCATGATGGACCTTTTTCAGCTGTGAGCAGCTTGTACATTATTTTATAGTGTCTGAATTTCCTTGGATGGCTGTCATGCCCATGCGGAGTTCGGCACTACTGTATATTATTTTCTCGAAGATGATTCGCATCTCGAAAATAAAAGCAAACAAGCCAAACATTTAATAATAATATGGAAGTATCAAAGGCCTCAATTACTATTGAGCACAGGGTTTGAAAAACCTCTTTTTATAAAACTTCATTGCTATATCCTATTTAAAACTGATTTTTTTATAAATTCAAACCCTTTCTATATAGGTGCGAACGAGGTGTAGCACTACTTCCAAATAATTGCACATTAATCCACACACACACATACACATTCGTATAACAGTTTCTTTGAAAAGTGGCGGTCACCGTGGCAACACGGATGTTGGGAGGTGCCTAACACCTCCCCTCCGCATAATCAAGCCCCCGGACCCAAATGAATCTCGGTTTTACAAACCCGTTTAGTAGTGCCACATCACTGGGTCAATTTGAAAATCTTTTTCAGTTGCGGTTGTGCAACCAGTTAAATACACCAACTGGCGACTCTTAAAGTCAAATTGTCGACATTATACATGTCGGACCTTATGCATTTGTTTTTTTCAAACAAATCTCACATTAACATGAGAACACTAAAGAACAAGTAACGAAAAGGGACACCAAAAAATCCTGACGTCGACAAAAGTGTTATATATTATATGATGATCTTTTATGGCGTGCAAGTTAAGTAGAAATTACTTAAGGGAATTGAGTAATAGTCTAATGAGTGTATTTTAACAGAAGATGCCTCCAAGAAGACGTCAGCCACGACAAAGTACCCTTGAGGGATCTACCAATAACAATAACTCCTCAGTTTAACCCTTCTCATGAACTAAATCCCACTCCACGTTTCCTAAACATGTGTGAAGAGCCACAATTTCCTCATCCATCCATTGATGGTACTCACTTGAATAATGATCCTCTCCTTCGCTCCCCCTAATGTTGTCTTGCAACTCTATGTTACGATCATAAAGCGCATCATACATCTCAAAGATCAATGGAGTTCTTGGGAACTCCTCTTCCTCCTCTTCTTCATCGTAATCCTCCTCCGGATCGGCCTCTAGTGCTCATGCTCCCGACCAACAACAAAGGATCAACTGGAGATGGCTCTCTCTATACAAAATGTTCCCTGACGACATGAATGTCTCGGGGCTCCTCTTCTATTGGTACTCGGGGTTCCTCCTCCCCAGCTTGACTAGCTCCTCTAACATCCGACATCCTGACAACAAAATTTTAAGTTTTAGTTACTAATCCGTGCTAGCGAACACATAATTTAACCCATAAGCACAAAAAGTCTTTTATTATCTTAAATAAATTAAGAAATTCATTTCTTAGAACTCGATAAGAGTTTACCACCACTATGTTCTCGATCTCCTACAAGGCTACTACCTAAGGTTGTTCCCCCACCTAAGGTTCATAACCTACAGCTCTGATACCAACCTGTGACACCCCCAAATCCGGGTACTTCTATTTTCGCAAGATTTGGTGTTCATTGTACAAATATCATCTATCTATCTACCCATAATAAAAGCAAGCCATGCAATAGATAGAATTAAATAAATAAATCTCCCCTTATGGGGTTACATCATCTCCATAAAATAAAATCCCAAGTTACTCTAACCTTAAACATCTGTGCGAAATCATAAAAAAAAAATAACAAGTCTTAAATAACATCAAGTCTAAATATCATTACATAACCACATAAATAACTAGTCTTCATTACTTGCTAATCTTGCCCTTGCCTTTACTAGTGGAAGGCTTGTCAGATCGTTCTTTCTTAACTGCAATGTTATTATCACGCAAGAGTGAGCACGATTGCCCACAAGTATAACAATATAACAAAGAAATAATAACATGCGAATAAATCAAAGGCTTCTGAACATGAAAACTCAGCTTTTGAATCAAGAATGAATAAAAAGAAACAAAAGAACTTCTGAGGGTCATATGACCTTGAACTATGTCCTAGGTTGTCAAGTGTTTATACTTGAAACCTTTAACAGTCATAAGACCATGGACTCTTCTTCTCGTACTTAGGGGGATCAGCCCTTAGTACCATACTGTGCACAATATCTTAATGCTAATGCATAAGTAATCCCCTATACAGGGTTGTTTATCTTAGTTTGGCATTCGAGTCCGTACCAAAGGAAGTTTGGTTTAGATTAGCTCAATAAGATTTTGAATTTAGAATGTTCATCAACTATGGACTAGTCGAATCAATTCGCTAGTCTTACAAGGTTCAAAAATAACTGATATTTAAATTGAATAATAATCTCGAGAAGTATACAATAGAATAAATATTGTATAACAGAAACATGCTTTGATAAGATTAATGATCTTTGATATAACAAATTGAACTTGATCAATAATAACGAGAATTTATTTGATGTAGGTTACATGTTCCTTGATTTAATCCTACATACCATTTACATTCACAATACCAGATAATTATAACGTAACTAATCATCAAACGTTCATTCTTTTTGTCTAACTCGAATTATGACTATACTTAGTCAAACTACTACATTCATTGTCACACAATTAACACTTCATGAACAATAAGCTGACTATGCATTCAACCATTCGATTTACACATAAATGTGTTATTAACATATTAAGAATTTATTTTAACACCTCATTATATGTCTAACATGTTTTTATGTTCATTAGATTAAGTTATTATCATATTGCTAGACTTGAACATTTTAAAAATTCATTTATGGAAATTTCGCTATGGTGGTCTTGGCATGCCACATATACTTATTCTTGTTTTATGCGCCATGGTATTGCATATGCTACTAAGACTTAAGACCATAAGGCAGAACTTTAGTTCGAGTTGGCCATGCACATGAGACTCGAGCTTTTCAGCTTCATTACTGCAAAAATTGCGTAATACGGCCGAAAACCTCTAATTAACTTATTTTTACATGTATTTAGACATACCTAAACATTGTAATACACAATTAACTAATACTCAACCCTTCTAGCATGATTTTAACAAGTTAAAACACATAATCACAGAATTAAAACATGTAATTTTCACTGTTCATGATGTTCTTGAAGGTTTTGGACATAAAACATAAAATTTAACACCACAAATTCGATAAACGACCAAATTTGTTCATTTGAAGTTTGTTTCATTCGTATTTACATACATAATATATACAAGCATAAAAATTTAGGAGATAATATATGATCAACGCATTAAATTTGTGCGTAAGGGCCATATGGCCATAATTAAACACTCTGTAATTTTGAAGCAATTATATACGACATATTTTATAAAACTGATAATATGGAATCATACAATATATATAGTAAAACATGCTATCGTGACATAAGATCACGTATAAATTCACATAGTCAAAACAATCTCCAACTACAGAGATTTTATAGAAATTTGAGAGCCATATTTTATAAAAATTTTAACAACGTAATAATAATGGGTTGAAGAATTTACCCAAAGCGTAAAGTGTAGATTAGTAGGAGATGAATTCCTTCTCAACTCTCCTTCAATCACACACTCACAATCTCCTCAAAATTATCAATTTTTCTCTCTGTAATGCTATACCAGACTTAGAAAAATGAAGAAGAAAAAGACGTATATACTACAAGAAAGGAACTGACGCGTTGTGGTCAGTTACCCAATCATGGGTAACTGCTATTAACTCCCTTTAGGGCCTTGTTTGGTTGGCAATAATAGGTTTTCAAAACCCTTTAATTTAATTAAACATTTATCATATAGTTTAACTCATGTTACATCCAATTAGATATTAAATCAAACGTCTTATTTAAATAACATATAATAATTTCTCATTAATTCACATAGTCACATAATTAAATGTCTCATTTATTAATAATGTCAAATTATTAAATCTCTAATTAATTATTAATTTAATTAAAATAACACTAGGCTCATTAAATATTCCTTTTAATTCAATAAGCTCACATAAATACATTCTTCTAATAATGAAAATTCTTCACATTAATTTAATAAATATAACACATATAATTAAATCAATCTGCCACAATTTCATTAATTAATTATTTAATCTAATAATTAATTCATCAAAAAATATTTATTTAATTCAATAAATATTTAAAATTAAAATATAAAAATCTCAGTTATCACATATTTCCCCTCTTAAAAGGATTCTGTCCTCAGAATCACAACTCAAATAATTTGTCCCGTTACATACTCCCCCCCCCCCTTACAAAAATTCTGTCCCTAGAATCGCTTATAATAATCTAAGTAAATAAATGAGGATAATTCTTCATCATATTCTCTTCGAGTTCCCACGTAGCTTCTTCATTGTGGTTCCTCCAAATTACCTTAATGTAAGGTATTACTTTATTTCTTAGAACTTGCTCTTTTTCGATTGACAATCAATGAAAATTTCTTCGTAAGATAAGTCTTTGTCAAAATGTAGGGGTTCATATTCAATCACGTGCTTGTAATCGGGTTTGTAGGGTCGTGAAAGCGAAACATGGAAAACGCGTTGTGGACATTCTCGAGTCTTTGGAGGTAAGGCTACCTCATACGCAACTTCTCCGATTCTTCACAAGACTCTCAAAGGGTCCAATGAATCTTGGGCTTAATTTCCTTTCTTCCGAACTCGATCTTTCCTTCCGTGGAGAGAGACCTTTAAGAACACATAACTACCGATTCAAACTCAACATTTTTATGGTGTGGATCGGCGTATTTCTTCTGTCTATCTTGGGCTGCTATCAATCTTGTTCGGATCACTTTGACTATTTCTGCTGTTTGCTATACCAATTCCGGGCCTAGTAATTGACTTTCGCCAACTTCATCCCAGTATATCGGAGTTTTGCACTTTCTGTCGTATAACGCTTCATAAGGCGACATGCCAATACTAGCGTGGTAACTGTTGTTGTAGCTAAACTCTACGAGCGGTAGATGGTCATCCCAATTTCCTTTAAAGTCCATTATACAATCTCTTAACATATCTTCTAATGTCTGAATTGTTCTTTCACTCTGTCCATCTGTCTGTGGGTGATATGTTGTGCTCATTCGCAATTGTGTACCCATGCATTCCTGTAGACGTTTCCAGAAGTTCAACGTAAAGCGCGTATCTCTATCTGAGACAATTCACACCGGGACTCCGTGCCTCGAAACAATCTCTTTCACATATAACCATGCCAACTGATCTAAATTGAATCTGATTTTGATCGGAAGGAAGTGTGCGGATTTCGTCAATCAGTCAACAATAACCCATACCGCGTCGTAGCCTTTCTGAGTTGTCGGTAGGCCAACCACGAAATCCATCATAATATGTTCCTATTTTCATTCTGGAATCTCTAAAGGTTGTAGTAACCCACTCGGCCTCTGATGTTCTGCTTTAACTTTCTGACATGTCAGGCACTTGACAACACATTATGCAACCTCTCGTTTCAATTCGGCCACCAAAAGTGTTGTCGAAGATCTTGGTACATCTCGGTACTACCAGGGTGAATCGAATATCGTGAGTTGTGAGCATCGCACAAAATTTCTTCCTTAATCTCTGGTACTGGCAGTACCCAAATTCTATTCTCAAATCTTAGTATTCCATCCTTATCCATCTTGAATCTTGATTCGGTTCCTTCGGATATCTTCTTTTTCACCATTTTACATTCGTCATCCTGAAGTTGAGCGTCCTTAATTTTGTCCAGTAGAGTTGTACCAGATTGCATCTAAAACAGCTTTTCATCAATCTCCATAAGATACTTCACTTCTAATTCTAGCTTTTCCATTGCTGAAACTAGCTCCTCCTGAGCGGTCAACATCATCAGTTTCTCCCAACCCTTTCTACTTAAGGCATCGGCAGCCACATTTGCCTTACCTAGATGGTATAAAATCTCACAATCGTAGTTCTTAATTAATTCCAACCACCTTCTTTGGCGCATGTTCAAGTCTCTCTATGTAAAAATATATTTTAGACTCTTGTGGTCTGTATATATTTCACACTTCTCCATATAAAGATAGTGCCTCCAGATTTTCAAAGAAAAAACCACTGCAGCTAACTCTAAGTCATGGGTCGGATACCCCTTCTCATAATCTTTTCATTGTCGTGGCGCGATCTGCAATGAATGACTTTCTGCCGTTTTGCATAAGCACACAACCAAGTCCTTTATGCGATGCATCACTATAAACCATAAAATTTCCTGTATCATCCGGAAGAGATAACACATGTGCTAAACTCAACCTCTTCTTTAATTCTTGAAAGCTTTCTTTACATTTCTTCGTCCAAACAAATTTCACCAATTTTCTAGTCAAATTTTTCAACGGAGTTGCGATCTTGGAGAAATCATAAATGAATCTTCTGTAATAACCTGCCAATCCAAGAAAACTTCTTACTTCCGACGGTGTCTTTGGCTGATCCCAGTTAATCACAGCTTCAACCTTGGAGGGATCCACCGAAATTCTGTCCCTATCGATCACATGTCCAAGAAATTGTACTCTTTCAATCCAAAATTCACATTTTGAAAACTTGGCATACAACTTCTCTCTCCTCAATGTCTCTAACGTCACTCTCAAATGCTCTTCATGTTCTTCCTTGGTTTTCGAATATACCAAAATGTCATCTATAAATACTACTATGAATTTGTCCAAAAACGGCTTCAACACTCCATTCATTAAGCCCATAAATGCTGCAGGAGCATTCATTAGACAAAATGACATTACCAAAAATTCATAGTGACCGTATCGTGTTCTGAACTCTGTCTTCGGTACATCCTCTGGTCTCACCTTCAGTTGATGATAACCACTCCTCAAGTCTATCTTTGAAAAGTATCTTGCTCCCTTTAACTGATCGAACAGGTCATCGATTTGCGGTAATGGATATCTATTCTTGATCGTGACCTTATTCAGTTCTCTATAGTCGATGCAGAGCCGCATTGTCCCATCCTTCTTCTTCACAAATAAAACCGGCGCTCCCCACGGTGATACGCTTGGTTGGATATACTTCTTGTCTAGTAATTCTTGTAGTTGGACCATCAGTTCTTTCATCTCTACCAGTGCCATTCGGTATGGTGCCTTCGGTATTGGGGCTGTTCCTGGAGCCAAATGGATCACAAATTCAACTACTCTATCTAGAGGAAGTCCCGACAAATCATCCAGAAATACGTCTGCGAAATCTCTCACTACTGGTATCTCTTCTATTTTCGGATTTTCTTTACGACTATCGACTATGTAAGCTATATATCCTACATAGCCTTGCCTTAACAACCTCCTGGCCAGCATCATCGTCAGACAACTCGCTTGTCTAGGCGACTTGCTACCATAAAACACAACCTTTGACGAAGTCATAAGGTTAATACGCTTCTTCTGGAAGTCAATTACCGCTCCAGAATTGGATAACCAGTCCATACCCAAGATAACGTCAAATTCTCCAAGTCGAATAGGGATAAGATCTACGTTCATGATATTACCCTTAATATCCACTCTACAGTTCTTATGCACATGCTTAACAAGGATTATTTCTCTATTCGCAATTTCTATGTTCATGGGATATTCTAACTCGTCCTTAAGCAATTTTAAGTTCTTAGCAAAGTCATCGTATATAAATGAACAAGTAGCACCCGAATCAAATAATAGATAAGCATTAACTTTATTGATCGGAATGATACCTGACAGCACATCGCAAGACTGCATTGCATCCTGCACTGTCATATTGAATGTTCTGGCTATCGGTCGGTTGGTTGCAGTTGGTCCTGTGATAGTCAGAGTGCTTCCACCGTTGTTTCCTCTATTCCCTCCTGATCCCGTCCCTCCAGATCCCTTCTTAGGACAATCCCTTGCAAGATGATCCTTTGAGCCACAAGTGAAACAGGCACCCTTCTTTGGGTTAGGACAGTTAGGTGCTATGTGGCCTTCCTGAACACAATTGTAGCACACTCGTTTTCCTTTCATGCAAACTCCCAGATGAGCTTTTTCACAGGTTAGGCACGCTTTGATCTTCTTCTTCTGCCCCTCCTTGTTGACTTCCAACTAACGAGTTATCAGACCACTTCCTCTTCTGATTATTACTACCTCTCGTGCTACCTCCAACATTCTTGTTAGTTCCTTCATTTTCACTCTTTTTCTTCTTCTGATCCTGAGTATATTTGTTACCGCATCGCTACCACCTTCAGCAAGTATGGCTTTCTCACACAATTAACACTTCATGAACAATAAGCTGACTATGCATTCAATCATTCGATTTACACATAAATGTGTTATTAACATGTTGAGAATTTATTTTAACACCTCATTATATGTCTAACATGTTATTATGTTCATTAGATTAAGTTATTATCACATTGCTAGACTTAAACATTTTAAAAATTCATTTATGGACATTACGTGCTAAGTGGTATTTAAGCATTTCATCATTATATACTTGTTCTTGGTAGCGGCTTAAGACTTAGCGTTATACATTGGCGATGGCTTGCTGCGCGGAATGAATTTAGTTCGAGTTGGCCATGGCCGAGACTCCAGTTTCAATTCTGCAATTTGCGAAAATTGCAGAACATGGCCGAAAACCTCCAATTAACTTATTTTTACACGAATTTAGACATACTCAAACATTGTAATACACAATTAACTAATACTCAACCATTCTAGCATAATTTTAACAAGTTAAAACACATAATCACAGAATTAAAACATGTAATTTTCACTGTTCGTGATGTTCTTGAAGGTTTTGGACATAAAACATAAAATTTAACACCACAGATTCGATAAACGACCAAATCTGTTCATTTGAAGTTTGTTTCCTTCGTATTTACATACATAATATATACAAGCATAAAAATTTAGGAGATAATATATGATCAACGCATTAAATTTGTGCGTAAGGGCCATATGTCCATAATTCAACACTCTATAATTTTGAAGCAATTATATACGACATACTTTATGAAACTGATAATATGGAATCATACAATATATATAGTAAAACATGCTACCATGACATAAGATCACATATAAATTCACATAGTCAAAACAATCTCCAACTATAGAGATTTTACAGAAATTTGAGAGCCATATATTATAAAAATTTTAACAACGTAATAATAATGGGTTGAAGAATTTATCCAAAGCGTAAAGTGTAGATTAGTAGGAGATGAATTCCTTCTCAACTCTTCTTCAATCACACACTCACAATCTCCTCAAAATTATCATTTTTTCTCTCTGTAATGCTATACCAGACTTAGAAAAATGAAGAAGAAAAAGACGTATATACTACAAGAAAGGAACTGACGCGTTGTGGTCAGTTACCCAATCATGGGTAACTGCTATTAACTCCCTTTAGGGCCTTGTTTGGTTGGCAATAATAGGTTTTCAAAACCCTTTAATTTAATTAAACAATTATCATATAGTTTAACACATGTCACATCCAATTAGATAATAAATCAAACATCTTATTTAAATAACATATAATAATTTCTCATTAATTCACATAGCCACATAATTAAATGTCTCATTTATTAATAATGTCAAATTATTAAATCTCTAATTAATTATTAATTTAATTAAAATAACACTAGGCTCATTAAATATTCCTTTTAATTCAATAAGCTCACATAAATACATGTTTCGAATAATGAAAATTCTTCACATTAATTTAATAAATATAACACATATAATTAAATTAATCTACCACAATTTCATTAATTAATTATTTAATCTAATAATTAATTCATCGAAAAATATTTATTCAATTCAATAAATATTTAAAATTAAAGTAAAAAAATCTCGGTTATCACAATGAATATTGAGCCGTCACTAAGGACTATGAACTTCTACTAGAATTAATAGTAATATCATTGATAATTCTTCAAAATGAGTACAACAGGTGATCAGCCTAAAGTACCTTATGTCATGCATAACATTTAGTCTCTCTCATTTGCGCACGTCGGTTTCCCGACAATATATATTCCCCTACTAAGAGGGTTGTTCTTCTCAGTTATAAGAGTCCGTACCAAGTTAATTAAGTTTGGATAGCTTTTGATCAATTATCAATAGTCTAGCCAAATCGATTGGCTTAGAAAGCTCTTTCAACATATCCATGAACAGTTATCAAAATTTGAATTTCATTTCAAAATAAGTTTCCTTCATAATTCTACTTGTATGACCAATAATTGCACAAGTTCAATAAGACTCAAATAAAGAGTAAGGTTCGAGTAATTGCTTGCGATATGCATCAAATAAAGTAATGCAAGGGTTTAGGATACTTGCACAATAAAAGTAGGGTTCAAGGAACTTGCCTTAAGCGTAGCTTATCCACGTTACAAAATCAACACTTTCGAATCCTATTTATAGCGTATTATATGTTCAAGATGTTTGTTAGCTAACACAGTCTTTACTCAAGCTTGATATGATTCATGTATGCACATATGGTACAAAATTAGATTTTAGATTAAGAATGATCAAACACTTATGAGTAAATTAAGAATACTCAAAGTTAAATCCTTTTTACCCATGGACCTTTCTATTACGAGGCAAAAACCAATATATCATCTAAGCATCACTTGTAAACACGTATCAGTAATAGGTACCATACAAGCTAACTGCCAAAGATCAGATTGTAGAATCTCAGATTCGAGATCAAGCAATTGCGCCATGGCTAAGTTTAGGGCCAAAGGCCAAGCAATTTAAGTGCGTCCTCTGGCTATTCCAAGACTTAGCTGCTGCCTTGTGGTTTCTGTCTGGCTTGGTCAAAACAATCACACGTTATATATTTGTCATGTTAAGTGTCTTTTCATGCTTCTCAAGTCAATATAGGTTCCCTTTTATAATATATTTCTAAATTAAACATTTCAACAAGTTAAGGTCGTTCAAGGTCGTAAAACCACAAAGTCTATCATGCTTACTCTCTAAACATACAAGATAGTTATAACACTCATATTAGATATGCTTATGAGTATTCATAACGCATTTGTGAAACTAACACCGCTTTAGTTGAAAATATGCTTTGTTCATGCTTTATTTGAAATATGACACACAAGCATGGTATATCTATGGTTATACTACATGAGTGAGTCTAAGAGTGTCATCAAACATGATCACAAATGTCAGATTCTAGTCCTCAAGGTAGCTTGACAATATTCACATTCAAAGCTTACTAGTAGGTTCAACATGCTCATGTTTCCTTACTAATCACATAAACGCAAGCAAATGGTTTATTCATATATTTCTAAGTTATATTAACATGCTTGCAAAATCCGTATACATGCATGGCATACATACATATTAAGTTCGTTTCTAAAGTTATAAATCCATTTTTAAGTTACACAATTTCTTTAATCATGCTAAGCTAGTCTAACATGCTCACATTAGGTTCATATAGCTATATATACACCTTACACATGTGTGCATGCTAGTATATGACATAATGAGTGACTAACATTGATCAGATTTGAAAACAGAATACCCAATTGAAATAGGGACCTGGCAAACAAGACTACGCCTTAGTGTTAATCCGCCAGTAGCCTACTGGCAGTGTACTGGGTTCGAGCCAAGAAAAGTAAACCTCGAATCGCTCAAATTTAAACACAAAAATTACTCACGAATTCATTCCTGAACACTCATGTATCAATTGCAACATGCTTATATGATCATATAACATCTATATAACCCATACCCAACATCATCAACATCTATTTTCATGAAATCAAGAAATTGAAATTTCTATACTTATGAACTCTATTTAACAGAAACTGAAAACAAGGAATAAAATTATACCTTAATTACTCCTTTCTGAGATTTCTGAGCTCTTCTTTGAGCCACAACTCACTTACTCTCAAGATATTAGTGTTTTATTAGCCAAGAACAACAACGTAAACTTGAAATTTAGACTTCTATTTATAATGAAAACTTGGACTGGACAATGACTTAGCACTGAGGTTGAATTCATAGTGTATTAGGTAAACACACTGGTTATCTAAGAGTTGTTTAACTACCCAACATCAGACACCCTTCTAGCCAATGATTTTAGCTTGGAAGTTACGTAATTAGAGGGTAGGTTACTATTCATGTGCTTTTTGAGTAACTGAACATATTTATATTTGCAGCAACGTGCTTAAATCTAGCTCTGTTGGTTACTTTAATTCTCAAATATAATTTTAATGTACAATCGTTACCATATTAGAAACTTAGGGATTAAACATATACTCACATCATATAATTCATGTACATTAATTATATGCAATAAAATAACGTAGTTACATATTATTGTCCGGGTAGTTCCATAATTATCTCTACCACTTACATAACCACATGATAACTTATGTCACACTTTTAATAATTAATAATTCAAGGTAGTAGATGTAAAATGGAAATGTAACATACATATACTCTATGTACATTTTATCACACTGGTACACTTTATAATAGTTTACAATATGCTCATATGCGCATGACAATCAATATAATCCTTATTATATTAATAACTTACTTATTTGTTTTATGTCAAATAAATAAATTATCCCTTCCTTGATTAATGTATTTATGGATCTCCATAACCATTAATTTATATAATTCTTATTATATCTATAGACATATTGCAATTACATATCAATCAATATTCTACCACAACCATTAACCATTAATTAATATAAAAATTAACAATTAATATTACTTAATTGCGCACTTTATTTCATGGTTTATTAATGTCACACACAGCACATAATTGTTCTATTATATTTCCAAAGTGAAACAAATTAGTTTTCTCCAACTATCCACTAGCACAGCTGCACCAGTTTGTACTGCTGGGACGACGCAGCTGCGTCGGACCCTGTCAATGCCAAGACTGGTTTAGCTTCAACCCGTGCTAATTTTCATCGCTAAACTTGTTTTATACGACATAAATTGACGTCCACAAAAGCGTTACTACAAGTTTACGAGCGTAATGTGACACCCCCAAATCCGGACCCTTCAAACCCTTAAATTTGGTGTTCACTGTCCGATTAAATCATAACTAACTTCCCATAACAAAGGATATAACTAAACTCAAAAGTTTAAACAATCAATCTCCCATTAAAGGGTTACATAATATAAAATAAATCCCAGGTCATCTAACTTTTATTACAATCATTAGCGGAAAATTAAAACATGATCATAACTAAATCTATTACATATGCTTCATAAATAAAAGATAAATTAAACATTATCGTCTAATCAAGAACTTTGTCCATGCCCTTGCTTGTAGAAAGATCTTCAAACTTCTTAACTTCATCTGCATTGTTTTGTGCAAGAGTGAGCAAACAATTGCCCACAAGAAGGATAATATACAATAACATCTTATGAATGACAATTAACTGAGCTTCAATGGTAAAGTATTCTTACCGGAACAATAAACTTTAATTCAACAGTTATGAGTTCAAAGGAATAATGAACGTTTAAGTTAACAATAGATATCAACATCAAAGAGTACACTGAGGGTCACAAGACCACGAACTATACTCTAGGTTTTCAAGTAATTCTACTTTAACCTCTAACAGTCTAAAAGACTATACTCATCATCTATGTCCTAGGTTCATAGGTGTTTCTATTGTAACCTTTAATAGTCTAAATGACTATATGGACCATCATCCCGTACTCTAGGTGATCAGCCCTTTGTACTATGTATTGCACAAACATTTTAATGCTATTGTGTAGCTCTAAAAAAGTCCCCTGATATAAGGTTGTTCATCTCATCTTAGATTATCAGGTTCCGAACCAAAGGAAGTTTGGTTGGGAATTAACTTCAAAGGAAGTCTAGATTTTTAGAACGCTCATTAACCAAGTACTGGTTGAATCAGATAGAAACCAATAACAATTCAAGGGTTTTATTACAATATCTTCATGAACAAGGTATATCGATGAATCAATAAGAGTTAGAGTATTAACAATTTCTAAGTTGAACAAATGTTATCATCGACAACACACTTTCAAAATTGTGCGAGTACATAAGCAAACCAAAGGAAGTTTAGTTTGGGTTGACTTTAAGGGTAATTTAGAGTTTAGAACATCCATCAACTAAGGATTAGTTGAATTGGTAAAGAATCGCTAGGCAACTTAGAGTTTGGTATAATAATGTAAGGTAGTACAATGACATTGGAGAACGAAGATCAAACAACAGTTACTAGTAGCTGAATAAACACATTTCTAACAAAAAAATTACAGACTTTAAATAACCAAAGTAGTCTCGTTTGGAACAAAGAAATAAAGATTAATTAACTTGCTCAACAGTAGATGAGAGTTAAAGAACTTGCATAACAATAAATTGCTCAACAAGAGATTAGAAATAGAGAACTTGCAAAAGTATATCATAATAGTGAAAAGTAACCTTGCTGAATAATAAAGTAGCAAAGGTTAGGGAACTTGCCTCTTGCGCAAGCTATACAATTACAAATCACGTACTCTAATATCCTATACATACCATTAGGATCATCACATCAATTAGCTACATACACATTAACCTCATAGATTCATTTCTCATCTTGGTTACATTATAACCTTTTAAGGTCTAACCATATAAATAAACCACATAACACGAAACTGAAACTCACTAACACATTTTAGTGCAATCACAATATCTAATAGACATATTAACATCCACTTCCAAAATAACACCCATCTCTAGCTAAACTTGTAAATTTTGGAACAAGTCTTATCTTACCATAAATATTTCAGAACCACAAGTGTACATTTCACAACACTTATTCATTGCTCACTTAAGTTTCTTAAATCATATATATCATTTTCACAACTTACTAACTTTGCATTTTAGAATTACTAACCACATGGTACGCTTCTGCTTTAACCATGTTTTTACACATTTAACACTTTAACATACATTAAGATAAGTTACAATGAATGTCAAAAGTCTACAGAAATAGTAGACTTTACTGTCTTTGACTGGGTACTGGCATGGCCATGCCAGTTTTACACTGGATTGCAGTGTGCCCATGCGGCAGTAGCGCGCCCGCGGGATAGCAGCGTTCCCGCGCGATGCATCAATTTCAATTTTACAGAACACGAATGTAGACTTTGATATAGGCCAAAAAAATCCCAATTCTACAAAAATTCACCAAACTCAACATCTAAAAACTTTGTAATATCCTAGTTAAGCATGTTATTCATCATTCTAACTACACAAACATCATATATACACAAATTTGAAGAATCAAAATCATAGTTTTTCCAAATTTCTTCATTTTTACACTTTTAACGAATTTGATCACCCCGAATTCGTTTCTTAACCAATTGACACGATTCGAACTACGTCGTTTTCGCTTCCAATAACAAATTACAGATTATAACACATATAGAGCATCAATATTTCATACTTTCTAAAGCCATTTTTTAAATATAAACACTGTTATTTTCCTTTTCTTCCTACAACCAATTTCTCATGAATTTGATAACTAATATACAATTATAGATGATAACCAACCCCTTTATCAAGAGTATACATACATATAATCCACATATGAAACAACAATTTAACAAAACTTATTATAGAGAACTTTAAATCAATTTCAATTCCAACTAGAAAATTTAGGAATGAGTTATACCTTGAATTAGTAAAACAATTAGCAACCCTTCTATCACCACCACTGTGTTTCCTCTTCTTCTCTAGAATCTCTGCAATTTCTCTCTTCTCACAAAGCTCTCTCTCCAACCCTCTGTTCTTTAGCCTTAGACAGAATACGTAAAATAAGAAATAACCCAACTGAGCGCTAGCCTTGGGAAATAGACGCGTAAAATAAACTGAAGCTACCCACGTACTTTAGTTGTAAAAATAAAAAGTTTGCGTCAGTTGAATAAGCCAAAGGCCACAAGGCCTTGTTTGGTTAAACACATAACTCTCATACTAATTTATTTTAATAATATTTATATTATATAGTTACTACTTGTCACACTTTAATTTAAATAACTTTAGTTTAGTTAATTTAAATAACTTATAATAAAAATCTTATTATCATTAATAAATAATTATATATCTAATTTAATTAATAAATTAGAAACATCACTTTATTTAATTTATTTATTTCCTTTAAATTAAACAATTCATTTAATTTAATTATTTTCTTAAATATTAAGTAATTGATTTAATTTAATTATTTCCTTAAATTAAATCCTCTAGATAAATTATCATTATTCAATTTAATTAAAACTAATCAAATTAATTTAGTTACTAAATTAATTCACCACCATTCATCAATTATTTATTTTTCTCAATAAATAAATTATTTAAAATATTTCACTTAAACAAATATCACATAATTATAATCTCATTATAACTTTACTTAATAATTTAACATACCACTTTAAATTATTAAATTAAAACAACAATATAACATCTCATGTTATATTATAACTCTCTAAATTATAAATTAATTTAATTTAGAATATTATCTAATAAATTTAATTCATAAATATTTAATAATAATAACCACATTAATAAAATTTTATTTCATCAATTTCAACAATAAACACATCAAATAAATATTTATATAATTTAATAAATATTTAATATTATAATTTGAATTTCCGGATTGTTACATCCTTCATTCCTTACAAGGATTTTGTCCCTAGAATCACAACTCAAACAATCGAATCGTCATATTCTTCCCTCCTTACAAAGATTCTGTCCCCAGAATCGAAGACACAGATTAAACAAATAACTCAGAGTAATTCTTTAGCGTTTCAGCTTCGAGTTCCCACGTAGCCTCGTTGACATTGTGGTTCCTCTATATCACCTTCACATAAGATATCACCTTATTCCCGAACATTTATTCTTTCTTGTCGACTACTGGATAGAAATTTCCTTAGTAGAACAACTATAACGGTTCATACTTAATCACACGATTGCAGTCGAGCTTGTTCGATTATATCACCGAAACATGAATGCTACCTCAAAACCATCTTTTCAACTTCATCAATGCTTCCTATACTATAACCGATTTATACCCAATATAGTTCATCAAACTTACCACACTTTGGAAATTCAAGAACTTTCCATAATCATATGAGTTTAGGAACTTATCCTAGTCAGACCATAGGCGTCCATTCGCTGAGGGGTTCAAAACATACCATATGAATATGAGTCATAAACTTATCATATGCTTTAGTTTTAAGAACCGAACCTAATCTTAACACCATCTAACTATTAAATATATACATGAAAAAAGAATCACCTTTCCACCACATATACATGGATAGCACGATACCGATATTCCAATGATTATCAATGTGATAAACCAAGTATATGCACAAAACCTATGTCCATACAAAGGTTTATACGACTTAGTCACTATATGAGTCCTCAGTTGAAATCCCACCTATCATTACCCTACTCTTAAATTATTCTTAACTTGCCCTTAACTTCCTCAATACGAATTCCTCATATCATATTATCAAAAATTCCTCGTGCGCTTAGCATGTCTTCTGACATATGGATTTCCTTTTAGTTTGCTAAACGATTTGTAGACAATATGACATACTTATTTCTAATTGCGTTCCACGCGTTCTTGCAAACTTTCTGAAAATTCGATGTGAATCGCAAGTCTCGATTCGACACAATTGATACTAAAACACCATGTCTTGAAACAATTTCTTTAACATATAACTTCGCACACTGATCGATATGTAATATGCTAACTTTGACATATCATGAAATCTATTACCATATCTTACCACCAAAAGTTTTGTCGAAGGCGCAATATATAATTGTGCTTCTAGTTCAATTCTCGATACTGATGAAACCTAGTTTACTCCTTCAACATTCAGTCCTCCTTCAATATCAATCTTGAATTGACACCTTCATCTTGGAGTTACTCTTTCTTTACCTCCCACCACAACTTAACCATTTCTATTATGAACCCATCTTGTGCAGCTAACAAAAATAACTCCTACCTTTTTCTTAAGACGTCGGCAACCATAATCATTTAGGATTTTGCATTCACAATCCTTGATCAACTCCAACTATCACCTCAATGCATGCTTAAATACCCCTGTGTGAGAATATACTTTAGACACTTATGGTCTTTTTATATCTCACACTATTTCCCAAAATAATACCTCTAAATCCTTATGGTAACCACTACTACCGCTAACTCTAAATCGTGAGTCGGATACCCTTTCTCATAAAATTTTAATTAACGCGATGCGTATAAAATGACCCTATCATTCTGCCTAAACACATAGCCTAGTATTTTATACGATGCATCGCTATACAACACAAAATTTCGTACCTATATAAATTCCACCTATTTCCTGCCCATATAACTCTACCGTATAGACGTCTTTCAACTAAAAGAATAAAATACTACCTTTGACTTCCTCAGAGTCTTAAGACTTAAACACTTTCTTTGACAATGACTTATCACCACATGGTTTAACAACTTCAGAGTTTCATAAATCAAATCGGAAATAAATCCATTGACATCACGTGGCCTTTAATACCAATACGGCAATTCTACACATCAACTTAAAAGGATTCACTATTCACACTTTCTATATTTAGGGAATAGTTTAACTCTTCCCGAAGTGAGTCTAGTTTCTAAACGAATTCATCAGGCATAAATTAACAAGTGGCAATTAAATTAAATAACACACAGTCTGTATAGATAATTGATCGGAACCATACCATGCATTGCATCTTGGATCGTCACGTTGGCTGATTGTTCGGTTGGTCGACTTGACAGAGCTGAATCTACAATAACCAGCTTACCACTGCCCCCTTGCTTCCACTTGCTTTTCATGTCGCTTTCTTTGGGCAACCTCGAGCTAAGTGCTCTTTTGATCCACACGTGAAGCAGGCTCCCTTCCTCGGTCTTGAACATTTTGGTGCAATGTGGCCCTTCAAGACACAATTAAAACACACCCTTTTTCTCTTCAAACAAACACCTACATGTTTCCTTCCGCAGTTGTTACACGCCTCCACCTTCTTCTTTTCCTTCCCTTGCTAATTTTCAGCATTAATATTATTTTCCCACTTTCTTTTCCAAGCGTTACTGGTATGACTATCACCCACCTTATCATCTTCACTTTTTTTTCCCTCTGCTCTTGATTGTATGTCAGCGTATTACCTTCCCCTTTTACATCAATTATTCTTTCCAACCCTGTTGTGAACGAATTTGGTTGAAACATCGAGATTTGATTATACAGCCAGAAATTCAGTTGATTTACCAGTGCTCCCACTAGAAAGTTCACCAATTGTGGCACTGGATTTGCGTTAGCTTCCTTATTGTATGCATTTTCATTGGGACTCTGTTGACGCTGTTGTCTTCTTCTAGGCGGCATCTTACTATTTCAAACTTGAACTATTAGATCATCGTTTAACCACACATTAAAATTTTCAAACTTATCTCAATCACTTTTAATCAACACCTGAATTATCTTAACAAATAATAATACTTTATTCATTTATTATATAACACATAACAAAATAGCCCCGCTGGTATTTATATTATCTATCCTGTAATAATAAAATTCTAAGATTACTTCATCATATCCCACTACTTATTTCAAAAGTCAGGATTTATATCATATTAATTTTCATCGTGATTTATATATAATCTTATTATTTTTCTTGCAATCTACAAGAACATTCCACGTTGTATAGCTTCATTGCGCTCTTGCTCCACGATACAAATCATCAGGAGAATGGAAGATTAAATTCTAAGTTCCATCATTCGTTTGGCCTTCTTCAACTTGTCTTCAACACGATCATTGCGTTTAGAAGCCTTCACCCATGCGTCTTCAGCTCTCGCCTCCTTTGCTGACTTTTTTTTCCAGTTACTCCTGCGCAATCTCATTCCTAGCTAATAACTATCCTCTTTAATATTTTGACTGAGCTAATATCCGCTCTACATCTGCAAGTCGTGCGGTAAAATCTTGAGTCGCGACATCTTTTTACGCTAGCTCTATGGCTTTCCTAACTCCTCTCACTCATACATCATCTTTACCTTCTAAAATTTATCTTCACGATCAAACTCAAGCTTATACCCAAGTTCTAAAACAGAAAACAACGGGTATGGCTTTCCCAATAACAACCAAACTCAGACTATACGAACTTTTCAGGCTCCTAATCCTTATCATCCTTCGTCAGTCATTCTGACAACAAAGTTTTAACAACCCCACAACTTTGTGTGGATCTCGATAAGAGTTTATCACCTCTATGTTTTCGATCTCCCAGAAGGTTATAGCCTAAGGTTTCCCCACCTAAGGTTCATAACCTAAAGCTTTGATACCAACTTGTGACACCCATCCGGACCCTTCAATCCCACTGATTTGGTGTTCACTGTCCAATTAAATCATAACTAACTACCCATAACAAGGGATATAACTAAACTCAAAAGTTTAAATAATCAATCTCCCATTAAAGGGTTACATAATCTAAAATAAATCCCAGGTCATCTAACCTTTATTACAATCATCAACGGAAAATTAAAACATGATCATAACTAAATCTATTACATAAGCTTCATAAATAAAAGATAAATTAAACGTTGTCCTCTAATCAAGAACTTTGTCATTGCCCTTGCTTGTAGCTCTTCAAACTTCTTAACTTCATCTACATTGTTATGTGCAAGAGTGAGCAAACAATTGCCCACAAGAAGGATAATATACAATAACATCTTATGAATGACAATTAACTGAGCTTCAATGGTAAAGTATTCTTACCGGAATAATAAACTTAAATTCAACAGCTATGAGTTCAAAGAAATAATGAATGTTTAAGTTAACAATAGATATCAACATCAAAGAGTACACTGAGGGTCATAAGACCACGAACTATACTCTAGGTTTTCAAGTATTTCTACTTAACCTTTAATAGTCTAAAAGACTATACTCATCATCTATGTCCTAGGTTCACAGGTGTGTTTCTACTGTAACCTTTAACAGTCTAAACGACAATATGGACCATCATCCCGTACTCTAGGTGATCAGCCCTTTGTAATATGTATTGCGCAAACATTTTAACGCTATTGCGTAGCTCTAAAATAATCCCCTGATATAAGGTTGTTTATCTTAGCTTAGATTATCAGGTTCCGAACCAAAGGAAGTTTGGTTGGGAATTAACTTCAAAGGAAGTCTAGATTTTTAGAATGCTCATCGACCAAGTACTAGTTGAATCAGATATGAATCAATAACTATTCAAGGGTTTTATTACAATATCTTCATGAAAAAGGTATATCGATGAATCAATAAGAGCTAGAGTATTAACAATTTCTAAGTTAAACAAATGTTATAATCGACAACATGTTTTCAAAATTGTATGAGTACATAAGCAAACCAAAGGAAGTTTGGTTTGGGTTGACTTTAAGGGTAATTTAGAGTTTAGAACATCCATCAACTAAGGATTAGTTGAATTGGTAAAGAATCGCTAGGCAACTTAGAGTTTGGTATAATAATGTAAGATAGTACAATGACATTGGAGAACGAAGATCAAACAACAGTTACTAGTAGCTGAATAAACACATTTCTTACAACAAAATTACAGACTTTGAATAACCAAAGTAGTCTCGTTTGGAATAAATAAATAAAGATTAATGAACTTGCTCAACAGTAGATGAGAGTTAAAGAACTTGCATAACAATAAATTGCTCAACAAGAGATTAGAAATAGAGAACTTGCAAAAGTATATCATAATAGTGAAAAGTAACCTTGCTGAATAATAAAGTAGCAAAGGTTAGGGAACTTGCCTCTTGCGCAAGCTATACAATTACAACTCACGTACTCTAATATCCTATACATACCATTAGGATCATCACATCAATTAGCTACATACACATTAACCTCATAGATTAATTTCTCATCTTTGTTACATTATAACCTTTTTAAGGTCTAACCATATAAATAAACCACATAACACGAAACTGAAACTCACTAACACATTTTAGTGCAATCACAATATCTAATAGACATGTTAACATCCACTTCCAAAATAACACCCATCTCTAGCTAAACTTGTAAATTTTGGAACAAGTCTTATCTTACCATAAATATTTCAGAACCACTAGTGTACATTTCACAACACTTATTCATTGCTCACTTAAGTTTCTTAAATTATACATATCATTTTCACAACTTACTAACTTTGCATTTTAGAATTACTAATCACATGGTACGCTTATGCTTTAACCTTGTTTTTACACATTTAAAAATTTAACATACATTAAGCTAAGTTACAATGAATGTCCAAAGTCTGCAGAAATAACAGACTTTACTGTCTATGACTGGGTACTGGCACGGTCGCGCCAGTTTTACATTGGATTATAGCGTGTTTGCACCAAGATACAGCGCGCCCGCGTGATGCATCAGTTTCAATTTTACAGAACACGAACGTAGACTCTGATATAGGCCAAAAAAATCCCAATTCTACAAAAATTCACCAAACTCAACATCAAAAAAATTTGTAATATCCTAGTTAAGCATGTTATTCATCATTCTAACTACACAAACATCATATATACAAAAATTTGAAGAATCAAACCCATAATTTTTAAAAATTTCTTTATTTTTACACTTTTAACGAATTCGATCACCATGAATTTGTTTCATAACCAATTGACACGATTCAAACTACGCCGCTTTCGCTTCTTAACATATTAACATATTCCAATAACAAATTACAGATTATAACACATATAGAGCATCAATATTTCGTACTTTCTAAAGCCATTTTTTAAATATAAACACTGTTATTTTCCTTTTCTTCCTACAACCAATTTCTCATGAATTTGATAACTAATATACAATTATAGATGATAACCAACCCCTTTATCAAGAGTATACATACATATAATCCACATATGAAACAACAATTTAACAAAACCCATTATAGAGAACTTTAAATCAATTACAATTCAACCTAGAAAATTTAGGAATGAGTTATACCTTGAATTAGTAAAACAATTAGCAACCCTTCTATCAACACCATTGTGTTTCCTCTTCTTCTCTAGAATCTCTGCAATTTCTCTCTTCTCACAAAGCTCTCTCTCCAACCCTTTGTTCTTTAGCCTTAGACATAATACGTAAAATAAGAAATAACCCAACTGAGCGTTAGCCTTAGGAAATAGATGCGTAAAATAAACTGAAGCTACCCACATACTTCAGTTATAAAAATAAAAAGTGCGCGTCAGTTGAATAAGCCAAAGGCCACAAGGCCTTGTTTGGCTAAACACATAATTCCCATAATAATTTATTTTAATAATATTTATATTATATAGTTACTATTTGTCACACTTTAATTTAAATAACTTTTGTTTAGTTAATTTAAATAACTTATAATAAAAATCTTATTATCATTAATAAATAATTATATATCTAATTTAATTAATAAATTAGAAACATCACTTTATTTAATTTATTTATTTCCTTTAAATTAAAAAATTCATTTAATTTAATTATTTTCTTAAATATTAAGCAATTGATTTAATTTAATTATTTCCTTAAATTAAATCCTCCAAATAAATTATCATTATTCAATTTAATTAAAACTAATCAAATTAATTTAGTTATAAATTAATTCACCACCATTCATCAATTATTTATTTTTCTCAATAAATAAATTATTTAAAATATATCACTTCAACAAATATCACATAATTATAATCTCATTATAATTTTACTTAATAATTTAACATACCACTTTAAATTATTAAATTAAAACAACAATATAACATCTCATGTTATATTACAACTCTCTAAATTATAAATTACTTTAATTTAGAATATTATCTAATAAATTTAATTCATAAATATTTAATAATAATAACCACATCAATAAAATTTTATTTCATCGATTTCAACAATAAACACATCAAATAAATATTTGTATAATTCAATAAATATTTAATATTACAATTTGAATTTCTAGATTGTTACATGTACTGATTACACATATGAATTCACATGATCAACACGATTAATCTTCTAGATTCTCGTTTTAATTTTCTTAATGGATTTCCTCGTTTCACAATATGCCACACAAGGCATTTCACAATTCTCATTGTCACTTCACATTTCTTAATACGCATTGATCTAATACGAATTAATTGAATTAATCGACTCACAAAACAATAACACTTATATTCTCATAAATATTATTTGCACTAATATATTAATTTAATAATACGTGGAAATTCTCGGGTATTACATTCTCCCCCCAACCCTTATAAAATTTCTGTCCCAGAATTGCTACAGGGTTACACAAATAGATTGGGATAATCCCTCATCATCCTATCTTCTAACTCCCACGTTGCTTCCTTGACATCGTGGTTACGCCAAAGTTCTTTTACAGAGGAAATAACTTTATTCCTTAAGGTTTTCTCTTTTCTATCTAGAATTTGGACAGGAATTTCTTCATATGCTAAGTTCTTCTCCACTTGAATGGGTTCATAAGAAATCACGTGTTTGTAGTCGTCGCTTATGCAGGACGACGCTTAACACGGTTATGTGAAACACGTTATAGATGTGCTCCAACTCAGGTGGTAGTGTAACTTTGTATGCTACTTCACCCACTCGCTTTAGTATCTCGAACGGTCCTATGAATCTTGGACTCAATTTTCCTTTCTTGCCGAAACAAATCTTTCCCTTTGACGGAGATACTTTCACGAATATGAAACTGCCGACTTCAAAATCTCGGTCTTGCCGATGCAATTCTGCGTACTTCTTCTGGCGATCTTGAGCTGCTACTAGTCTGGCTTTTATTACTGCAACCACGTCTGCAGTTTGTTGTACTAACTTTTGTCCGAGTATTCGTCGTTCTCCAACTTTATCCCAATATCATGACGTTCTGCACTTCCTTCCGTAAAGAGCTTCATACGGTGGCATGCCGATACTTGCATGGTAACTATTATTATACGCAAATTTGACTAAGGGTATGTCGTCGTCCCAATTTCCCTTGAAGTCCATCACGCAAGTCCTAAACATGTCCTCTAGCGTTTGTATTGTTGGCTCACTTTGTTAAATGCATGCGAGGATGATAAGCGATTTTACCAGTAATCGTTCCCCATCCTCTCTTGCAAGCTTTTCTAGAATTTTGACATGAAATGCGGGTCTCGATCAGAAACAATCGACATCGGCACTCCATGTCATGAAACAATTTCCTTTACGTACAGACTCGCTAACTGATTTAAACTGTAGCGGATCTTGATCGATAGAAAATGTGCGGTCTTCGTAAGTCGATCCACGATAACCCTAATGGAATCCAAACCTTTCTATGTGACTGGAAGTCCTACCATGAAATCCATCATAATATGCTCCCATTTCCACTCTGGTATTCCTAACGGTTGTAATAAACCACTCAGCCGCTGAAGCTCCGCTTTTATGCGTTGACACATAAGACATCTACCAACGTACTCCGCAATTTCTCGTTTTAAATTTAGCCACCAAAAATTTTGCCTCACATCCTGGTACATCTTCGTGCCTCCCGGATGAACGGAATATGTCGTATTGTGTGCTTCATGCAAAATCTCCTCTCTTAATTCGACTACCGCTAGTACCCATACTCTACCTTCAAATCTTAAAATATCGTCTTTACCCATTCGAAATTTCTCTTCCACATTTTCTAAAATCCTTTTTCTGATCTTCTCACATTCTCCATCTTTCTCCTGTGCTTCCTTTACTTTATCCAACAATGTCGGACAAGCTTCCATTACAAATAACTTCTCTTTAGACCTCTCGGGTCCCTTCACCTCTATTTCCAACTTCTCCATATCTTTTATTAACTCCTCCTGAGTTGTCAGTTTAAATAATTTCTCCCTTCTTTTCCTGCTCAGAGCGTCGGCAACTATGTTTGCCTTCCTCGGGTGATAAAGAATCTCACAGTCATAATCTTTGATTAATTCTAACCACATTCTCTGACGCATATTCAACTCCTTCTGTGTGAAGATATATTAAAGACTTTTGTGGTCCATGTATATCTCACATTTCTCTCCGTACAAATAATGTCTCCATATCTTTAATGTAAACACTACTGCCTCTAACTCTAAGTCATGAGTAGGGTATCATTTTTCATAATCCTTCAATTGTCGTGATGCATACGCAATGACTTTGCCGTGTTGCATTAGCACACAGCCCAGTCCTCTATGCGATGCATCACTATACACCACAAATCCTCCTGTATCATCTGGTAATGATAATACAGGCGCCTCGCTCAATCTCTTCTTCAACTCTTGAAAACTCTCTTCGCATTTGTTGGTCCATACAAATTTTACCATTTTCCTCGTCAGATTAGTCAACGGGGTCGCTATCTTAGAAAAATCTTGGATGAATCTTTGATAGTACCCAGCCAACCCTAAGAAACTTCTCACCTCTGTCGGGGTTCTCGGTTGTTCCCAATTACTTACTATTTTGACTTTCTCGAGGTCTAAGGAGATTCCATTCTTATCCACCACGTGGCCTAAGAATTGAACCTTCTTCATCCAAAATTCGCACTTAGAAAATTTTGCATACACCTTCTCCTTCCATAGTGCCTCCAAAACATTCTTCAGATGTTCGACGTGTTCTTCCTCCGTCTTCGAGTAGATCAAAATGTCATCCATGAAAACTACTATAAATTTATCCAAGTATGGCTTGAAAACTTGGTTCATCAAGTCCATGAATGTTGTCGGAACATTAGTTAAATCGAATGACATTACCAAAAACTCGTAATGTCAATAATGGGTTCGAAACGCAGTCTTTGGTATGTCCTCATCCCGCACTTTTAGTTGGTGATATCCCATCCGTCGGTCGATCTTCAAGAAACACTTCTCTCCTTTCAGTTGATCAAATAAGTTGTCTATCCTCGGTAGCGGACATCTGTTCTTGATCGTTACTCTATTCAATTCTCGATAATAGATACAGAGCCTCATCAATCCGTCCTTTTTCTTAACGAATAATACTGGTGCTCCCCAAGGAGATACACTCGGTCGAATGTAACCCTTATCCAATAACTCTTGAAGGTGTATCATTAATTCCTTCATTTCTATTGGCGCCATACGATATGGAGCTTTTAAAATCAGTGTCGTTCTCGGCGCTAAGTCTATTACGAATTTGATTTCTCTGTCTGGTAGAAGACCAGGTAGATCGTCCGGAAACATATCCTGAAATTCACTCACTACGAGTATATCTTTAATCTCTACCCCATTTTTCCTAGTATCCATGATGTAAGCTAAATAACCTACACATCCTTTCTTTAACAATTTCTTGTCCTGCATCATCGTAATGCAACACGATTGCTTAAGCGATGAGCTACCATAAAACACTACCTTAGACTTATCCGGAGTCTGAAGGTTCACACATTTGTTCTGACAATTAATTACTGCAGTATGGTTATATAACCAATCCATCCCTAGTATTACGTTGAATTCTCCTAATCTAATAGGAATCAAGTCTATGCTCAGTTCATGTTCTCTAATTTTTGCGCAACAATTTTGATAGACACATTCTACATGGATTATTTCCTTATTCGCAATTTCTATGTTTAAAGGATTTTCTAATCGTTCTCGAGGTGTACTAAGTTTACTAGCAAATTCTTCGGACACAAATGAACAGGTGATACCCGAATTAAATAATACATATGCATTTATATTATTGATTGGGATTATACCTGACACCACGTCCCTTGCAGCTACTGTATCATAGACGGTCATATTAAACGTTCTGGCAGTTGGGTGGTTGGATGGCGTTGGTCCGCCAATCATCAGTTTGCTAATCCCCCCATGTTAGCTGCTCCTTCCATTTCTTCCGTTCTTCGAGAAATCCTTTATCTGGTGCTCTGTTGATCCACAAGTGAAACATCCTTTGATCTTCTTCGGCTTTGGGCAATCTGGAGCATAATGTCCTTATTGGCCACAATTGTAACATACATTGTGCCCTTTCCAACATTTGCCCTGGTGATTTCTCCCACACTTGTTACAAGCTTCAGTCCTTTTCTTGAAGTTTCCCTGGTGACTCCTACCTTTATTATTGCTTCTGTGGTTATTGTTTTCCCATTTCCTCTTTCCGGAGTTACTTCCTCCGCTGCTGCTTCCTCCCCGATGCTCACTACCAGTGTTCTTGTTCTTATTCTCCTTATGATATAGACTTAAGGCCTCACTGCCACCTTCCGCAATGATTGCCTTCTCCAACAATCTTTTAAATGAATTAATCGGGAAGACTGATACCTTATTATACAACCACAGCTTTAACCTTTGCTCAAAACGTCTCGCCTTTCTCTCTTCATCCACAACTTATTGCTACGCAAATCGCGTTAGTTTATTGAACTTAGTTGCATATTGCACCACCATCATATCACCTTGTTTTAATCTAGGAACTTCACTTCCATCCTACTCTTTATACTCTTTGAAAAATAGTTCTCGAAGAACAACGTCGTAAGCCTCTACCATGTTATCGTTCCGTCTCCCGCTCTCTGCTGATTAGCTTCCCACCAATAGTTCGATTCACCTCTCTTCATGTATGTGGTCAATATTATCTTCTGGTCTTCACCCACTCGAGCTATAGTGACGGCCTTCTCGATCTCCTTGATCCAAGTTTGCGCAACTATCGGGTCAGTAGTTCCTGCGAACTCTGGGGGTTCTACACTCTGATAGTCTTTGAAGGATGTTGTAGACACTCAAAATTTTCTGCACTCCTATTCCTAACATTGCAGGAGGGTAAATTTGTCTTTTGGAGATAACCCTGAAAGACAACTTACATCCATACCAGATACTACAGGAAGTTCAGCTCCAACCCGGAACACAAACCGGGAACATCATCTCAACCCAGAACACACCAGGAGTGTCATTTCCAATCTCAGAGATAACCTCGAGATATGCAGATCAAAAGACCGGCAACAACACCGGAAAGGACAGTCCTGTCTCAGTGATAACACCCCGACATTCAGTTCCAGTCCCAGAGACAACACTGGGAGTAGCAACCCCATCCTTGGTGATAGCCCCAAGGGATGCCATTGCTGTTCCGGCGATAACCCCGGAAATGCTTGTTTCAAACATGTTCGATTAGCTTTAATCCAGATGACAATGAGGCATACAAACAAGCAGTCCAATCTCAGATGTAACCCTGAGCAACGTCTGTTTTCCGCTAAAACCAGCGATAACCCCGGTGAGGAGTCACAACGTCATCTGTCCACGTCAACAAGATGATATTGCGGCATACCAACAAGTAGTCCAATCTCAGCTGTAACCCTGAGCAACGTCTACTTTCAACTCAAACCGGAGATAACCCCAACAAGGAGTCAAACGTCATCTTGTTCCTTTAAACAATGGCACGTCGTCTCACCACTTCATACATACATACAACAATGTCGCACAAGAGCTGAGGATTGACAATCTCGAGTGACTATTATGTATGGCAGTACTTTGGATAGAATTTGAAGCTTAAAGACCACGGGCATAGACCCCTTTTCCTGACTTCCTATAACCTCTAATCCATGTCATTACGTAACTCTCGACGTAAGTGATCCGAAGAATTACAGATATACTTCATTTGGATGCTCCTATTGAAGTTCTGCAAGTTCGAGCATACATTACAGTGCATGACTGCACGTACTATGAGACGACGGGACCTGCGAGGCTCGGATCCACCACGACTAGCCGTAGATACAACTGCCACTGCCATAGGTGTACCTGCGGCCATCCGTCTATATATACAAGGCTTGGGTCAGCCATTTGAAGAGAGAGAGAAGGAAAAAGGTGAGGAAGCCCTGTCCATTTTACTCTGCATACACATCTTTTGAGTGTTTCCTCTTCTTTAAACACTAGTTAGCTCACATATAGCTACTTTTTATCCGGCGAGAGCTGAGTGTTTATCCATTTAAAGTCTAAAAAGTCTACTTTGGCGGCCCACTGTAAGCCTTCTTATATTGTATAAAGCCTCTTTCTCATATATCACACCTTTGTTTGTACACGTTGATAGTCGCTCTGAGTGTGTTTTCCTGACTTCGATCCGTGGTTTTCATTTTTGTCTGTATATATATATACTAATATATGTATATATTTCGTATATATGGACTAACATTATCGAGTTATGCCTCGATTGAGCCTGAACTTTGATGCAGGCGTTTACTTGCTTTTATATATATATATATATATATATATATATATATATATATATATATATATACTTATATATATAAACTGTGGTCGCTACTCATCGATGAGCCCGATTTTACATCCGGAGCGTTTAATTGCTTTTATATATATATATATATATATATATTGTCAGACATATCTGATGAGCCTGGATTTTATATCCGGTGCATTTACTCGCTTTTATATATATATATATATATATATATATACATATATATAATTATTGTCGGACATATCCGATGAGCCCGGATTTACATCTGGTGCGTTTACTGCTTTTATATATATATTTGTACATATATATATATATATATTTACATTCCTATCAGGCTCGGAGTTTCTTCCGTGGCTTTTTACGACTTTTTTTTACATTTCGTTCTTCCTGAGTTCACTTAAGTGGCGATTGATCACTTTTTATAGCTTTATTTACATTTTGTCTGCTCGGAGTTCACTTACGTGGCGATTGATAGCATTCTTGCTTTATTTACATTTGATCCCCATGGAGTTGCTTTGTGGTGGTTTATCATGTATATATATATATATCACTTTTATATATATATAATGATTCTCGCTTTTTATACAAATTGCGGTATCATGTGAGCCTAGGAATCATGTGATCACATGTTGATCTCATCAACCTAGATTCGGTTCCCATGATGGACATTTTTTAGTCATGGCGACTTGTACATTATTTTACGATTAATCTCGAGTTTTCCTTGGATGGTCATGTCATGCCCATAAGGAGTTCTAAGATCACAGATATTATTTTCTTGAGGATGCTTCGTATCTCGAAAATAAAAGCAAACAAGCTGAACATTTAACAATAAAATGGAAGTATGAAAAGGTCTTAATTTCTATTGAGCATAGGGTTTGAAAAACCTCTTTTACAAAACTTCATTGCTATATCTTGGTTAAAACTGAAGTTTCCTATAAAAATTCAAACCTTGTGTATATAGGTGCGAACGAGGCCTCGCACTACTTTCAAATAATTGCACATTGATCCACATACACACACATCCATATAACAATTTCTTTGAAAAGTGGCGGTCACCGTGGTAACATGGATGTCGGGGGGTGCCTAACACCTTCCCTCCGCATAATCAAGCCCCCGAACCCTTAATTAATCTCGGTTCACAGACCCGTTTAGTAGTGTGAAATCACTGGGTCAATGTGCTAACCTTTTCGGTTGCGTTGGTGCAACCAGTTAAATACACCAACTGGTGACTCTTAAAGTCAATCGTAGACATTATACATGTCGGACCTTTTTCACTTGTTTTTTCAAACAAATCTCATATTAACATGAGAACACCAAAGAACAAGTAACGAAAAGGGACACTCAAAAATCCCGACGTCGACAGATGTCACTGGGACAGCTTGGGGAACGGGTGGTACGGGTTCATTTCTTCCCCTAAGAGTTTCTCCTAACAAATCTACCAACCTCTAAATAGGATCTACTTGCTCTCTCTCATTATTAACAGACTCTTCGAGTTCATCCAATCTACGTCTTGGTGCCATGATCTGCTTCACAAAATTTTCATTTTATTATCTTATTATCACACTTAGACATTTCCCATCTGAAAAGAACTACAGGTATATAACACGTTTCTAAAATAAGATCATTTATATTCATATGCCAAATGGTTACATCACATGTTCTTTTCTAGCATACTGCTATAAATGATAACACATATCCCCTAATATCATAAAAGACGGGGACATACTAACTTACTACCCCTCTAACACTTTTCAAAAGTTTAGGGGTTTACCACTATCTCACATCTTACACAAAATACTGAGATTACAACAACATATTAAACATAACTAAAAAATAATTTACAACTACTAGTATGCATCCTCTATACTTAATCTAACATCCCACGCTCCATGGTGCTCTAATATTCCTTCTATGTGATATGCACTACCATATCTCAACTTATGGTGTACCGGGTCTGTCCTTGCTTAGCTGGGTAATGATTTACCCCAACAATCAATCTTTCCATGGCCGTGCGTAAAGTATAGCCCATCTTGTCCATCTTCCTCCTCTTACACCGCACCTCATCCTCTAGATCATCTGCCCTATCATTGGCCTACTCCCACTTCTCCTTGAAGTGAATCCTATCCATCACCTCCATCTCTAACTGAGTTTGGAGAGCCTCCTTCACCGTCCTCTCACTCAAAACCTTCTGCTCTAATTCTTCCAGCTTTCCAACCATCTTAACATTTCTCGCCACCGCTCGGTGAAACAAAGCTCCCAACTGGATCCATGCTTCCTTACGGTGAGCAATTTCAACCTCCATCTCCTGCATTGCCAATTTCCTCTGATGGTCCTCGTCCCTCAACTTTTGGAACACAGTCTCCCTCTCCCTAGACTTAGCCTCTAGCTCCTCTACTCTACATCCCAACTCCAAAATATGCTCCTCATACTCTCCCAACATCCGATCCTCAAAAGTAGCCTCGTCAGAGTCCTCCATAGGCTCAGGCTCCTCCTCCATAGGATCCTCCTCAAGGTCAGACTCCTCGGGTAATGGCTCCATCTCCTCTTCCTCATCATCATCATCAATAGGGGCCACTACTGAAATAGGCTCCACTATCAATGGTGCCTCATAGACTATATGGATATCATGCGGCTCCCTCCTCTACTACTCGGCTAGGTCCTCCCATGTCAGTCATCCTACAATCACCAACATAAGATAAGACAAACAACAACTTCGTCAGAATGTTAAATAAACATAAGTTCATTGTATAGAATGAAGTTACATTTTATAACACACTAAATCCCTCAAGGAAAAACTCTACATGATTTTTATCTCCTTCCTAATCTCTAAGTTCTCCCGAGTTATAATCTAAGGACACTCGTTCCTAAGGTTTATAACTATAGCTCTGATACCAACCTGTGACGCCCCCAAATTCTGACCTCCACTTGGTCACTCAAATTTGGTTCATCATGTTCTCATGGTAAAACAATAATAACTAAAATAACACATTCACAATGGAAGATCTAAATTAGAATAATATACAATGATTTATTATAATTATTTCCCCAAGTCTCGCAACCTACAGTACTTAATAGATTACATAATAATATCGACTTAAGACTTATTACATAATCCTACTAAGCTTAAACATAACCTGAAAACATTCTTAATACAACATAATAATCTTAAACATAAAAGGGACAAGCTAGTCGGTAGCCTTGCCCTTGCCCTTTTGTCTGCCTTTATACACTTTCTGTTCACCTTAATCGAAAGGTTTTTAAAAGCAAGGATGAACACAAATTTCCCAACAAGTAATATAGAAAAAGGGTATTCAATATAGTTCCCAATTTATCAAGAATAGATTAATAATGATAGCTCAATTAGGAAGTATCAATGATCAACAATGATAGTCACTATAGACAGAATATTAATAATATGCAAAGGTTTATCAATTCAAGATTTCAAAGTAATGAATACTGAGCAGTCATTAAGGACTATGAACTTCTCCTAGAATTAACAGTAATATCACTTATAATTCTTCAAAACGAGTACAACAGGTGATCAGCCTAAAGTACCCTATGTCATGCATAACATTTAGTCTCTCTCATGTGCGCACGTCGGTTTCCCGACAATATATATTCCCCTACTAAGAAGGTTGTTCTTCTCAGTTATAAGAGTCCATACCAAGTTAATTTGGTTTGGATAGCTTTTGATCAATTATCAATAGTCTAGCCAAATCAATTGGCTTAGACAACTCTTTCAACATATCCATGAACAGTTATCAAAATTTGAATTTCATTTCAAAATAAGTTTCCTTCATAATTCTACTTGTACGACCAATAATTGCACAAGTTCAATAAGACTCAAATAAAGAGTAAGGTTCGAGTAATTGCTTACGATATGCGTCGAATAAAGTAATGCAATGGTTTAGGATACTTGCATAATAAAAGTAGGGTTCAAGGAACTTGCCTTAAGCGTTGTTTATCCACGTTACGAAATCAACACTTTCGAATCCTATTTATAACGTATTATATGTTCAAGATGTTCGTTAGCTAACACAGTCTTTACTCAAGCTTGATATGATTCATGTATGCACATATGGTACAAAATCAGATTTTAGATTACGAATGACCAAACACTTATGAGTAAATTAAGAATACTTAAAGTTAAATCATTTTTATCCATGGACTTTTCTATTACGAGGCAAACACCAATATATCATCTAAGCATCACTTGTAAACACGTATCAATAGATTTTTAAACCACTTCTAGTAATATAGGTACCATATAAGCTAACTGCCAAAGATCAGATTGTAGAATCTCAGATTCGGATCACAGCAATTGTATGCCATGGCTAAGTTTAGGGCCGTGGCAATTGCTGTCATCCTCTGGCTATGCTAAGACTCATTCTTTGCCTTGTGGTTTCTGTCCGGCTTGCTCAAAACAATCATACATGATATATTTCTCATGTTAAGGGTCTTTTCATGCTTCTCAAGTCAATCTAGGTTCCCTTTTATAATATATTTCTAAATTAAACATTTCAATAAGTTAAGGCCATTCAAGGTCGTAAAACCACAAAGTCTATCATGCTTACTCTCTAAACATACAAGATAGTTATAACACTCATATTAGACATGCTTGTGAGTATTCATAACACATGTGTGAAACTAACATCGCTTTAGTTGAAAATATGTTTTGTTCATGCTTTATTTGAAATATGACACACAAGCATGGTATATCTATGGTTATACTACATGAGTGAGTCTAAGAGTGTCATCAAACATGATCACAAATGTCAGATTCTAATCCTCAAGGTAGCTTGACAATATTCACATTCAAAGCTTACTAGTAGGTTCAACATGCTCATGTTTCCTTACTAATCACATAAACACAAGCAAATGGTTTATTCATATATTTCTAAGTTATATTAACATGCTTCCAAAATCATTATACATACATGGCATACATACATATTAAGTTCGTTTCGAAAGTCATAAATCCATTTTAAGCTACACACTTTCTTTAATCATGCTAAGCTAGTCTAACATGCTCACATTAGGTTAATATAGCTATATATACCCCTTACACATGCGTGCATGCTAGTATATGACATAATGAGTGACTAACATTGAAACAGTAAACCTCGACAACTGCGTCGTACCTAGTTCGAGCCAAGAACAGTAAACCTCGACAACTGTTCAGCCCAAACACAGAAATTACTCACGAATTCATTCCTAAACACTCATGTATCAATTGCAACATGCTTATATGATCATATAACATCTATATAACCCATACCCAACCTCATTAACATCTATTTTCATGAAATCAAGAAATTGAAATTTGAATACTTATGAACTCTGTTTAACAGAAACTGAAAACAAGGAATGGAATTATACCTCTTTGAAGCTTAGTCTATCTAATTACTCCTTTCTGAGATTGATAAGCTCTTCTTTGAACCATAACTCACTTACTCTCAAGTTAGCAGTGTTTTAGTAGCCAAGAACAACAACGTAAACTTGAAATTTAGACTTCTATTTATAATGAAAACTTGGACTGGACAATGACTTAGCACTGAGGTTGAATTCATGGTGTAGAAGGTAAACACACTGGTTATCTAAGAGTTGTTTAACTACCCAACATCAGCCATCCTTCTAGGCAATGATTTTATCTTGGAAGTTACGTAATTAGAGGGTAGGTTACTGTTCATGTACTTTTTGAGTAACTGAACATTTTTATTTTTGCAGCAACGTGCTTAAATCTAGCTCAGTTGGTTACTTTAATTCTCAAATATAATTTTAATGTACAATTGTTACCATATTAGGAACTTAGGGATTAAACATATACTCACATCATATAATCCATGTACATTAATTATATGCAATAAAATAACGTAGTTACATATTATTGTTCGGGTAGTTCCACAATTATCTCTACTAGTTACATAATCACATGATAACTTATGTCACAATTTTAATAATTAATGTTTCAAGGTAGTAGATGTAATATGGAAATGTAACATACATATACCCTATGTACATTTTATCACACTTGGTACTTTTAATATAGTTTACAATATGCTCATATATGCCCATGACAATCAATATAATCCTTATTATATTAATAACTTACTTATTTATTTTATGTCAAATAAATAAATTATCCCTTCCTTGATTAACGTATTTATGGATCTCCATAACCATTAATTTATATAATTCTTATTCTATCTATAGACATATTGCAATCAAATATTATCAATAGATCAATATTCTACCACAACCATTAATCATTAATTAATATAACAATTAACAATTAATATTACTTAATTGTGCAATTTATTTCATGGTTTATTAATGTCACACACATCACATAATTGTTCTATTTTATTTCCAAAGTGAAACAAATTTGTTTTCTCCAATCGTCCATTTGGCGCGATTCAAGCTAGTTTATATTCTTGGACGGCCTTATTGCCAAATACATTCTTCGTCTGCAAGATCGGTTTAGCTTCACTTTCGTGCCAATTTTCATCGCTAAACTCGTTTTATATGATATGAATTGACGTCCACAAAAGTGTTACTACAAGTCTACGAGCGTACTGATTACACATATGAATTCACATGATAAACACGATTAATCTTCTAGATTCTCGTTTTAATTTGCTTAATGGATTTCCTCATTTCAGAATATGCCACACAAGGCATTTCATAATTCTCATTGTCACTTCACATTTCTTAATACGCATTGATCTAATTCGAATCAATTGAATTAATCGACTCACAAAACAATAACACTTATATTCTCATAAATATTATTTGCACTAATATATTTATTTAATAATACGTGGAAATTCTCGGGGTATTACAGAGACTAGTTATTTGTGGCAAGCCAAGAAAACTCGAGGAGGACAAAGGGTGATGAATTGGGATCGGTTTAAGGAGATATTCTTCGAGACTTATTTCCCAGAGAGTTCGAAGAATCAGATGGAAGTACAGTTTCTAGAACTAAAGCAAGGATCAATGACGGTATCAGAATATGTCGCAAAATTTAACGAATTGGCGAGGTTTGCGCTATATCAAGCTAACACGGATGAGCGCAAGGCTAAGAGGTTTAAGCAGGGACTAAAACACTGGTTGTACAGCAGAGTCTCCTTGTTCCAGTTAAAGACATTGACAACTGTGCTTGAGAAGGAATTCTCGTTGAGGGTGGAGGTGAGGCTGTGACAAAGTACAATCAAGAACAAAAAAAGAAGAAAAATGAGGGTGAAGGTAAGAATGGTGGTAGTAGTGGTGGAAATGGTAACAATAACCGGAAGAGAAAATGGAATGGAAATGTGGGTGCTAGAAACCAGCAGGGTGACAAGCAGAAGAAGAAGTTCGAAGCATTTGCTACATGCGGGGAGTTTTACACGGGTGTGTGCTTAAGGGGGAAGTGTGTATGCTTTAACTATGGCCAGGAGGGTCACATTGCCCAAAATTGCAATCAACCCAAGAATAATGTTATCTAAACGTGCAGGTTAAACTATCATTTTGCCCGTGAATGCCCTAAGAAGAAAGCTGAAGAGGCAACAGGAAGCAAGGGAGGTAGCAGTGGAGGCACATTGACCATTGTTGGACCAACGTCATCAAACAGACCCACAGCCAGAACCTTCAACATGACTGTGCAGGATGTTATACAATCAAAAGATGTTATGTCAAGTATTATCCCAATCAATGTTATAGATGCTTATATATTATTTGATTCGGGTGCTACTTACTCGTTTATATCTGATGAATTTGCTAAGAGGTTAGGATTGCCTAGTGAAGAATTGAATTTCCCTTTAAACATAGAAATTGTGAATTGGGAGGTGATTCCTATTAGGTTCGTATGCAAGAATTATAGGGTGAATATTAAGGGGAATGTCATGATGGAAGATTTTATTCTGATAAAACTTGGAGAGTTTGATGTTATATTGGGAATGGATTGGTTGTTTAATTATGGAGCGATAATTGATTGCCAAAAGAAATGTGTAAACCTTATGACTCCATCAAAGGTAGTTTTCTATGGTAAAAAATCGCCTAGACATGCGAGATGTCTAATGATTATGTAGGCGAAGAAGTTGATGAGTCAAGGCTGTGTGGGTTATTTAGCTTACATAGTCGATACTCAGAGGAAGGGGGTAAAACTGGAAAAGATACCAGTGGTTAGGGAATTTGTAGATGTGTTTCTGTAGGATTTGCCAGGACTTCCGCCTGACAGAGAGATTGAGTTTGTGATCGACTTAGCGCCAGGAACCGCACCAATATCAAAGGCCCCGTATAGAATGGCTCTGGTAGAGATGAAGGAACTTATGGTACAATTGCAAGAGCTGTTAGACAAGAAGTACATTCAACCGAGTGTGTCACCATGGGGAGCACCGGTGTTATTCGTGAAGAAGAAGGATGGGTTAATGCGTCTTTGCATTGATTATAGGGAATAAACAAAGTCACTATTAAGAATAAATATCCATTGCCAAGAATAGATGACTTGATTTATCAATTAAAGGGTGCTAGATACTTCTCAAAAATAGATTTGAGAAGTGGGTATCACCAATTGAAAGTAAGAAAGGAGGATGTACCAAAGACGACATTCAGAACTCGGTATGGACATTACGAGTTTCTGGTGATGTCTTTCGGATTGACAAATGCACCTGCTGCATTCATGGATTTGATGAACAGGGTGTTTAAACCATTTTTAAACAAGTTTATGGTGGTATTTATCGATGATATTTTGGTGTACTCCAAATCTCAAGAAGAACACGTGGAACATTTACGTTTGACATTAGAAATACTAAGAAAGGAAAAATTATACGTGAAATTCTCGAAGTGTGAATTCTGGCTAGAACGTGTACAATTTCTTGGACATGTGATTGACAAAGACGGGATCTCAGTGGATCCATCAAAAGTCGAAGCCATAATCAATTGGGAACAACCAAGGACACCATCGGAGGTGAGAAGTTTCTTGGGACTGGCAGGCTACTATAGACGATTCATTCAAAACTTCTCCAAGATTGCCACTCCGTTAACAAATTTGACAAGGAAATCTGTAAAATTTGTTTGGACGGAGAAGTGTGAAGAGAGTTTTCAAGACTTGAAAAAGAAGTTAAGTGTGTCACGTGTGTTGTCATTACCAGATAATACAGGAAACTTTGTGGTGTATAGTGATGCATCACATAAAGGACTAGGGTGTGTGCTTATGCAAAATGGCAAAGTCATCGCATATGCATCAAGGCAACTAAAGGACTATGAGAAAGGATACCCGGCTCATGATTTAGAGTTGGTTGCGGTGGTATTTACTCTGAAAATATGGAGACACTACCTCTATGGAGAGAAATGTGAGATATATACAGATCATAAGAGTCTGAAGTATATTTTCACACAGAAGGATCTCAACATACGTCAAAGGAGATGGTTAGAATTAATAAAAGACTACGATTGTGAGATCTTTTATCATCCAAGTAAACCAATTGTAGTTGCTAACGCCCTGAGTAGAAAAGGGCGTGAGAAATTGATGTTGTTAACGACGCAGGAGGAACTTATCTCAACGATGGTAGGGCTAGAGTTGGAAATAAAATTTCCAAAAGAATTTGATGAAATATTGTTCCAGATGGGAGATAGCCCAAAATTGGTGGACACGGTAAAGAATGCTCAACTACAGGATGAAGAATGCAGAAAAATAAAGGAAAGTATGGTCGAGGGTACTGTGGTGAAGTACAGGGTTGATACCGAAGGAATGCTAAGATTCGAGGGACGAATTTTGGTTCCAGCAGTACCAGATATTAAAGACGAAATCTTGATCGAAGCTCATAACTCAAGATACTCGATTCATCCGGGAAGTACAAAGATGTATCAAGATTTACGATGGCCAAACATGAAAAGAGATGTCGCAGAATGTGTTGCAAAATGCTTGACATATCAAAGAGTCAATGTCGAGCATCAAAGACCAAGCGGATTACTTCAACCATTGGACATACCAGAATGGAAGTGGGAATATATCACAATGGATTTTGTGGTAGGTCTTCCAACTACTCAAAGAGGATACGATGCGATTTGGGTGATAGTGGACAGACTGACAAAATCAACACACTTTTTGCCAATAAAGATTAGGTTCAATCTTGATAAGTTGACAAAGTTATACGTTAAAGAAATCGTTGCGAGACATGGAGTTCTAGTGTCAATTGTGTCAGATAAAGATCCGCGATTCACATCAAAATTCTAGAAGAGACTACAGGAATGCATGGGAACACAGTTGAGAATGAGTACGACATACCATCCACAAACAGATGGCCAAAGCAAACCAGCAATCCAGACTTTGGAAGATATGCTCAGAGCATGCATCATAGATTTCAAAGGGAGCTGGGATAAACATTTACCATTGGCCGAATTCGCCTACAACAATAGTTACAACGCAAGCATCGGCATGCCGCCTTACGAAGCATAATACGACAGGAAGTGCAGAACTCCACTATGCTGAGATGAAGTCGATGAACGTCAACTATTAGGACCAGAACTGGTACAGCAAACTGCTGAGGTTGTTAAACTCATTAAGACATGATTGGTAGCTGCTCAAGACAGACAGAAGAAGTATGTTGATCAACACAGACAAGATCGTGAATTCGACGTAGGAAATTTTGTGTTCTTAAAAGTTTCCCCTTGGAAGGGAAAAATTCATTTTGGTAAAAAGGGAAAGCTAAGCCCGAGGTTTATTGGACCCTTTGAGGTGCTGCAAAGAGTAGGAGAGATGGCTTATGAGGTAGCTCTACCTCCAGAGTTGGAACACGTTCATATTGCTTTTCATGTTTCGGTCTTACGACCGTATAAACTCGATTATAAGCATGTGATCGAGTACTTACCAGTACAGTTCGATAAAGACTTGTCTTATGAAGAGGTTCTTATCCAGATAGTCAACAAGAAAGAATAAGTGCTCAGGAATAAGGTGATACCTTCTGTTAAGGTGATATGGAGGAACCACAATGCTGAAGAAGCTACGTGGGAACTCGAAGATAAAATGATGAAAGATTACCCTGAGTTATTTCTTTAATTTGTGTCTTCGATTCTGGGGATAGAATCTTTGTAAGTAGGGAAGAATGTGACGAATGACTTGTTTGAGTTGTGATTCTGGGGACAGAATCCTTGTAAGGAGGGAAGGATGTAACAATTCGAAATTTAAAATTTTAATTTCAAATATTTATTGAATTATATTAATATTTAATTGATGTATTTATTGTTGAATAAATATTTGTGTAAGTTGATTTGATTTGATTATTTATTTGTTAAATAAATAATTAATGAGTGAAGGAAATTAATGATTATGAGATAATATTATAATTTAAGTTAATAATTAAGTTAGGGAGTTGATAGGGATTAAATGGATTATTATATTGTTTTAATTTAATTTGGTAATAAAAGTGTGACAATAAACTATGCTATAAAATGAGTTATAAAAATAAATTAAATGAGTTTAATTTAATTTTGCCAAACAAGGCTTAAAGATATTAAGTCTTTATTTTAATTAGTGTTTGCCAAACATAGCCATATGGTTTTTAAATTTTAAATTATAATTATAATAAATAATATAAATAAAATAAATAAAATATAAATAATATATTAAATTATGGTAACTGATAATTTAATATTGTCATTAGTAAAACGTCGGTTTTAGACGTTGGGTTTGTGCGTTGGGTGGAGTTGTATTTTATTTTACGTGAAAAACATTTGGCTTAAGCCTAAGAAGAGAAAAGAGAAGAAGTTGTCAGAGAATTTTCAGAGAATAACTAGAGAGAGTTTGAGAGGAGAGAAAAGTTCTGTGAATTACAAGCACTTTGTCTTCTGAGAAGGGTTAACCAAGCAAGAGAAGGTATACTTCTAATTTCCAAAAGCTTTAATCCTTATGTATGAAAAGTTTATGTGTTCTTGAGTTTCACTGTAGTATAAAGTTGTTTACAAAATTGTCTATAATCCAAATTTTTATGATTTATTAATAAATTATGTGTAAATATAATTGTGATGTTATAACTAGCATCTATATATGATTGTAGTTTGCATGTACGTTCAAAAAGAAAGAAAATAGTTTTACAGTGAATATGTGTATGAACAATGGCTTGTAGGAGTATCAAAATTGATAGCTGATTGTAAGCTAATAGATAAATTGAGCCTAGAATATGTTAATTCAGCAAGAAACGAAGAGAACGTAGTTTCAATAAGTTAATTTGGTGAACAATGGTGACCACAATTTTAATTTGTTAAGGATGTCAAGAAATGGAGTTTTATATAAAACATGGAATTGAAAGGTTTTAAATTTGATGTTTATGTTATTTATAAAAACATGCTAAAGACCTTAAGTTATGTTTATGTGAAATCCTTGTAAGTTATACGGGCCCAATTGGTTGCTAGTTGGTCAAATTCAGCTTTGCCTGTGCTCGCATTCCCTGGAACTGAACTTCGACGCCGCAGCGCCAAACTTAGCACCGTAGCACCAAGCCTCGCGTTCTTGGCTAACTCTCGACCAAGCGACTAGCGCCAGCAGACTTTCAACAATCGTCTTGGCAGTATTGTCCCCAATGTAAACCGTGGCCAAGCGCCGCTTAGTTAAGCGAATGGCCAATTTTTTTTTTTTATTACACACAGTCTATAATTGTTAATAAGGTGCAATTTATGACTGTTAAAAAAATATGATTTTGTTAATCGTGGTATTATAGTACTAAGAATGAGAGTATTATTAACAGTTAGCGAGTTTTGTTATTACATTACTAGTGTAACTTGACTATGTGATTAAAACCAGTCCATACATGAAATAGATACTTAATTGTATACAGAGTATATGTAGTAACTAATTGTGTCATAATGACATATGTATAGGATACTCTGAATCGAATTATTACGGTTTAGCTTTCACGCATGGCAAGTTTTCTAACTCTAAACTTTCTTTGAGCAAGTTTCTTAACTCTAAATTATATCGTGGAAGTTTCTTGACTCTACCTTATTTATTATTGAGCAAGTTATTCCTAATCCTATTTATACAATTTGTGCAAAGTTATTTAACTTAACTCTTACTTTGAAAAGGTTTCCTACTTTAACTTGTTATTTAGCATGCAAGTTTCTAAATTTTGAAACACTAATGTTGAACAAGTTTTATTGTTCAATTTACTATTTATTATGCATGCTCAATACTCAATTCTAAACAAGATTCTAACTTTAGCTTAATATTGTTCAAGCAAGGTATGTTATGTTATTCAATGTTTCTGCTCTTAGATTATTTCTAAAGCATGACCTTAATATACTATGTTGATTCATTTATGATTTATTCCATAGCATAATGTTATTACATTCTTATTCAACTAATCCTTAGTTGATGTTCGTTAAACTCTAAATTACCTTTGAAACTTATCCAAACCAAACTTACTGTGGTGCGGACATGTATTCTAAATACTGAGATGAACAACCCTATTACAGGGGATAATTTACGCATAGCGTTTAAATGTTTGTGCACAATACATTGCAAGAAGGGCTGATCCCCTAAGTACGAGGAGTCCCTATAGTCTTATGACTGTTAAAGTTTAAGTTGAAAGAATACTTATAACTATGGACATAGTTCGTGTTCTTTTGACCCTCAGATATATATTTCAAATTCTGTTCCTGATTATTATTGATGAAGCACATTATTCAGTTCTATGGAACCTATTCATTTGGCAGTTGATATGATGTTTATTTATTGTCATTTCAAGTGAGCATTGTTTGCTCACTCTTGCTTATATAAATATTACAGCTACAGTTGAGAAGGTCGATGAACCTACCACGAGTAAAGGAAAAGGGAAGATGAACAAGTATTGAAGACTTGTATACCTATTGACTTTTATATTGTTAGACTTTATTTTACATATTGTGATGTAGCTATTTAATTTTCCGCATTTGATGTTTGTATTGAAAGGATAGATAACTAGGGAGTTTTTATTGAACTTATTGATGTAATCCTTTAATGGGAAGGTTTATTGTTAAATTTTAGTATGTTTGGGTAGTTAGACATGAATGTTTTTATCAAGTGAAAACCAAATCTGGTGGGAATGAGGTACCCGAATTTGGGGGTGTCACAGATTTAAACAAGATATAGCAGTGAGGTTTTATAAAAGAAGTTTTTCAAACCCTGTGCTCAATAGTAATTGAGTCCTTTGATACTTCCATTTTATTAAATGTTTGGCTTGATTGCTTTTATTTTTGAGATGCGAAGCATCTTCGAGAAAATAATATATAAAGCAGTGTCGAACTCCTTATGGGCATGAAAGCCATCTAAGGAAATTCAAACACCGTGAATAATTACAAGCTGCTTACAGCTGAAAATGTTCATCACGGGAACCGAATCTAGATTTAGTAGACTGAATTTGTGATCACATGATTCCTAGGCTCACATGATGCCGCAATTTATATGAAAGCAGTAAGAAGTTATATATATATATATATATATATATATATATATATAAGCTGTAAATATATATATACAGACATGATCAACCACCACGAAGCACCTCCATGGGGGATCGGAAATGTAAATATATAAAAGCGGTAAATATATATATAGAGATATGATCAACCACCATGAAGCACCTCCATGGGGGATCAAAAATGTAAATACAGCAATAAATACGATCAACCGCTGCGAAGTAAACTCCATGTGTGTGTGTGTGTGTGTGACGCCCCAAAATAGGTATACATCACCCATCTTGAGTCGCCAATACATGGTACAAAATTCAAATACAACTTAATTATACAACAGTCGTGTAAAGTACGACAAAATACATGTTGTGAGTTTTAATACAAATATTGCCTTCTAGACAATATCCACTCTCAGAATAAGTCCTCAATACATTTATTGTCACACTATTTAACAGAATAGTGAGGACTACTAGCTAACACTATCATCCAGAACATCACTCCATTCCTCGACTCGTCCCAGCTACGTTCTCATTTCCTGAAGAGAACAGTAAAAGAAAGGGTGAGCTCAACTAGCCCAGTAAGAAATATTATGACTAAGATAATGCAAAATAAATTATCATTAGTCTTCAACAATGTTAAACTGATAATATACAATAGACATCCAGTTTAACTACAGTGGAATAAGCAATCCATTAAAAGAGTCAAGTAGAGAATAAAATCTACTATCTTTTATGTTTTAAAAGGTTTTTCATCACCTTTATCACTGGGACTCAGCTTAATAAATAATCCACATCATTCTGCACTACGGCCAATGATATTCATTAGGGTCACAACCACAAATTCCAAGCACTACGGCCCAAGGATATTTGTGTATTCATCAATGGTCATGATCATGCCAACAACTATCCATCAATGCACTACGGGCCAATGAGGACTTTTACCACATCATTTGTAACATTACGGTCATGATTATACCGAATAATCCCTGGTCATAATCATACCAAGTCCATCTATGCACTACAGGCCACAGATGACTTTTCAAAAATATTAACATGAGGATGATGACAATGATATAAGAATTCAATAAAACAAGTTCAAGAATTAATTTATTCAGGGACTAATAACGTCCAAATTGTCAACATGATACTTCTTTGTAGAGTAAAATTCAAGAATGCTCAGAAGAATATTTCCATGAAAAATACTGGATGAAGCGCAAATATCAAGGATATTCCACTAATTTCATGGAATATAGAAGTCAAAATTTTAACCAACTGAGTATAATAACGAATGGAATAACAAAAGAAATCACCATGCATGCGGTACTTTGCATAGACAGGTTATTCCACAGAATAATAATAATCTTAACGGTTCCAACGTAATAATAAGTGAAATTAACAATGGAACCAGTCCGATGTTCCAACATGTAATAATAAGTAAAGTAATAATAAATAATGGAACCAGTCCAATGTAAAACACACGAATAGGATATTCCAAATGTAATAATAAAGAAGGAATAATAAATAATGGAACCAGTCCAAAGTAAAACACACATGCATGTGATATTCCAACGTAATAATAAAGATGTAAATAATAGAAGAATGTCACCAAGTATAGGGTAGCCCGCGTATACAGGTTATTCCAACAAAATAATAAGAAATGGAATAACAGCAGTTCTCTTCATGAATAAGAAAGAATAACACCCTTTACCGTAAAAGAAACTGAATATAAGAGTAGGGAAGTAGCAGAATACTTTTCTATAGTTTCTCTATAATTTTTCTCTCTGGAGTTTCAGTGAATTCGTAAGAAATAATGAAGGAATGAGCTTCTATTTATAGGAAAATGGAATGCATAGTAACTAACTCATGAACGGTCCAGATTGATTTACTTTAATCTGACGGTCCATATTTAAAGAAAAATCTTTTAAATAAAATATAATATATATAATAATAATGACAATCATAGTACTCAATAATTCAATTCTTCTGAAACTTTTTTTTAACACAGTATATATATATTTCAGTACACAATCAGCATGAACACAATATATATATATATATATATATATATAATATACAGCACATGTTCCCTACAAACACAACACACACCACATACCACTTAACAATACCATTCCCCACCAAAACCCACTAACAATACCATTCCCCACCAAAACCCACTAACAATATATATTATATTATATATATACACCCACACACAACCTTATATACATAACCCCCTTCCTAATACGTATCTCTCTCCCACTCCCATTTTCAAAATTCATTTTTCAACACATATGGGCCCCACATGTGGGCCCCACCTTTAAATAATTTTCTACCAATTATTTTGAAAAATGGGTAAATAGGAATCCATAAAATAAGCAAACTTCATAAAAATCACCTTAATAATTTTAACAACATTCATCATCTTTATTACAATTCACAATATTAATTGACCAGGTCATTCCCAGAAAAGAGGGGGCTTTCCAATAAGGATTTCTCCCTATTGGCGCGCAATTAGGTAACCAAACCTCTCCTTGACAGAACTTCTAGACATCGTTAATATTGCAAATAATAATATTAATAACTTTGTCGTCTCAATTATTGATTTTAACAATATATAAAATATCGACAATAATTGAATCAAATAACGTGAGATATTATGCAACAATTACTATAGCAATAATTGAACAAAATTGAATGACTTCTCACATAAGCATCAATAATTAATACCGTGTGCTACTATGCAACCACGCGTATTATTGTACTTTTACTACCGAGTAGTTCAACAGTATTAACGGTAAAACTTCCGCCGTTATTTTCATAAAAATAATTTTGTCGTTTTCTCAATCCGACAATAATTCTGTTATGGGGTCCACCAATGATTGTGCCATCGTTCGAATATTCCCCGACACAAAGAATATTCCCTGACCAATCGAATATAATATAACAACTTGCATACTTTGCAAAATTTATAAATATTACCCTCAACTATAACATTATATCAAATTCACACCATAATATTAAAAATATTTTGAGAAAATTAAATATTTATTCATAAAATCTGGGGTCTCACAATATATATATATATATAAATAATAAATACTCTGGATGTAAAATCCAGGCTCATCGAACAAAGTTCGACAATAGTTCATATATATATATAAGCAAATAAATGCTCCGGACGTGAGTCCAGGCTCAATCGAGGCATAACTCGATAATGTTTGTCCATATATATATATATATATATATATATATATATATATATATATATACATACACAAAAGGAAATAAAAGCCACGGACCGAAGTCCAGGCATACACACGCAACACGACTCTCAATGTGAAGAATGGTGTGTGTAAAGTAGAAGAGAAAGGCATTAAACTGTGTAAGAAGGCTTACAATGGACTGCCAAAGAAGACTTCTATAACTTTAAACAGATGAACACTCAGCTCCCACCAATAAAAATATTACTGAATATAAGCTCACAAGTGTTTAAAATGAGAAAGCATTTAGTTTAGGGTGTGTACAGAGCAAATTGGAGCTGAGTGCCACAGTTTGGTTTTCGAGGTTGAAGCTTACTACATAGGTTGAAACGAGCATCTCCGGGGTTGTGCTAGGAAGTCAAGATAGGATTACAACTCCCCTAATGCATCGCCTAATCTCCTAACTCTCTAAATTATAAACGAATCGAGGAATGGTCAACCAAGAACAGTAAATCTGCATAAGCTTCTGTAGAAGGTCAAATACACATCCCTAACCAGTTAAATCACAATATGTCTATTGGTGACAAAACTGGGTCAAGGTCATTAAGCTAAGTCTCAAGGCCACACAAGGCAAATAGGGATATGTCTATCCTATTAGCATATTATGCACACATTCTATTGGCATGGTCATAACAGGTGTTGATGTATTTAAAGATAGATAATAACATCCATTTGTCAATTTCCATTACTATCAATACTAATTTCTCTATCAAGCAATCAGTCATTAAATAAGAAATACATCAACCCATTCCAAAATGATTCATTATATAAAATTGAAGAGAAAGTTAATTAAGCTAAACAAAAGGTTACATTGCAAACCTGAAAATGGAGTTAGTTCATAAGTATGGTACTAACACGCATTTTCAATACGTTACACATTATCAGACAAACACAAATAAATGGGAGATTTGGAATAAGAAAGCCCATGTATTGAAGTGTTCTTCCTCTAAATATTCTCTTCACGTGTAAAGCTCTAAGTTCTGTGTCGGATGCAATAACTCTCCTCCATTGCACAGCTTCTTTCTCTTCTAGAAAATAAAAGATAGAAATTAAATCCTAGTCTATGCTATCTGTTCTATCTGAATATCTCTGATATTCTTTGATCCTTTAATGCAGGCGGCTTCTCTTTCTTTATATACTCGTCCCCTCTTTCTTCTAGGTCATTAAAGACTCTTTACTGTTTGGGCACCAGAGCTCGCGCTGCGGCGCGAGCATAAGCTTTACAAGTGGCATTGCGGCGCCACGTATGCCTTAAAGAAACCAGGGGTCGCGCTGCAGTGCGGATGCACATGAAGGAGATGGCGCTGGGGCACCGTTTGTAGTCTTTGAACGCCAAGCCTTGGGGGTGGGCGGCTGCTCGGCGCCAGGCGCCCGCCTCAAGAGGGTTTTAGTAGCATCCCATGACGGGGCGGATCAATGCACTCACTTTGGCGTCGGGGCGCCACTTTACATTAGGTTTAGCAATAGTCGGTGCTGCAGCGCAGCTTCCAAGTGTGACACTGGCGCTGCGGTGCCAATACAGGAAAAATGTCCAAGAAAGCTTAGAAATAATATGTAAAGCCTGCCTGAAGAGAACTTAAACGAAATAACAATAATATATATAAAAAATCTAACTAAAAGATTGAAAATAGACAACAACTTAAGCAACAAAGGGTCTGATTCGCGGGTATAAATCCCACTTATAAACTTCTCCTGTGTGATTTCTGGTATTGGAACTGCATGCCTCGGGGTTATCTCCGAGGTTAAAACTGACACTTCCGGTGTTATTTCCGGGATTGAGCTGAGCTGTCCTCCAAGGTTATCTCTGAAAGATGATTCTGCCCTCCTTCAATGTTAGTAGCAGGTATGCAGAAAATTTTGAGTGTCTACAGAAGGTAGTTCCATCTCAAAGATAACCTTGAGATACTCAGTTCCAGTCCCAAAAATAACATTGGGAGTTTTAACATCAACCTTGGAGATGACCCCGAGGGTGTAGTTGTAGTTCCGGATATAACCCTGGAAAAGCTTATTTCAATCTTTACAGTCAACTTCAACCTCAGAGATAATCCCGAGGCACTCAGTCCCAAACCTAGAGATAACCCTGGGAGGTCAGGCACACCTTAGAGACAACCCTGAGGACATTCAACACTTGTAGCAGTCCAATCTCAGAGATGACCCTGAGCAACGACTGCTATATAGCCCAAACTAAAGATAACCCTAGTGAGGGCCAAAATAGTCATTTTGCCACCTCGATCGCACATGCGCAGCCGTCTCAACACATTTCAACATACATTCTACACAGCAGTGTCCTACAAGAACCAATAGCTCCAATTCCGAGTGACTACTACACAAGATAGCACACCGAATAGAATTTGATGACTTAAAGACCAAGGGCATGGTCCCATCTTCCTGACTTTTCACAACCTCTAATCCTATGTCATTGTGTAGCTCTCAACAATAGCATGCCAAAAAAGGACTTCTACACCTCAATCGGATGCCCGGATTGAAGTTCTGAAAGTTGAAGCGGACATCACGTTGCATGCATGCACGTACTAAAAGACGGCAGAACCCACGGAGCCCGAGGCACCCCAGGGAGCCGTAGGTGCACCTGCGGCTCCCCCCTCTATAAATAGAGGGCTTGGGGTGGCCATTTTGTAAGAGAAAATGACGAGGAAGCCCTGTCCAATTTGCTCTGTTCACACTATAAACTAAGTGCTTTCTTATTTTAAACACTTGTGAGCTCATATTTGGCTATATTTTTATCGGTGGGAACCCAGTGTTCATCCATTTAAGGCTATAGAAGTCTTCTTTAGCAGTCCACTGTAAGCCTTCTTACATCTTTTTAAGCCTTTACTGCACTACTATGCACACACCATTTTTCACGTTGAGAGTTGTGACGCCCCCACATCCGGGTATCTTCCAACCCGACAGATGGTGCTACACGGTACTCACAACTGTACATTCATTCTATTAAAACGACATCAAAATGTGTGAATCAACGACATTCTTATTACATTAATAATATTTCATCTCGTTCCTAGGTTTTAAAACCATTACATTCTTTGTTCATCATATTATAATATATACAACTTACTAGTTTATTACAAGGTAAACTAATCGTTCATCTTCGTCTTGCCTTTATCCTTGTCAGATCCCTCAGGTTGTTTGGTCCTAGCTACATTTATATGGTTCAAGCAAGAGTGAGCATAACAAGCTCAACAAATATAACAATTTCTTTTAAACAACATGCTTGAAACATAGGAATCGTATATCTTCAATAACTGGATAATAGTTATGAAGTACTATTAATAATTCAAAATAGCATTTCTTTTTCTTCAAAATGTTTTACAATAACAATATTCAGTAAAACATTAATTCTGGCTCAAGACCATGAGCAGTGCATAATTTCTTTGAAAGGACAAGCCGACACTAAGTCTGTAAGTCCAGCATATCTTACGAGCACTTCTGGATGATCAGCCCATAGTACTCTATGTTGATCAACACTACATTCATTAAACGTGTGTACATTTAAGTTTTGGCAACCTCGCGTGCCCATCGAATAATCGATGAAAAATACATTTTTTAATTCATACTCAGGCTTACCTTGAATACGTACCAAACAATTGGCGTAGGATAGCGTTAGCAATTCTATATTGAAAGACTTGTAAATAAATCAATCAACTCTTCAAGATTACTCTAGTCAAGATAAAACTGGCATCGACCCTTTAGTAAAACACTTCATGCATCTCATAACATGAATCACAGAAAACTTGGCTAACACGAAGGTTAGACAAGCGTTTAAGAAAAATATGCCTTCATCGTCTGCTACAGTAAAAATAACTTTTCCTTTCAGTCTTTACGGTCTCTATAATACATAACCACATAACATACCACATTAGGTCATGAATGAATATACATGGTTCCTAATGAAATGAATCTTACCCTTCTTCTAAATCTAATCATATATTAGATTTGTTACTATTGGTTCTGGCTTGCCATTATATTTTACATTATTCTTACAAACTTCTTTCTCTTCTATGTCTTCCGTAGATTTACATCATTAATCCAACTCGTTTCGAGTTAATCATCCTTCCTCGTGGCTTACTAACATCCTTACGTTATTAATCAAAACTCGATCGTCATTTGTTAAGTATACTTTATTGCATACCGTTTATGATCACGTATTACTTAACCACTTTTAGTTGTAACTCTTAATGTTATAGGCCTTATCATTATTGAATACGGTTCATGTTCCTTATACTTTACGTTCGTCGTTTAACTACTCATTAAACAACGTTAAATTCCTAAATTCATCACTATAACAGTGATTTAGGAAAGGTCTTATCATGTTCATTAAGTAATTACATAACCCATACTGGTATTGCAAACCATTGGATTCATAATCAACTTGGTCAACAAAATTCTACAGCCGGCTTAACACATTACGTTGTTCTCATTACGTTCTTCTTCAATTGATTATTAACCTTTAATCAACATACATTAAGTTTAAAAGTACCTTACAATATCTTATTAAGTTCTTCAATTTATTATTACTGAGTTACTGTTCAAGTTGTTCTCATAAACATTCCTTACTGCTCAACTTCCTAGGGTTGGTATTGCATTTTTACTATAGCTTTATAAGTCGCATTGCAGGTCTGAGTTAACGATGTCTCGAGACCGGGACTTGGCGCTGCGGTGCAAGTCCTTACCCTTCATGTCGCTATTTAGCAGTGAGTTAGCAGTGTTTCGGTTCGACCTCACGCTGTGGCGGCATGGGATTTATGGTCGTGAGTCATGCGCGCCATGAACTCTCATGCCTTAGATAATTTGCAGATTTTGAAATTTTTACGAAACTCCCGGACGCATAACTTCTTTGTTATAAGTCTGAATTGGCTCATTCAAAAGCATACGGTTCACAAATTACACACTCTACACGTTCACGCAAAATTTTTATCTATTTGATTTCGTTTGCTAAAAATTCACCTATTAGTTCATTTTTAACGAAAACGATAAACGTTCGTGAACTCTCAACGCTCATTTCTTCGTTCTAAGTCGAATCTGAGTCCTTTTTGAGTTTGCAACTCTATAATGCCAAATAAGACTTGTCTCCATTGAAAATTAATGTTTCCAAGCTCAATATCAAAATTCGACTTCTATTCTGAGATTTTCACGAATTCGACGATTATCGTCCAAACTCGTGAATTCCGCCTTAACTTCATTTCTTATGATTTGTTCATCGTTTCAAATGGATTCAATCCATCATACTAACATATTGACATACATACTTCATTAACTTATTGACATGATAAGTTATTACTTGTTCTTCATTAGTCTATAACTTGTAAAAGTATGAACTACTTATGAATTCACTTTGCATTACTTATCATAGCTTAAATCTTTTGAAATGATATGTTCCTATCATTATGAAGTATGTATGTCAATATCATAGCCAATAAGTTGCTTAACTTGAGAGGAGTTGGGAGAAATTTTAACAGGCAACAATTGAAATCCTAAGCTTGCTATTTATAGGAAATCCTAAATGAGGGCTTAATGGTCAATAAGCCATTCCACCTCCTTAACTCCACCTCTTTACTATTCCTTATTTGCTCACCAAGTTTACTTGTGTGACGAATGAGTTGTTTGAGTTGTGATTCTGAGGGCAGAATCCTCGTAAGGAGGGAATGATGTAACATTCCAGAATTTTTAACTGTTATATTAAATATTTATTGAATTATTTAAGTATTTAATGGATGTGTTCATTGTTGAATAATTGTTATTTATTTGTTAAATAAATAATTAAGGCAATTAATTATTATATGCTAATTTAATTAAATTATTAAGTTAGAGAGTTTTGATTAATTGAATTATTATTCTTTTATTTGAATTTGTAATTAAAAGGATGTATTAGTTGATTAAATAAAGTTATAATTATATAGAAAATTATAATTTTGTGGTATTGATTTACGTGTGAAAGTAATTTAATAAATTGTTATTAGAATTAATTTAATTAAATAAAAGTGTGACAAATAACCTTTTATAAAGGAGTTATTAAAATAACTTAAAGGAGTTTAATTCAGTTTTGCCAAACAAGGCCTAATGCCTATTAAGTCTTTATTCTAATTGAGTTTTACCAAACAAGGCATAAAGATTAATTGATTATTTTCTTAGTGATTAGCCAAACAAGCCTTATGGATTTTGGTTTTCAAAACTTGGATAATTGTTATCAGTTATATTTATATTTATATTATATAATTAATATATATATTATATCTTATACGTTATATTCTAAGACGTAGAATTAGAATTGAGAGGAGAAGAGAGTTTACAGAGAGAAAAGAACAGAGGAAGAAAGGCTAGGAATTGGAGAGAAGAAGAAGCTTGAGAATCAAAAAGGGTTGGCCATCATCTTCTTCAAACAAGGTATCATCTAAACTCTATTATTGTTTTTCTATTCAAAGTTATAGTTGTATTCTCTCTCCCAATTCTCTCCATAAAAGCTTTGTAGAAGTTGAATTGTTGTTATGTATGTGGTTTTATATGATAAACTAGTGTAGTAAAACTATTTTATTAAGCTATAATTGAGAATAGTCAAAGAATTTATTTTATGTTTGTGGTTGTGAAGAAAAGCTATTTTTTTACAGAGAGTTTTTGTGAATATATATTATTTAGTTTAAGGTCAAAATTAAGGGTTAATTAGTTGCTTATTTGATAAATTGACTATTGAATTTGATAGAGTATGTATAAACATTGATAAAATGCTTTGAATTAACTGTTTTGGTTGAAAAACAAAATAATAGTGTTTATTTTCATTAAAAACATCAAAAAGTGAGTTTTTATCAAAAACAGTGGAATTGTATGTTGTAAATTCGTTGTTTATGTTGTTTTATGGGTAGAAACATGTTAAGAGTCTTTTAATTATGTTTATATGAAGTCTCTATATGAATTACATGTTAATTAGACTGTTAGAAAGTAGCTTGTAGGCCAAAATTGGCTTTTGTTCATATCATTGTCAAGTCACAACAAGAAGATCTATGATTTAGCCATGCATTATGATTTCAGCGAGACAACATTCATGCCAGTAGTATACGAACCACGCCACGGTATGGCTGGCCTCGGTAGTATAAATGTGGCGCCCAGAAGCGCCATCATCACATATTCTTGACCTTGAACCACATATATAAACGTGGCATAGCATGATCTTGAAGTTAGCGTAATGGTCTCGATAAAGGTTAATTTTGTACTCAAAGTCTGAAGAAATGGTTATATGTTAATAATAGGACTATTAAATTATGATTTTAATATTTCTATATCTAGAATGAACATGTTATTAACAATTAACTTGTTTTATAATTTGATTATGTGATTAAATAATCAAACCTACATGATGAATGTATTTAGTTATGTTTGTAAAGTGGTAGTGACTAACTATGTCATGATGACATATGTATATAGGATATTGTGATTCGAATTGTTCGGTTTAATCTACGAGCAAGGCAAGTTCTCTAATCTATTATCTTGTTGAACCAATTATCATTTCCAATTCGATTACCTTATAAATGATGCAAGCTTTCTAAACTTTGATTTTGATATTTAACAAGTTATTCTTGTATTTAACTTATTGTTTAGCATGTACAATTATATATACTAATGTTGAACAGTTTTATCGTTCAAATTGCTACGCATGCTTAGTATTCGATTTTAAATAACCTTGGCTTAACATTATTCAAGCAAGGTGTGTTATAGTTATTCAAGTTGTATGCTATTAGATTATTCCTAAAGCATGACTTTAATTTACCATGTTAATTCAATTACGATTATTCTATAGTATGATGTTATTGGTTTCATTCAACTAGTCCTTAGTTGATGTTCGTTGAATTCCAAATTACCCTGAAATGTATCCAAACAAACTCACTTTGGTGCGGACTTGTACTCTAAATACTGAGATGAACAACCCTATTATTAGGGGTAACTTACGCTTAGCGTTGAAATGTTTGTGCACAATACATTGTACGAAGGGCTGATCCCCCTAAGTACGAGGAGTCCCTATAGTCTTACGACTATTAAAGTTTAAGTTAAAATATTACTTATAACTATGGACATAGTTTGTGGTCTTAGGACCCTCAGTTATATATTTCAGAATGTTGATAAATCATATTGTTTAATTCTGTCGAGCCTCTTATTTGATAGTTGTTGTAAAGATTTTTCATTCATTGTTGTTTCAAGTGAGCTTTATTTGCTCACTCTTGCTTATATAACTATTACAGTTAAAGATGAGAAGGTTGATGTACCTAGCACTAGTAAGGGAAAAGGAAAGATGAACAAGTGTTGAAGACTTGTAATGTTTTGATATTTGAATATCAGATTTTAAATTGAATGGTTGTAATGAAGTTTATTTATTTAATTTTCCACATTTAAATGATTGTATTTAAAGGTTAGACAACCTGGGAGATTTTTATTATGTAACCCTTTAATGGGAAAGGATTTATTTATCCAATTTTATTGTGATGGGAGTTAGATATGAATGTTTGATTTAGTGAGCACCAAATCCTATGGGAATGATGTACCTGGGTTTGGGGGTGTCACAAGTTGGTATCAAAGCCTTAGGTTATGAACCTTAGGTGGGGAAAAGCCTTAGGAAGTAACCTTCGAAAAGATAATGATGATAAACTCTTATCGAGTTTTAAGGAAGAAGTAATAAAACACTTATGTGCTTATGTGTTTACAACTTATGTGCTCGTGAGTGTCGAGTAGTACTGATTAGTATTAAAACTTAAACTTTGGTTGACAGGATGTCTAATATAGGATGATCAAGTCTAGCTAGGGAGGAGGAGCCTCGATATATTCAGGTAGCTTGGGAACAATTACTGCCACGGGAAACAGTTCCATTGGTCACAGTAGTTGAGCAGTAGAGAGTACCTGATGAGGATGATGAGATAGAGACAGATGAGGAGGATTCCGTGGAGATGCCACAGACGGATGAAGAGGACGAGGAGGAAAGGATTCCACTTAACTCGATAGCTTGCCGTATATACGATGTGGTGCATGACCATAATGTGGAACTTCAAGATACTGTCGAGGAATTACAAGAGATAGTAGCTAAGCAACAGGCCTTGATGGCACAGAAGGACGAAGAGATCCAAGATCGAGAAGAACGACTGAACAATGTTGAAGAGAAGCTGATTCACACTGAAGGAGAGAACGAACAAATGAGAGCAGAGATTGCAGAGTTGAAGAGCAAGTTGAGAGAAGAATCTGCAAAAAGGGCAAGAGCCAAAAACTCGTACAGTGAAGCTTATCAACAAGCTAGAACATCGGAGAGGGACGCACAAGCAAAGAGAAGGAATATGGAAGAGATGGATAACGTGTTCAACATCACGATCAATCGAGCTCAAGATCGGGTCATGGGTTACCCAATTCAGTTTGAGACGCTGCCATCATACATACTAGATTGTCGAACCATGTTTCGAATTATGGAAGAAGAGCGCCGTAAGGCTTTGCAGTATCTTAATAGGACATTGTAGGGAGTGTACTTGATTTATGATTTATATTATGATAAATAATATGTAAATCCCAAGTGTTATGCAACTTAGGGGATATGATGATGATGTCCTGAAACTTTAGTAATTCAGGAAAATAATGTAAATAGCAGTGATGCTATGGATGTGATGTTTTCAAAGAATTAAGAATGAATAAAAGTTATTATCTTCTTTTATCCAAAGTGTTATGTGTTATGTGGTGATTACTTTTATGGGGGCAAATTAAGTAGAAATTACTTGAAAAGAGTTGAGTAATAATCTAATGGGTGAATTTTTAACAGAAAATGCCTCCAAGACATCAACCACCCAAACAGAGAACCACTGAAGGAACCAATAATAATGATGCTGAAGCTAACCCCGTTCAGCAGCTGGTGACGTTACTGACAGGTGCACTATAGAATCAACCGCAGAACCAACAACAAAATCAAGCTACAACGTTTAAGGACTTCAAGGCGGTTGGACCAACAGAATTCAGTGGGTCCATGAACCCGATTGAGGCACAAACTTAGGTCATGGAGATAGAGAAAGTGTTCGATGTTGCGGGAGTAGAAGAAGATCATAAGACTGCTTTTGCAACATTCATGTTGAAAGCAGAGGCTAGTTATTGGTGGCAGGCCAATAAAACTCGAGGAGGACCAGGTGTTATGGCTTGGGATAGGTTCAAGGAGATGTTCTTCGAGACCTATTTCCCAGAGAGTTCGAAGAGTCAGCTAGAAGTGTAGTTTTTAGAACTAAAGCAGGGAACGATGACGGTGTCGAAGTATGCCACGAAATTCAACGAGTTGGCGAGGTTTGCGCCATACCAAGTCAGTACAGATGAACGCAAGGCGAAAAGGTTTGAACAATGACTGAAGCCCTGGTTGTTTAGTAGGGTTTCCTTGTTCCAGTTGAAGACATTTGCAGCCGTGATGGAAAAGGCAATTCTTGCTGAAGGTGGCGGCGAGGCGGTAACCAAGTTCAATCAGGAACAGAAAAAGAAGAAGAATGAAGTGGAGGTGAAGAATGGAGGTGGTGGTAGTGGGAATGGTAATAATAATCTGAAAAGAAAGTGGAATGGAAATGTGGGTGCTGGGAATCAACAAGGTAACTAGCAAAATAAGAAGTTTGAAGCATGTGCTACATGCAGGAAGTTTCACAAGGGTGTATGCTTGATGGGGAAGCATGTATACTTTAACTGTGGCCAGGAGGGTCACATCGCCCCAAATTGTAATCAACCTAAGAAGAACGTTTGCTTCACATGCGGGTCCAAGGATCACTTTGCTCGTGAGTGCCCTAAGAAGAAAGCTAGAGAAACAACAGGAAGCAAGAGAGGTAGCAGTGGAGGTACTTGAGCCATTACTGGGCCAATGGCATCAAACAAACCCACAGCTAGAACCTTCAACATGACTGTACAAGATGTTGTGCAATCAAAGGATGTGGTGTCATGTATTATCCCAATCAATGATATTGATGCTTATGTATTATTTGATTTGGGTGCTACTTGCTCATTTATATCTGATGAATTTGCTATGAGATTAGGATTGCCTAGTGAAGAATTGAATTTCCCTGTAAACATAGAAATTGCAAATAAGGAGGTAATTCCTATTAGGTTTATATACAAGAACTGTAGGGTGAATATTAAGGGAAATATTTTGATGGTAGATTTAATTCCGATTAGGCTTGGAGAGTTTGATGTTATTTTGGGAATGGATTGGTTGTTCAATTGTGGAGCGGTAATCGACTGACAAAAGAAGTGTGTAATCCTTATGACTTCGTCAGAGGTAGTTTTCAATGGTAGCAAATCGCCCAGACAAATGAGATGTCTGACGATTATGCAGGCCAAGAAGTTATTGAGTCAAGGCTGTGTGGGTTATTTAGCTTACATAGTCGATACTCAGAAGAAGGGTGAAAAACTGGAAGAAATACCGGTGGTTAGGGAATTTGTGGACGTGTTTTCGGAGGATTTGCCAGGACTTCCGCCTGACAGAGAAATCGAGTTCGTGATCGACTTAGCGCCAGGAACCACTCTGATATTGAAAGCCCTGTACAGAATGGCTCCGGTAGAGATGAAGGAACTGATGGTACAACTGCAGGAGCTGTTAGACAAGAAATACATTCAGCCGAGTGTGTCACTGTGGGGAGCACCGGTGTTATTTGTAAAGAAGAAGGATGGGTCAATGCGTCTTTGCATTAATTATAGGGAATTAAACAAAGTCACTATTAAGAATAGATATCCATTGCTGAGAATAGATGACTTGTTTGATCAATTAAAGGGTGCTAGATATTTCTCAAAAATATATTTGAGGAGTAAGTATCACCAACTGAAAGTAAGGAAGGAGGATGTACCGAAGACGGCATTCCGAACTCGATATGGACATTACAAATTTTTGGTGATGTCTTTTGGTTTGACAAACGCACCTGCAGCGTTCATGGATTTGATGAACAGGGTGTTTAAACCATTTTTAGACAAGTTTGTGGTCGTGTTTATTGACGATATTCTGGTTTACTCTAGAACTCAAGAAGAACACGTGGAACACTTACGTCTAACGCTGGAGACGCTAAGAAAGGAAAAGTTGTACGCGAAATTCTCTAAATGTGAATTCTGGATAAAACGTGTACAATTTCTTGAGCACATAATTGACAACGATGGAATTTCAGTGAATCCATCAAAGGTCAAAGTTTTGATAAATTGGGAGCAACCAAGAACTCCATCAGAAGTAAGAAGTTTTTTTGGATTGACAGGGTATTACAGACGGTTTATCCAGAATTTCTCCAAGATTGCCATTCTGCTGACAAATTTGACGAGGAAATCTATAAAATTTGTTTAGACAGATAAATGTGAAGGAAGTTTTCAGGAATTGAAAAAGAAACTAAGTATGGCACCTGTGTTGTCATTACCAGATAATACAGGAAATTTTGTGGTGTACAGTGATGCTTCACACAAAGGATTAGGATGTGTCCTTATGCAGAACAGAAAAGTCATCGTGTATGCATCAAGGCAATTGAAGGACTACGAAAAAGGGTATCCGACTCATGATTTAGAGTTGGTGGCAGTTATGTTTGCTTTAAAAATATGGAGACACTATCTCTATGGAGAGAAATGTGAGATTTACACAGACCATAAGAGTCTGAAGTACATTTTTACTCAGAAAGACCTGAACATGAGTCAAAGGTGATGGATAGAATTGATAAAGTATTATGATTGTGAGATCTTTTATCATCCAGGCAAAACAAACGTGGTTGCAGATGCCTTGAGTAGGAAAGGCAGAGAAAAGTTGATGATATTAACTGATAAGGAGGAACTTATTACAGCAATGTCAAGATTAGAGTTGGAAATCAAATTTCCAAAAGAATCCGATGAAAAATTATACCAGATGGAAGCCAGTCCAACTTTGGTGGACAAAGTGAAGAACGCTCAACTGCAGGATGAGGAATGCAGAAAAATAAGAGAAAGTGTGGTCGAGGGAAAAGAAGTGAAATACAAGGTTGATACAGATGGAATGCTGAGATTCGAGGGATGAATCTGGGTTCCAGTAGTACCAGATATTAAAGAAGATATCTTGACAGAAGCTCATTGCTCGAGATATTCGATTCATCCAGGAAGTATGAAGATGTATCAAGATTTGCGACGACATTTTTGGTGGCCAAATATGAAAAGAGATGTTGCAGAATGCGTTGCAAAGTGCTTAACATGTCAGAGATTTAAGGCTGAGCATCAAAGGCCAAGCGGATTACTTCAACCGTTAGATATACCGGAATGGAAATGGGAACATATCACAATGGATTTTGTGGTAGGTCTCCCAACGACTCAGAAAGGATACGATGCGATATGGGTGATAGTTGACAGATTGACAAAATCTGCACACTTTTTGCCAATAAAGATTAGATTCAATCTTGATCAGCTGGCAAAGTTATATGTTAAAGAGATCTTGACGAGACATGGAGTTCCAGTTTCAATTGTGTCAGATAGAGATTCAAGGTTCACATCAAACTTCTGGAAGAGACTACAAGAATGTATGGGATCACAGTTGCGAATGAGTACGACATATCATCCGCAAACAGATGGCCAAAGTGAATGAACGATTCAGACATTGGAAGATATGTTGAGAGCATGCGTTATGGATTTCAAAGGAAGCTGGGATGAACAATTACTGTTTGTGGAATTTGCCTAAAATAACAGTTACCACACTAGCATCGGCATGCCGCCTTACGAAGCATTGTACGGAAGGAGGTGCAGAACTCCACTGTGCTAGGATGAAGTCGGTGAACGTCAACTGTTAGGACCAGAACTGGTATAACAAACTGCTGAGGTTGTCAAACTCATCAGAACAAGATTGATAGCTGCTCAAGACAGACAAAAGAAATATGTTGATCATAACAGACAAGATCGTGCATTCGATATAGGAAATTACGTTTTCCTAAAAGTTTCACCTTTGAAGGGAAAATTTTGATTTGGTAAGAAGAGGAAACTAAGCCCGAGGTTTATTGGACCCTTCGAAGTGCTGTAAAAAGTTGGAGAGGTGGCTTATGAAGTAGCTCTACCTCCAAAATTGCAAAACATTCATAATGTTTTTCACATTTCGGTGTTACGACTATATAAGTCCAATTACAAGCACGTGATCGAGTACGAACCATTGCGGTTTGAGAAAGACTTGTCCTATGAAGAGGTTCCTATCCAGATAGTCGACAAGAAAGAACAAGTGCTCAGAAATAAAGTGATACCTTCTGTGAAGGTGATATGGAGGAACCACAATGTCAAAGAGGCTGCGTGGGAACTCGAAGCTGAAATGATGAAGAATTATCCTGAGTTATTTGTTTAATCTGTGTCTTTGATTCTGGGGACAGAATCTTTGTAAGTAGGGGAGAATGTGACGAATGAGTTGTTTAAGTTGTGATTCTGAGGACAGAATCCTTGTAAGGAGGGAATGATGTAACATTCCAGAATTTTTAACTGTTATATTAAATATTTATTGAATTATTTAAGTATTTAATGGATGTGTTCATTCAATGGAAGTATTTAATGATGTTATTGGTTTCATTCAACTAGTCCTTAGTTGATGTTCGTTGAATTCCAAATTACCTTGAAATGTATCCAAACCAAACTCACTTTGGTACGAACTTGTACTCTAAATACTGAGATGAACAACCCTATTATTAGGGGTAACTTACGCTTAGCGTTAAAATGTTTGTGCACAATACATTGTACAAAGGGCTGATCCCCCTAAATACGAGGAGTCCCTATAGTCTTACGACTGTTAAAGTTTAAGTTGAAATATTACTTATAACTATGGACATAGTTCGTGGTCTTAGGACCCTCAGTTATATATTTCAGAATGTTGATAAATAATATTGTTTAATTATGTCGAGCCTCTTATTTGATAGTTGTTGTAAAGATTTTTCATTCATTGTTGTTTCAAGTGAGCTTTGTTTGCTCACTCTTGCTTATATAACTATTACAGTTAAAGATGAGAAGGTTGATGTACCTAGCACCAGTAAGGGAAAAGGAAAGATGAACAAGTGTTGAAGACTTGTAATGTGTTGATATTTGATTATCAGATTTTAAATTGAATGGTTGTAATGAAGTTTATTTATTTAATTTTCCGCATTTGAATGATTGTATTTAATGGTTAGACAACCTGAGAGATTTTTATTATGTAACCCTTTAATGGGAAAGGTTTTATTTATCCAGTTTTATTATGATGGGTAGTTAGATATGAATGTTTGATTTAGTGAGCACCAAATCTTGTGGGAATGAAGTACCTGGGTTTGGGAGTGTCACAACTTGGCCTCCACAACTTTTATCTCTTGCTTGCTCACCACAAAACTTATCCTTTACTTAGCTTTTAAGTTACATGGTCATCACATAACTTATCTCTTGCTTAATCATTAAGTTTACTTGCTCATTACTTTTACTTAGCCACCAAGTACTTTACTTGGCCACTACTTTGGGTTATACATGTGATCATGGGTTGCCCCATGGATCCTCCTAATCCATTGGATTATTACATTGGGCTTAAGTCTAATTAACTTAGCTTATTCATTTTGGACTTCTCATTAATCAACCACTTGGGCTTACACCTTAATTCTTATTGGACTTATCCATTCTTACATTTGGGCCTTACCAATTCTCATTGGACTTTACAATGTTCTACACAATCCTATAAATTAAATTCATTTAACTTAAAGCCTTGTAACGTATAATTTACGTATTAATCTTGTATTCTAACTCGTATACTTATTTAATATACGATATTCCATCATTCATACTTGCACGTATAATACCTCGTATTATACTCGTATTCATTACCTCGTACAATACTTACATATAATACAATCATTACTTTAATTCATTAATCGCATTTAAATTCCTTCTCGGAATTCACTTTCCCTAACTGTTAGGTTTTAAGTCCGCAAGCGAAAAATTATGTTTGCCATAACTGAAATATTGTTGGATATTCCATCTTGTCATAGAATTCTATCATTACGTATTTCTCGGAAGTTCAAAAATAATTCTCGAGCAGAAATGCGCGAATAGTGTTTTTCGAAAAATTTCTCGGAAAGCTTTTATTTTCGTCTTAAAAATTCAAACACTTTAATTCTATCACGTAGCCAAAATATTACGACATTCCGATATGTCTAGGTCATAGAACGGCCCTCAATTAGCTTACTCCCTGAATAATCAATTAAATTTTCATTTAATCCACATAATAAAAATAAAAATTTAATTCTCAAAAATCCAAATTTTCTAGGGCGTTACATTCTTCCCCCCTTATAAAGATTTTGTCCCCAGAATCACGCTAATAATACATACACCATTGAGGAAAATTTTTTCCATCATTTCAAATTCCCACAATGCTTCTTCGACATTGTGGTTCTTCATTTTACCTTCAACGAAGGTATTATCTTAATTCACATAACTGCCACTTCCTATCAATAACATAAGTTGGAAGTTAAACACTTATTAACACATTACGTTATTACCCTTTCATTAGATTTTAACTTAGAATTATTTGGAACTCAAATTCCTCCTTCAAAACATGATTATACTTGATCTTCTCTTCATCCTACATCCTCTTCTTCATTCGCTTGCATTCCTCATTACCTAGTTGTATTTAATTAACTCGTTCCATTATCTTGGATTGAGTCTACACTGTGAATAACATTTCTACCACTGCATTCCACTTGTTAACATTGATAGCTTTTCCCTACCCTTCCTACTTAATGCGTCGAAGTCTACGTTAACTTTCCCGGATTGATATAACATATCAACATCGAAATCTCTTATCCATTCTATTTACCTTCTCTACCTCATATTCAACTCCTTTTGTGTGAAGATATATTTCAGACTCCTTTCAAATATATCTCACACTTCTCACCGTATAAATACTATCTTCAAATTTTTAACTCAAAAACAACAGCTGCCAATTATAGATAGACCTTCTCATAATCCATTAACTGGTATGATGCATACCTAATGACTTTGCCATGCTACATAAGCACGCAACCCCATCTTCTATGTGAAATATCGAGATATACTATAAAATCCCCTGTACCACCTGATAAAGAAAATACAGATGTCTCACTTAATCTTCCTTTTAGCTCTTAAAAACTATTTTTTCACTTCTCATACCTAACACACTTCTCAATAACAACTTTTGTCTATCTCTTTAAGCTATAATTCACACGTAGTGAATTTCGTACCCAACTTCTCCCTCCATAGTGTTTCTCACATTATCTTCAAATGTTCAACGTGATCTTCTGACGTCTTAAATTAGACTAGAATACCACCGATGATCATTACGACACCCTCCTCCAAATATTATTTGAACACCATGTGACGCTAATGGTACTTTCAACCATAGCACCTCACAAGAGTACCTATCAATTTGCTACCGACTTGCTCGGCACCCATTACGGAAAGTCTAACTTCCGCACATTAGTCCACCCAATTGACATAACCAGAAATTTGTTATAACTATAACGAGTTCTGAATGTCATATTAGGTACCTCCTCCTTCTTCCTTACTTTCAACCGGCTATACCCCGTACACAAATCTATTTTAGAAAAATTCTTTGCCCTCTTCAACTGATCAAATAGATCATCAATCCTGGGCCATGGGTATTCATTCTTAACCGCTAACTTACTCCTATTACGATAGTCGATACGCAACCATAACGACTCATCCTCTTCCTTAACATCCTCCTAACTTGCGTCACCGTTAGACAACAAGAGCGTCGCGGTATTTTATTACCATAAAATACTACCTTGGGTTACTTAGAAAACCGAAGATCCATACTTTTATTCTAACAATTTATTAAAGGTCTATAGTTAATCAACTCATTCATACCGATAATTACTTCAAATTCTCACAACTTTATTGGTACTTATCTACCGATACTTGCTTACATTCCTTATTCATGAAGCCATTTCCACGAATATAATTAACGAAAGTTATTTCCCCATTCTCTATCGTAATGTTTAAAGATACTTATAATCCTTTCTTTATGCACTCTAGATGAGTCTTTACAGTATGCCTTACATGCTTTGATCTTACGCTTAGGATCCCCTTGTCCCACTCTAGTATTCCCTGAATTAAAATTCTTTCTTTTTGGCATATTGCCACTGGCATTCTCTACCATGGTTCTGTTAGGTTTGTAATATTCATAACGCAATCAAATTGCAAAAATTAGCGGAAGCGTGGAAAAATCAGAGTTTAAAAATTTACAAACCATATACCCTTGGGATCACCTTTTATGCATAATTATTAATTAAACGAAAAGATAAAGAATAAATCATACCCTTGAAGATCGAGCTTCCTCGTGTACAAGTTCACCTCCAAATCCTTTCCTGTTCAATCTTGAATCCACCGGTTTGGTTCCTTCCTTTGATCAACGTTAGCCACCCAAATGTTTGGCCTCTAGAGGTGATCCACCAAGGAAGAATAAAATTCAAGAAGATGGGTGTTATGGCTCAAACCCTAGTTTTTTCCTATCTCTATAGAAAAAGGGTACTCTCCAACAAATTGGAATTATTACGTTGTAAAAGTCAACAACCCATACCCACCCATAATAAGACTCCTCTTATTTATAGATGTGGGCAACCCACCTTAACAATTAAGGAATTGGGTTTTATTTAATTAATTAAATTCTTTTAATTAATTAAGCTCCCTAATCTTATTAGGGATAATTAATTAAACTCTTTTAATTAATTTTCCTTCCTAATCCAATTAGGAATAAATGAGAGTACTTATATTAAATTAATTCCTAAACTCTTTTAGAAATTAAAATAATAATAATTGTAATAATATTAATAAGACTCCTCTTATTAATTTATATTTAATATTTCTAAAATATTAAATAATAAATATTAAGCTATTTAATTTATTCTATCACCATAGATTAAATTAAATATACTTAACATATTATTACGATTATGCCATTAACTTCTTAAATAATTATTCTTCCTTTTATGGTGTGACCTTTAGGTTCTCCATATTAAACCTATTTGTGAATAAATCAATTAGAACAATTCTAATCTTATTTAAATAAATAAATTAAACAATTAATTTATTTAAATAATATTTATTCTACAATAGGATAAGCCTCCCCTAGCGATCAACGATTTTCCGGATAATATAGATTTCAACATTAATCATAAAAGAACCTTTGAGTAAATAGTTACCGTCTGATTCAATCCTTTCCACCATACTGATGTCCCAATTAAATATAAGACATGGAATTACTTTGTCAAGTCTTATTTTATTTAATTATATGTATTTCGACTCTTAAATGCACAACTCAAATAATGCAAATTAGAAACTCCTTTCTAATTTCATTACGCTTAACCAAGGACTCTTTGGGTTGTCATTTATCGAATCACATAGGACATTTCTCTTCTTTTATTAGAAGTGGTAGATTCTTTATTGATCATACATTATCTCCATGTATAACTTATTATACCCAAGCATACCCTTTGATATACCCTAAGGGTCTTAAGGAATAAGTCAAAGTATAACTCATCATACACAAGATACTATGATGATCTCAAGTCCAAGGATTACTTAGTACTACTATCACTACACGAAATTCCTATTGACAGTGCAAATAAAACTCCATTAGGTATTCCTTAGCGAGCCACGTTCAAATTGAACTTATTCTCTAATAAGCACCTACATACTACTTTTTAGTGTCTCCACACAAATGATCATGAGATCAATCATCCTCATCCAATGAGCAAGACAACGTATGTACCAATCTATCCGGATTCACTAATCCCCAATTTAGTAATCCATCGATTGGGAACTATTTTTAGTTTTAAAGCTTTCTAAGAATTTAGATCTCATTAGAATGATCATCATCATTATTCTAAAAGCATTGCTTAAAACTATGGGTTTATCACATATTATAAAACAGCATCATGTAGATAATTAAAAGCCTTTAATAAATTAATACTTTTTATTAATAAATGAATAAGATTGTTTCAAAGTATATGCTTTATCATCAAACATGATTGGCTTGTGTGCATACTACTTTCAATCTCCCACTTGCACTAAAGCCAATCGTCATCGTATCTTATACTCTTCTTCTCTAAGTGACGATTATCCTGCTGTTGGATAAGCTTTAGTTAATGGATATGTAATGTTGTTCATGAGAGTCCACTATCTCTATAGTGATTTCCCATCTTTCAATGATTCTAATAATCAAATGAAAGTGCCACAACACATGTTTAGATCCAAGATGAGACTTGGGAACTATTCCTAGTTCTGTAATGAACTTTTAATCCAAACAATCAACTTGCAGCTTCATTTATAGCTATATACTTTGTCTTTATCACTAAACCAACAACTCTTTGCTGTTTGGAACCTTTCCAATTCAATCGCACTACCGCTCAAGGTAACACTTTACCTTAAAGTGGATTTTCTCGTCATCTTGGTCATCGAAAAACTTGAGTGCATTAAGCCCTCTAGTTTTAATTAAGACCCACCATGAATATGATCACATCCTTAGTCTTTGGTTAAGAACTTTAAGATGTTTTCACCGACTCACGTTGAACTTCTCCGATATGGTGATCAACATCGGTCTCGTATATTTCATTGCATACATGATAGTTACTCATGTGATCTCTCTTTGAGTCTGTGGGGACTATTAAGAGATACACTCCATAACTTCATCTATATGAGACATCTCTTGGAGTTTGCCATGCTAAACGACTTTAGCATCAAATGAATATCGTTCCTTGGGTTAAGTCGAGCATCTTAAATCTATCTATATAGATTTATATCCCCATTAAGATACTCTTCCAAATCATTCATGGAGGAATGTTTACAACTTTATCTTTCTTCTTGATTTTAGCATTGATATGTCATTCCTTATCCGTAGTATATCAACATATAATATTAGGAATGTCACTAAGGCTCTCCCACCGTCCTTTTTTGTACACTAGAAGTCTTACCTCATCGAATGTAACTCGGATCATCATCTTCATGATGTGTACCTCATCATCATCATCCATGATGAATCCATACCTCCTAGGTATCTTGGTATTATTCCGTATTTCTGATTCTTATTGTGGTACAATAGGTCTATCTATAGGTTCCTCTTATTTGACTTATAGTGTTTTGTGGATCATGAACTTTTCAAGATCTATAATACTCCCACTAGCCCTTTCAATGATAAACACTTTTATCTTAGAAGGCAGTGTGTTTCGCAACAAACACCTTTTTGCTAAGTAGGATTATAGAACACATGCCCTAAACTTACTTTAGGATGTCCCACAAATCAGTACATGTCAAATTTTGTCCCAAGCTTATCCTTTGAAACCTTTTCACATAAAAGTGGACAACCCTTATCTTAACATACTTAAGATTAGGAATCCTCCTCATCCATAACTTTTATGGAGTCTTGGGGTAAATTTAGAGGTTACCATTTTAGTGAGATATGCGACCATTTCTAGGGACGCGACCTGAAGGATCTTTGGAATGTCGATAAAATCATTATGGACCGTACCATGTCCAACAAGGTACGATTTTTTCTTTCAGATACATCAATCAATTATTGCGTATCAGGATGTGTCCATTATGAGAAAACCATTTGAGATGATCTAAAAACTTATTGCACAAGTATTCCTTCCTTGATCTGATCAAAGAATCCTAATACTTTGCCAATTTGTTTCACTTTTGAATTCTTTGAACCTTTCAAATAATTCACACTTGTATTTCAAAAATACACATTCAACTCTTTGAATGATCATCTCCTTTTCTTATACTAGTTTGTTCAATTTGTAAAATATATTTTTCACGTAAATCAAGTATACAAAATTTATTAAGTAATATTCGATTCTATACAAAACATTATTATTATAAATAGAACAACAATTGTTCTTAATTATAATACCAAAGATTTCATTGTCCAACAATAAAATGGAAATAATATTTTTTAACAAGAACTGGAATACAATAACAACTTATTGACTTAATAGATTTGCCCGTAGGCATTGCTAAACTATAAGTTTCTATAGCTAATGCAGCAACCTTTGCTTCATTTTCCACACATAGAATTACTTATCTTTGTTTAACTTTCTACTTCTGTTTGGTCCCTTCATAAATCTATATTTATGATAACCAAAGTCGGTATCCAATACCCAAGTAGAACCTTGACTTAAAGAAAAAATTTATTTCAATCATGAACAAAAACTGTATTGTAATCGAAACTTCACTAAGCTTATTTGGTTAGCCTCTGCAAGATGCTTCTCGCAGTTTCTTTCCAGTGTCCAGGCTTATTGCAGTGGAAGCAAACTCTTTTGCTATCCGTATCAGTATTGTTCTTATTATCCTTTGTTTTTGCCTTTCTATTTACCTTCTTTGAATCGTTCTTCTTTTCAGAAGATCCTTTGGCCGCTACCAGTAAGACTTGATCTTTCTTGGTTGGAAAGTGACTCTCAACATTTTTCAATATGTTAAGCAAATCGTGAAAGTCGATATCTAGCTTGTTCATATGAAAAATTCACAACAATTAAAAAGAGGTCCGGAGTGAGTGCAAGATCAAATCTTGGCTCAACTCTCCATCCATGACAAAACCGGTTGTCCTAATTGATCAATCAAATTGATAATGTTTAGGACTTTTATGCATACTTATAGTGCCATTGGCCATTCTAGATCGGAAGAGCTCCTTAGATATCGATATCTATTAGTCCTACTTTCTCACCATCAACTACTTGATGTGGGGAATATAAGAAGAGCATCCATAGTTTCATCTTGCGTATTGAAGCTCGTTACTCGTGGATGCGAGCATGATGCATTGAGCCAATCAGTGCATCATCTTGCCACTTTCTAAAAGTAGCATCTCTCTTCCTCAGAGGCATTATGCGCAACCATTGCGAGGGATAAGCGTATTAAGGACATAAGATAGCTTTTTCACCGTGAGAACTTTTCTCAATTTCCTTAACCAATCCGTTTAATTGATTACGATTAACTTAGCATCTAATATGCTTTGCGTTGATAGTAATTTAGACATTGTAAAATTCTGTAAATGAATTTGTAATTAACAACATTTTACATACATTCTATTATTAATTACCAAAATAAATTAGGTCTTGTTTTAAATTGGTATCTCCCACTATTTTCTTCAAACTATATTACCCTCACTTATATAGTTCGACAAAATCTAATTAAAGATTTGCTAGTGAGAATAAGGATCCCATTTCAAATGTATATAGCCTTGTGGTGACCTGACAACAAACCATATATAAATAAATAGGTAGACAACTTTTGTCAATTACATCAACTATCTCAACTCCTTGTATTTTTGCCTCTTAGATTATTTTGATCAAGTGGTGGCACATCCGAATCAAAATTATCCAAGTTAAGTCCGACCTAGCACTCCATATATTCAAAAAAGAAAAATATCATCCTTGTGGTGACACAACAAAACAATATTGTTCAATTTTCTTTATAAGCATCAAATGTGATAAATTAACATCTTAAATACTTAATACTTGCCTTGTGGTGACACAACAAACTCATATTAAATATTTAATACTCTATTAATTTTATCATGCTAGAAAGCGACGTTCGATATTCCAAATATCTTTGAGCGCTTAGGACTTAATATTAAAATTGAGGGTTTGTTATTAATTTGTCTCATCTTGTTTAGCGCGCACATACATATATATATAAAATACGTCGTATATATTAATGAACACATGCGATGTTTGCATAATATATAAATATATATAGTATAAGCATGCATGCATATAGAATACTATATTCTACACGATTGATTATGGACTTTATTACAGTTTGGTTCACTAGAGCCACCAAGTGAACCAAAGGTCAAACCCCAGGTGCAAGAAATAATATTTAAATATAACTATTACATTTAAACCTGAACTATTACAAACGGGTCTTGAGCGCTTCTTGTTAGATCTCCAATTTTCAAAATTAATTCTAACTATTCCTATACAAAACTATTTAAAATAAATAAACCTTGATCGTGATCGAGGAAAGTGCATGGGAGGAGATAGGGAATTTTACATTAAGAAAATTAGAGAAGGCAGTCACATGCAATTTATTTAATAAAACCCATACATTCATGCATCCAACTAAAATAAAAATCCATCACATTTAATTGTCAATAATCCATAATCAATCCCATTTATTATCATACATCACCATATCATCAATAAATAACATTAAATCTCATGAATAATAATAAACATTTAATATATATATTGATATCATTTAATGGGCAAATTTAGTAAGTATAAAATCTAATTTTGAATAAAATAAACTCCTTTATTTAAATCCAAATTTAAATTAAAATAAAACTATTTTATTTAATTTATCTAATTTTGAATAAAATAAACTATTTTATTTTAATCAAAATTTTAATCAAAATAAACTCCTTTATTTTAATTAATTATGAATCAAATTCCATATATATATATATATAAAAAAAATCTTTAATTAAAATAAACTCTTTATTTTAATTAATTATGAATCCAATTCCATAAAAAAACTTTATTATTAAAGGAAAGCACGGATTATTCTTTCCTATTCACAAATAAACTCTTTTATTTTGAATAATATGAAATCTATTTCATATTTAAATAAACTCCTTTATTTAAGGAAACATGGATTCTCTTTCCTATTCACAAATAAACTTCTTTTATTTTGAATAATATGAAATCTTATTTAATATCTAAACAAACTCCTTTATTTAAGAAACATGAATCCAATTTCAACTCCAATTAGTTATCGTGGAATCCAATTCCAACTCTAATTAGTTAAGATGAAATTTAATTTTAAAATTAAAATAAATCTTTTATTTTAATATTAAAATAAACCTTTTATTTTAAGATTAAAATAAACCTTTTATTTTAATTATAAAATTATTAAAATTAAAATAAAACTTTATATTTTAATATTAAAATAAACCTTTTATTTTAAAACTAAAATAAACTTTTATTTTAATTATATAATAATTAAGAATATATATATGTATATATATATTCGTAATATATATATTATATATATACATATATAACCATTCCTTGCTAATCCGTTCCTGTTCCTTTTCATTAATTCCCACGGATGGAATGCTTGATTGCTGGACTCATATTTTTTATTTTTTTTGTGGTACTTAATTAAGTTAACATGCATGAAAGACAAATCAACAGAGCCACAACATAAACAAATTACCGAATTGTTTTTTTTTTTTTTTTTAATAGCATGCACGCTTTTCCGTGTGTTTCTTGTTACTCTGCTGCTGATCATGCTAAATCCGTGCGCAGCCTTTTGCATGAAAAAAAAAACAACAGGCAGACTTGCTTTGAAAAAAACAAATCAGATTCTTTTTTTTTTTTTTTTTTTTTAAATTCCGTGCATTCATGAACTTTAAAAAAAAAACTGCTATTCTGTTAACTTTTAAATTTTATACAATAAAATTATGCCCAATTAAATTGTTTCTAAACACATATCAATATACATATCAAATTGAACAATTAATAATTAGCGATAAAGGTTTTCTATCACGCCATCTGTTTATTAGGTTTATAATATTCATAACGTGATCAAATTGCAAAAATTAAGCGAGGCGTGGAAAAATCGAGTTTAAAATTTACAAACCATATAATCTTGGGATCACCCTTTATGCATAATTATTAATTAAACGAAAAGATAAAGAATAAATCATACCCTCAAGATCGAAATTCCTGTCATGCAAGTTTCACCTCCAAATCCTTTCCTGCTCAATCTTGAATCCATCGGGTTTGGTTCCTTCCTTTGATCAACGTTAGCCACCCAAATGTTTGGCCTCTGAGGTGATCCACCAAGGAAGAATAAAATTCAAGAAGATGGGTGTTATATTCAAACCCTAGTTTTTCCTATCTCTATAGAAAAAGGTACTCTCCAACAAATTGGAATTATTACGTTGTAAAAGTCAACAACCCATACCCACCCATAATAAGACTCTCTTATTTATAGATGTGGGCAACCCACCTTAACAATTAAGGAATTGGGTTTTATTTAATTAATTAAATTCTTTTAATTAATTAAGCTCCTAATCTTATTAGGGATAATTAATTAAACTCTTTTAATTAATTTTCCTTCCTAATCCAATTAGGAATAAATGAGAAGTACTTATATTAAATTAATTCCTAAACTCTTTTAGAAATTAAAATAATAATAATTGTAATAATATTAATAAGACTCCTCTTATTAATTTATATTTAATATTTCTAAAATATTAAATAATAAATATTAAGCTATTTAATTTATTCTATCACCATAGATTAAATTAAATATACTTAACATATTATTACGATTATGCCATTAACTTCTTAAATAATTATTCTTCCTTTTATGGTGTGACCCTTTGGAGGTTCTCCATATTAAACCGGTTGTGAATAAATCAATTAGAACAATTCTAATCTTATTTAAATAAATAAATTAAACAATTAATTTATTTAAATAATATTTATTCTACAATGAGGATAAGCCTCCTAGCGATCAACGATTTTCCGGATAATATAGATTTCAACATTAATCATAAAAGAACCTTTGAGTAAATAGTTACCGATAATGAATCAATCCTTCCACCATACAATGTCCCAATTAAATATAAGACATGGAATTCTTTATCGAAGTCTTATTTTATTTAATTATATGTATTTCGACTCTTAAATGCATGACTCAAATAATGCAAATTAGAAACTCCTTTCTAATTTCATTCGCTTTAACCGAGGACTACTTGGGTTGTCATTTATCGAATCACATAGGACATTTCTCTTCTTTTATTAGAAGTGGTAGATTCTTTATTGATCATACATTATCTCCATGTATAACTTATTATACCCAAGCATACCCTTTGATATACCCTAAGGGTCTTAAGGAATAAGTCAAAGTATAACTCATCATACACAAGATACTATGATGATCTCAAGTCAAGGATTACTTGTCTTACTATCACTCACAGAAATTCCTATCGACAGCAAATAAAACTCCATTAGGTATTCCTTATGAGCCACGCGTGAACTTTATTCTAATAAGCACCTACATACTTGCTTTAGTGTCTCCACACAAATGATCGTGAGATCAATCATCCTCATCCAATGAAAGCAAGCAGCGTGTGTACTGATCTATCCCGGATTCACTAATCCCCAATTTAGTAATCCATCGATTGGGAACTATTTTAGTTTTAAGCTTTCTAAGAATTTAGATCTCATTAGAATGATCATCATCATTATTCTAAAAGCATTGCTTAAAACTATGGGTTTATCACATATTATAAAAACGAAGATCATGTAGATAATTAAAGCCTTTAATAAATTAATACTTTTTATTAATAAATGAATAAGATTGTTACAAAGTATATGCTTTATCATCAAACATGATTGGCTTGTGTGCATACTACTTTCAGGTTCCTCCCTCTCCCTTGCTCTTATTCTTTCTCTCTTTGTGGTATTGGGTTAACGCCTCACTACCATCCTCTGCTATAACCACCTTTCCCAAAATGGTCCCACAGGAAACACTCTGGAACACAGAAATCCTACTATAGAGCCGTTTTCCTCCCCTGCTCAAACCTGAGCCTTCTCTCCTCGGTGTCCACTTGATGTGGAGCAAACTTTGCTAATTCATTGAATCTAATCGCGTATTGGGGAACCGTCATGTCCCCTAGTTTAAGTTCTAAGAACGTAATCTCCATCCTCCCTTACATGCTTGTAGGGAAATAATTCTCAAAGAAAACCTTCTTGAACTGTCCCCACGTTACCCCATCTGTTCTAGCCCCACCCCGGTGAGCCTCCTACCAAATGTTGGCTTCCCCTTTCATCATGTATGTCACAAAAGAAATCTTTTGCGCATCACCTATGATTGTAATAAGAAACGCCTTCTCTATTTTCTTTACCCATGTCGGGGCTTCTAATGGGTCCGTCGTTCCTTTGAAGTCCGGCAAACCTACACTTTTAAATTCATTAAAGGTAGTCATCCTGGCTAACCTAGGGTTGGCGGGTACTCTACCCCCGGTTTAGTTAAATGCAGCCGTTAATAAATTAACGAACTCTTGCATATGGTTGTTTTGACCCCCCTTGATTTTTTTTACGTGATTCTGCTTCCTGATTACGTTGTCTTCTCCTTGGCGGCATTTTCTGATTAAATAGAATTTCATTATTATATATTTACTTAATTCGTTATTATTCGCCACATAAAAACTCATACCATAACAAAGCATATTAAATGAAAACTTCACTATATTCATATGTTTCTTCATAGTCAAAACTATTTACAATTTATTTACATAGCCCGAAGCTATTACATTTCTATCCTGCAATTGATCTTCTCAAAAGTTGGGATTTACAAAAAGACTGTTTATACAAAAGAGGGTTTTATGTCACTACACACATCTTTATAACTCTAGACTTCTAATAATCCATAACAGCATCCTCGTGTTTCCCATTCGCAATCCTCGTTACAATATCCCCACTAATAGTATGTCGAGTCTGCCCCGACTCTATGGAATAACAAGCAACTTTAAGCTTGAAATCCTAATGAGCACTCTCATGGATGTAAGATATCCGCGCTATCTTCTGGTCCTTCTCCCCCAATTCTTTACGAAGCTCATCGGCCTCCTTCTTAAAATCCCTAGCCTTATTTATCATGAGCACCTTCTCATCATGCTCGGACTCAAAATCTGCTTCTGCAGACTCCTTCGATACATAAAGAGCACTAATCTCTTCATTCTGATTCTGCACAACTATACTTAGTTTCACATTCTCAGTTAAAATTTTGCCGGATACAATGATCTCATTGCATCCGGAGGTGATGACTCTAGTGTAGGTACCACCGCACTAATCGATCGCCATCTCCATTACTTCCTCCTCATTGCTCATCATATTAAGATATGATGTTATATCCATATCTCCCTCAGAGTAGTTCTCCTTAGAAAAGTACTCCACTATTTTTGACTCCTCTAGAATCACTAATGGTACCTCCACCACCGGCATAGGTACAAGCTCTACTCTGTTCACAGTTTCTTCGCTCACCGCGTATATATCACTATACATCAAGCTATCGATCGACATCCTACAATAACACATATGTTGATTAGTACATAACACACAATAGTATAAGCACAAATCACATTTAATTTATTTAGGGTTACTTTCCATCTTTTAAATCTTTCGGTACTTAGTTTCCTCAATACCTTATTAACTCATTCGACTGAAGTAAAGCTTGAGTTTACTTCCTTCGGACTTTTCTTCCTTAATGAGGTTATTAGCCTAAGGTTCTTCCCCCCCCCCCCCCCCCTTAAATTTTATAACCTAATGCTTTGATACCAACCTGTGATGCCCCCAAATCCGGGTATCTTCTAACCCGACTGATGGTGCTACACACTACTCACAACTGTACATTCATTCTATTGAAACGACATCAAAATGTGTGAATCCACGACATTCTTATTACATTAATAATATTACATCCCGTTCCCAGGTTCTAAAACCATTACATTCTTCGTTTATCATACTATAATATATACAACTTACTAGTTTATTACAAGGTAAACTAATCGTTCATCTTCGTCTTGCCTTTATCCTTGTCAGATCCCTCGGTTTGTTTGGTCCTTGCTGCATTCATATGGTTCAAGCAAGAGTGAGCATAACAAGCTCAGCAAATACAACAATTTCTTTTAAACAACATGCTTGAAACATAGGAATCGTATATCTTCAATAACTGGATAATAGTTATAAAGTACTATCAATAATTCAAAATAGCATTTCTTTTTCTTCAAAATGTTTTACAATAACAATATTCAGTAAAACATCAATTCTGGCTCAAGACCATGAGCAGTGCATAATTTCTTTGAAAAGGATAACCCGGCACTAAGTCCATAAGTCCGGCAAATCTTACGAGCACTTCTGGGTGATCATCCCATAGTACTCTATGTTGAGCAACACTACATTCATTAAACGTGTGTACGTTTAAGTTTTGTCAACCTCGCGTGCCCAACGAATAATTGATGAAAAATACATTTGTTTATTCATACTCAGGCTTACCTTGAATCCGTACTAAACATTTGGCATAGGATAGCATTAGCAATTCTATATTGAAAGACTTGTTAATAAATCAATCAACTCTTCAAGATTAGTCTAGCCAAGATAAAACTAGCATCGACCCTTTAGTAAAACACTTCATGCATCTCATAACATGAATCACAGAAAACTTGGCTAACACGAAGGTTAGACAAGCATTTAAGAAAAACTTGCCTTCAGTCAATATCTGCTTTCAAATAAAAATAACTTTTCCTTTCAGTCTTTACGGTCTCTACAATACATAACCACATAACATACCACATTAGGTCATGAATGAACATACATGGTTCCTAATGAAATGAATCTTACCCTTCTTCTAAATCTAATCATATATTAGATTTGTTACTATTGGTTTCGGCTTGCCATTATATTTTACATTATTCTTACCAACTTCTTTCTCTTCTATGTCTTTCGTAGATTTACTTCATTAATTCAACTCGTTTCGAGTTAATCATCCTTCCTCATGGCTTACTAACATCCTTACGTTATTAATCAAAACTCGATCGTCATTTGTTAAGTATACTTTATTACATACCGTTTACGTTCACGTCGTTTGTTAAGTATACTTTATTGAATACAGTTCACGTTCCTTATACTTTACGTTCGTCGTTTAACTACTCATTAAACAACATTAAATTCCTAAAGTCATCACTATAACAGTGATTTAGGAAAGGTCTTATCATGTTCATTAAGTAATTACATAACCCATACTGGTATTGCAAACCATTGGATTCATAATCAACTTGGTCAACAAATTTCTACAGCCAGCTTAGCCTTACCCTTCATGTCGCGCTGCGGCGCGAGTTAGCAGTGTGCTTAGTTCCAGCCTCGCGCTACGGCGCGGGATTTATGGTTGTGAGTCGCGCCGCTGTACGGACTCTGTGCCTTAGATAATTTGCAGATTTTGAAATTTTTACGAAACTCCTGGACGTATAACCTCTTCGTTATAAGTCTGAATTGGCTCGTTCAAAATCCTACGGTTCACAAATTACATACTCTACACGTTCTTGCAAAAAATGTATCTATTTGACTTCGTTTGCTAAAAATTCACCTATTAATTCATTTTTAATGAAAACGATAATCGTTCTTGAACGTTCAACGCTCGTTTCCTTGTTCTAAGTCGGAATCCGGTAATTTTTGAGTCTGCAACTCTATAATTCCAAATAAGACTTGTCTTCATTGAAAACTAATGTTTCCAAGCTCAATATCAAAATTCGACTTCCATTCTGAGATTTTCACGAATTAGACGATTATCGTCCAAACTCGTGAATTCTGCCTTAACTTCATTTCTTATGATTTTTCCATCATTTAAAATGGATTCAATTCATCATACTAATATATTGACATACATACTTCATTAACTTATTAACATGATAAGTTATTACTTGTTCTTCATTAGTCTATAACTTGTAAAAGTATGAACTACTTATGAATTCACTTTGCATGACTTATCATATCTTAAATCTTTTAACCATCATCCTTACTTCTTATTATCATATAACCTTATTATTTCAACATAAAACAAGTTCCTACAAGTTCTTCCTTGATTCATAACTTACATGATTACGAATAACTTAATCATGACTTATACAGCATATTAAGACTTAAGCTCTTTGATTACTCATTCCTATCATTCCTTAGCATACATGTTCTACCACTACCCATCTCCCTACCAATGGAAGAGAAAGAGATTCATGGTTTAAGTTCTTACCCTTGAATATCACTTGACTAATTTTTAATCTCCTTCTTGCTTCTTGAAAATCTCATAATGGAGGTTTGACTTATAAGTGCTTATTCTCTCTAACCAATAAGTTGCTTAACTTGAGAGGAGTTGGGAGAAATTTTAACAACCAACAAATGAAATCATAAGCTTGCTATTTATAGGAAATCCTAAATGAGGGCTTAATGGTCAATAAGCCATTCCACCTCCTTAACTCTACCTCCTTATTATTCCTTATTTGCTCACCAAGTTTACTTGGCCCCCACAACTTTTATCTCTTGCTTGCTCACCACAAAACTTATCCTTTACTTAGCTTTTAAGTTACTTGGTCATCACATAACTTATCTCTTTCTTAATCATTAAGTTTACTTTCTCATTACTTTTTCTTAGCCACCAAGTACTTTACTTGACCACTACTTTAGGTTATACATGTGATCATGGGTTGCCCCATGGATCCTCCTAATCCATTGGATTATTACATTGGGCTTAAGTCTAATTAACTTAGCTTATTCATTTTTGGCTTCGCATTAATCAACCACTTGGGCTTACACCTTAATTCTTATTGGACTTATCCATTCTTACATTTGGGCCTTACCAATTCTCATTGGACTTTACAATGTTCTACACAATCCTATAAATTAAATTCATTTAACTTAAAGCCTTATAACGTATAATTTACGTATTAATCTTATATTCTAACTCGTATACTTATTTAATATATGACATTCCATCATTCATACTTGCTCGTATAATACCTCGTATTATACTCGTATTCATTACCTCGTACAATACTTACATATAATACAATCATTACTTTAATTCATTAATCGCATTTAAATTCCTTCTCGGAATTCACTTTCCCTAACCGTAAGGTTTTAAGTCCGCAGGCGAAAAACTGTGTTTGCCATAACTGAAATATTATTGGATATTCCATCTTGTCTTAGAATTCTATCATTACGTATTTCTCGGAAGTTCAAAAATAATTCCCGAGCAGAAATGCGTGAATAGTGTTTTTCGAAAAATTTCTCGAAAATCTTTTATTTTCGTCTTGGAAATTCAAACACTTCAATTCTATCACGTAGCCAAAATACTACGACATTCCTATATGTCTAGCTTATAGAACGACCCTCAATTAGCTTACTCCATAAATAATCAATTAAATATTCATTTAATCCACATAATAAAAATAAAAATTTAATTCTCAAAAATCCAAATTTTCTGGGGCGTTACAAGAATCGTGTTGCGTGTGTATGCCGGGACTTCGGTCCATGGCTTTTTATTTCTTTGTATATATATATAAACTATTGCGAACTCTGTTTGATGAGCCTGGATTTACATCTAGAGCGTTTATTGCTTATATATATATATATATATATATATATATATATATATATATATATATATATATATAATATATATATAAAAGCTCGATATATAGTCTATAAAATCCGAGGCTTAAATATAAGTATATATATATATATATATATATATATATATATATATATATATTATTACCATCAAACTCTGTTTGATTGAGCCTAGATATAATATCCGATGCATTTATCGCTTATATATATATTTACATTTCTGTCAGGTCTGGAGTTTACTTCGTGGCCATTTACAGCTTTATTTACGTTTTGTCCCACCTGGAGTTTACTTCGTGGCGGTTGATCGTCTTTACTGCTTTATTTTCTTTACTGATCCCCCATGGAGGTGCTTCGTGGTGGTTGATCGTGTCTCTATATATATATTTATCGCCTTTATATATTTGCATTTTCTGTCCCCCATGAAGTTCTCTTCGGGGTGGTTGACAGTCTATATATATATATATATATATATATATATATATTTTTTTTATATACATAATCATTTGACTTTCATACAAATCACTACATCATGTGAGCCTAGGAATCATGTGATCACAGATTCAGTCTCCTGAATCTAGATCCAGTTCCCGTGATGGACATTTTCGGCTGTAACCAACTTGTAAATTATTTACAGTGCTCGAATTTCCTTAGATGGCTTTCATGTCCAAAAGGAGTTCGGCACTGCTATATACCTTATTTTCTTGAGGATGGCTCACATCTCGAAAGTAAAAGCAATCAAGCCGAACATTTAAATAAAATGGAAGTATCAAAGGCCTCAATTACTATTGAGCATAAGGGTTTGAAAAAACCTCTTTTACAAAACATCACTTCTATATCTTGTTAAAATTGAATTTTTACACAAATTCAAACCCTTTGTATATAGGTGTGAACGAGGCATAACACTACTTCTAGATAATTGCACATTGATCCACATACACACACACACATTCATATAACAGTTTAATTAAAAAGTGGCGGTCATCATGGTAACACGGGTGTTGGGGGGTGCCTAACACCTTCCCTCCGCATAATCAACTCCTCAGACCCTAACGAATATCGATTTCACAGACCTGTTACACAGTGTCAAATCATTGGGTCAATGTGCAAACCTTTTCTTGGTTGAGTTGGTGCAACCATTTAAAAATACCAACTAGTGACTCTTACAGTCCAATCACCGACATATACATGTCGGACCTTTTCATAACTTATTTTTTCAAACTAATCTCACCTAACATGAGAACACCAAAAGACAAGACCAGAAAAGGGACAATAAAAATTTCAACGTCGACAAAATTCATTTTGATATTTCAAATTAATTTCTATCAAGCCGAAACAATTAGCATAGATGTATAAATAATAACTCTTTTAAAATCCGTTGGTTCCAATAGTTGAACCAATTATTTCTTTTTTAAAACGCACATATAAGCACGATTTCAATAAACTTTGAAATCTAGCATAGCTTGATGACTTGGAATATCCTTTTTCTCCATCTTCCTTCTTTGTCTTACTTGCGACAATACTTAATCTTCTCTAGCACCTCTAATGCTACGTATACTGAAAATCACTCGTTTTCAGTCTAAACATTCCTATACCTTAGTATAGTCCATCAACTTACCACACTTTATGTGTTTAGGAACTTTCCACAACCATATGTGTTTAAGAACTTGTCTTCGCAATATGTAATCCAAGAACAAATCAAGGACTATCCATATGCTTAAGGATTAGAAACATAGCATATAACTATGAGTAACAAGATTTTCATAAGTATGAGTTTAAAGAACTCACGATTATCTTAACATTCTCTACCTATCACACATATACATAAGAAAAGATTCACCTTCTCGTCATATACATATTGATAGCACAACATTACTATTCCAATGATTATCACTATAATAACTAAGTAGTCACAAACCCTCTCCCATTCAAAGGTTCGTACCACTCCGCTATCACACGAGTCCTCAATTGAAATCTTATAACTTCTAACTTTCTCTTTACTTAATACAAATTTTCTTTAATTCGTATGTTATCCTTTACAACATAATCTGAGTTCTTCTTCCCGTACTACTTCATAGTACCATTCATTTATAGCATTAAATATAAATCATCCATCGATTAAAAGAACATCTGTTATTATGATTCACTATTATCACGTGGCGATCTTCTTCATTAATCGTTTAACTCGACAATTTTCTTATCCTCCTCTCTACGATTATAGCCTTAGTTACTCATACCTAAGGTTTATAACCTATCAGCTCTGATACCAACTTATAACGTCCCTAAATCCGGGCTAGCTTTTCCTCTTCCTTTCTCTCCTCATCCTAACTCTCTCTCTCTCTCTCTCTCACAAGTGTTCATGATTTTCAAAATCACCAACAATCATTTTATAGAAAACCAAGGCTAGGGAAAAAATAGTCATTTTCCCCCCAAAATTACTATTCCCACCTCCTTACTAACCCCTTACTATTCACGAAGCTTCTCTTGGAAGCTTCGTTCTTCCATCTTGCAGAATTCGTCCGACAGTTCGAAAAACTGCGATTCCCGAAATCCAAATATTTTTGGATATTTCATCTTTCTTTTACAGATAACTTTTATGTATTCTTCGAAACTTTAAAAAAACTAAAAACACTTTTTGATGATAAGCGTTCTCCTTCATGTTTCCCCCTAATATAGTTAAACGAATAAAAAGTACATAAAAATTCTTTTCGTTGTTTTTATTTCGTCTGATTTATGCACGTTTTTTGAGAAAAACTTTTATCGTCTAACTTAACTTTTCACGACATATTATCGTTAAATCTTTTGACAAAATGTCATTTCGACATACCGAACTCTTGGAAAGGATTAGGTTATTCAAACCCTAACCCTTAGGGTTTCATTGGGTGAATAGTGTCTATTTCATTTTTTTCCCCAAAATTTTTTATTTTCGTCTTGAAAATTCTTACTCATTCAGTTTAGCTTGTAGCCAAAATCCTCTCTTATTATAATCATTCTAGGTTCTAGAAAGATTAATACACACATAACACATAATATTATTAATAAAAATTCATTTTATTAATAACTAATTCTTTAAACTTTAATTCTGGACAATCCAATTTTCTGGGTTGTCACATTATTCCCCCCTTATAAAAATTTTGTCCTCGGAATTTCTAAAACCACATACATACCTAGATGCTTTATCCTTACAACCTTTTAGCAAATGTTTTATTCCTACCCTTCCCTTACTTGTTGAAAAAAATCTCAACATTTATTTCTTCTAACATACTCTTCTTCTCAACTTTTCTTCAAAGAAGTTCTTATCCAAACATTCCCTAACCTTCATAATTTATCAAGAATTATGAAGTGGAAGGAGTAAATAGAAATATAAAGATTCCTTTAAAATATTTCACACTTTTGCTGAGGGGTCAAATCGATTTGGTTTGGTATAACTTCTCAAAGAAAGCTCAATTTCCTTTTAAACATGACATACCATTTGTCTTAGCCAAATCAAATAGCTTAGACCATACTAATAAATTGTACATCAACTTGAAACATTCGTCTAGTCAAATCAATTGACATCGACTACTCTTTAAAATCTTTTAATCATAACTTCAAAATGTTTTATGACATTATGATACCGTACCGTTTCACGGTACATTGAGGACTTCGTCAGTTTATGACTTCGTCATTATACATCATACCATAACAGGTTGTTAATCCTAAGATCACATCCAACACTAAGTTTAATTGCATTAATAACTCCATCCTTTTACCATCATTGTATCAAATGCACTGATGATATAAAAATTCATTTTGATATTTCAAATAAATTTCTATCTAGCCAAAAAAATTAGCATAGACATACAAAGAATAGCTCTTTTAAAATCCGTTGGTTCCAAAAGTTGAACCAATTCTTTCCTTTTCAAAACACACATATAAGCACAATTTAAATAAACTTAGAAATCTAGCATAGCTAGATGACTTGGAATATCCTTTTTCTCCATCTTCCTTTTTTATCTTACTTGCAATAATACTTAATCTTCTCTAGCACCTCTAATGCTATGTATACTGAAAATCACTCGTTTTCAGTCTAAACATTCCTATAACTTAGTATAGTCCGTCAACTTACCACACTTTATGTGTTTAGGAACTTTCCACAACCATATATGTTTAAGAACTTGTCTTCGTAATATGTAATCCAAGAACAAATCAAGGACTATCCATATGCTTAGGGCTAAGAAACATAACATATAACTATGAGTCACAAGCTTTTCATAGGCATGAGTTTCAAGAACTCACACCTATCTTAACAGTATCTACCTATCACACATATATATGAGAAAAGATTCACACTCTCGTCTTATACATATTGATAGCGCAACATTACTATTCCAATGATTATCACTCTAATAACTAAGTAGTCACAAACCCTCTCTCATTCAAAGGTTCGTACCACTCCGCAATCACACGAGTCCTCAATTGAAATCTTATAACTTCTAAATTTCTCTTTACTTAATATAAATTTTCTTTAATTCTTATGTTATCCTTTACAACTCAATCTGAGTTCTTCTCCCCGTACTACTTTGTAGTACCATTAATTTATAGCATTAGCTATAAATCATCCATCGTTTAACAAAACATTTGTTATTACGATTCATTATGATCACGTGGTGATCTTCTTCATTAATCATTTAACTCGACGATTTTCTTATCCTCCTCTCTACGATTATAGCATTAGGTACTCATACCTAAGGTTTATAACCTATCAGCTCTGATACCAACTTGTAACGTCCTGAAATTTGTTCAATCTTTACACCCAAATTTCGTACAACACGAGTACATCTCCTTCCAAACATACATCATTATATAGTCAAATATAACAACATACTGTGACACCCCCAAATCCTGGTACTTCCATTTCCGCAGGATTTGGTGTTCACTATACAAATAGCATCTATCTATCTTGCCATAAATAAAAGTAAACCATGCAATAGATAGAATTAAATAAATAAATCTCCCCTTATGGGGTTACATCATCTGCATGAAATACAATCCCAGGTCATTCTAACCTTAAACATCTGTGCGGAATCATAAACAATAACAAGTCTTAAATACCATCAAGTCTAAATATCATTACATAACCACATGAATAACCAGTCTTCATTACTTGCTAATCTTGCCCTTGCCTTTACTAGTGGAAGGCTCGTCTGATCTTTCGTTCTTAACTGCAATGTTATTATTACGCAAGAGTGAGCACGATTGCCCACAAGTATAACAATATAACAAATGAATAAATAACATGTGAGTAAATCAAAGACTTCTAAAATAGGAAACTCAGCTTTTGAATCAAGAATGAATAGCAAGAGACAAAAGAACTTCTGAGGGTCATAAGACCTTGAACTATGTCCTAGGTTGTCAAGTGTTTATACTTGAAACCTTTAACAGTCATAAGACTATGGACTCTTCTTCTCGTGCTTAGGGGGATCAGCCCTTAGTACCATACTGTGCACAATATCATAACGCTAACGCATAAGTAATCCCCTATACAGGGTTGTTCATCTCAGTTTGACATTAGAGTCCGCACCAAAGGAAGTTTGGTTTGGATAATTCATCAAGGGTTCTGAAATTTAGAACGTTCATCAAATATGGACTAGTCGAATCATTAAGGGTTCACTAGTCTAACAAAGTTCAATAGTAACTGATAATTTAAAATTGAATAGAGATCTCAAAAGGAATACAATAGAATAATTATTGTATAGCAGAATCATACTTTGAAAGATTAATACATTTTAATATAATAAAATGGACTTGATCAATAATAACGAGAATTTGCTCAATGTAAAGAGACAACTTATAAGCTCATATAAAGATAACGAGTAGGGTTAGGAAACTTGCCTCGTGCGTAGATTACACGTTAATTATACTCGTTCCTTGATTTAAATCATACATATCATTTACGTTCACAATACCAGTCAATTATAACTTACTAATCATCATAAGTTCATTCTTTATATCTAAATCGAGTTCATGACTATATCTAGTCAGATTACTACACTTATTGTCACAATTAACACATCATGAACAATAAACTAACTATGCATTTAATCATTCAATTCATACATAAATGTGTTATTGACATGTTAAGAATTTATTTTAACACCTCATTATATGTCAAACATGTTTTTATGATCATTAGATTAAGTTACTAACACATTGCTAGACTTGAGCATTTAAAAACTAATTTCTTGACCATTCTGCTAAGTGGTATTTAACATAGCTATCATTAAACATATTCTTGGCTGACTGCGGTGTAGTCTTTAGCATCTTCAAGGCGAGTCTTAAAACATGGAGTTGGCGTGGCAGCCGAGACTCCGATTTGATTTTGCAATTCGCGAAAATTGCAGAACATGGCCAAAAAACTCCAATTAACTTATTTTTTACACGAATTTAGACATACCCAAACATTGTAAAACACAATAACTAATACTCAACCCTTCAAGCATGATTTTAACAAGTTAAAACACATAATTACATAATTAAAACATGCAAATTTCACTATTCTTGATGTTCTTAAAGGTTTTGAACATAAAACATAAAAATTAACACTACGGATTCATTATAACACCAAATCCATCCATTCAAGTTTTATTTTCTTCGTTTTAGCATGCATAATCATATACAAGTGTGAATTTTACAAAACAATTTATGTTTGACATATTAATTTTACGTATAAGGGTCATATGGCCATATTCTATACTATGTAATTTTTTGAATAACAACATACGTTATAATATTATGAAATTGATGATATGGAACCATCTAATACATAGGAAAACACATTAAAACAATATCTTAACACATATATGCACATAATCTTTACTCTTTCCAATTTATAGAGACTTTACAGAAAACTTGAAAGCCATATTTATAAAAACTTTAATAACGTAAATAAACTAGGTTGAAGAAATACCCAAAGCGTAGATAAGTAGAATTGAAACCCTTCTCAATTAATTCTTCAATCACACAACTCCCAATCTCCCTCAACAATTTCTCAAACTCTCTTTGTGATGCTTTGCCAGACTTAGAAAATAAAAGACATAAGACGTATATAATGAAAGTGGATTGACGCATTGTGGAGGTCAGTTACCCATCATGGGTTAACAGCCCTCAACCTCCACTAATGCCATGTTTGGCTAGCCTTAAAAGGCTTATACCCATTTAATTTAATTAAACTTTTATAATATAGTTTAAATCATGTCACATCCAATTAGGTAATAACTCAAACATCTAGTTTAATTTAACTTAAATAAAATAAAATAATTCCTCATTAATTCACATAGTCACATAATTAAATTCCTCATTTATTAATAATGTCAAATTATTAAATCTCTAATTAATTATTAAATTAATTAAAATAATATTAGGCTTATTAAATATTTCTTTTAATACAATAAGCTCACATAATTACATACTTGAAATAATAAAATTCTCCACATTAATTTAATAAATATAACACATATAATTAAATTAATCTACCATAATTTCATCAATTAATTATTTAATCTAATAATTAATTCATCAAAAAATATTTATTAAATCCAATAAATATTAAATTAAATTACAAAGTCTCGGTTGTCACACATACATTCTCAAATCCGAGGTTCTAATACCTTATAACTTCACTCATTACAAATAATGATAATTACATTATTCTTTATATCTTACAAGAGTGACTTTCATCTGCCACCAAGGATACATAATTGTTCATTAAACTAGTCTATAGATTAATTAACCTATTCTACATTACAAGTCTTGGCTTGATCTTCACGCTCATTCATACACTGAATGGCTCTTCGTTTGGATACCGGTCAACTTGATCTTTACGGGATCCTTAAGTTCTTCTACTCGTATGCTGAAAATGTGTTTTGATTTAAAGAAAGTGTGAGCATTCAATTGCTCAGCAAGTCATAGCAGTTGAATAAACTACCTCAAGAATTTAAACATTCTTTTAAAACTTCAATAACTGAACAAAGATTATGAAGCAGCTTCAATAATAGGAATAATTTTGATTCATATTATATTAAAACATTAGTCACATTCACTTTGAAATACTTTCACTCTTCTACCTTTTTATGCACATTCCGTCTAGTTAAAATCGTTAGCACTGACTTAACAATAACGGTTCATGAATAAACAGAACATTTTCATATTGAACAATTCAACCACATAACAATTCATCTTATAGAAACACCGAAGTGTTAAAATTGTGGCACAAGACCTCATACATTCTACCACCTTGTACAAATATCACACATTCGCACATAAATAAAACTTCTCATGTTCAACATCTGTGAAATTTAAGAAACTAGCATTCATACTAAACATGAATGAATTTAAGAAACTTGCCCTTCGTATAGCTATAACTTACAGTTTACGTTGAACTGCTTATCACAATCCCTACATAACACATAAGGAAATAGCACACACACCAATTAGTCATTTATATTTGACTTACGCATTGGTTTAAACTTAACTTTACTTCTTAGGGTTCACGTTCTTACAATCTAAGTTTAAGCGACCAACTTTCTTTACCATTTTACGACGTTATGACATACGGGGATGTCTTACTCATACGATCATCATCTTTGATGATTTACATTCTTATCTTTTTCTTATAACTTTTCTAGGACTTAGCACACATCGAATCTCTACTAGTATTCCATACGGTATTTTAAGTGGTTTCCCACAAACAACAAACTAGTTTCCCGTTACAATGTCTTTCACAGCGAGTTAGATCAGTTGCTAGTTTCGTACATACCTCCGCTCTCTAAAGGAATTGTTTAGCCAAGCTACCATATGTCAACCATTAAAGATTATAATTATACCACAACCTAAACTTTACTTAACTTATCCGAACCATTAAAGCTATAATGTTCGTTAAGTTAATTTTCCATTCCTTATGGCTTTCTAGAAACTAAATGTCATACCTCAGGATTTATTCCTTATCGTCTAAGTTATACTGTCTTTAGTATGTCAAGAGCGATCGTTGAATGTTAATACTTTTCATTCATAGCGTTAAGTATTTTACATTACCTTATTCATATCTTATAACGTCTGTTGCATTCGACTCAGAACGTCATCCAAGTTATAATTATTTACTCGTCTTCTTAACGTTATAAATCATTAGTTCAGTTTCTTCACCGTTCATAAGTTTAATCATTAGTCTTCATTACTTTACGGTCAAACCATACACGGGGTGTAGGTTCTGCCCGTTTAATATTTGCGTACACCCAACCCCCCATATCGGCTAAAGTGTTTAACGCTTACGTTTCATTCTAATATTTTCTATCCGACTCACATTCGGACTTTCATTACACTTATTACCGTTCATTACGGCTTTCTTGATAATTCTTATCTTACTACCTAGATCAACGTCTAAGTCATACAACCAATGTATACTTAGAACATTCGCCCGATGCGAATACGATTTACGAGGATCATTTATGTATTCTGCATTCACGTTTCTCGACTCTTAAACTCCCATTCAACCTTTACCTAAGTTTTAATTACTCTTATTTGTTATCCATTATATGAACCTCAAGTTCATCGTCTTTTCTTAATGTCGAATCCATACTATTCGTTATATGCTAAGACTAATCGTTCAATGCAACAACTTTTTGTTTACTTTATTTGTCTTTTAATCCCGTTCAATCTTTCTGTTAAACCTTTACTAAATGTTTAAATCACTTGATTAAGTGTTACATTATATGAACTATATGTTCACTATCTTTTCTTACACTTCCCCAAGGAGTTTAGAAGTTAAAAGCTCTTCTCTGGGTTTTTCCCTGTATCGGCGTTGCGGCGTCAGTTCCCTTTGTTATTGTGGTATTGCGATGCATAATAGCATGAGTCGAGTTCCTTTGCCATGACTGGCCTGGCTTCCTAAGGCATAATTGACGTTGCGGCACCAGTTCTAAAACTCAAAAAGTTTTTTTAAGTGTTGAACATGGTTGAGATGTATACTTTGAAATCTAATAACTTCTTCTCTAGATATCTGAATTACTCTATTCTTAAGGCATTGGAAAGCTTGAAACACCCTCTACAAATTCCCCCAGATAGATAACTTTGATGAGTCTCTAACAAGCCTAAATCTTGGCTCGAAATTCCTCCCTTACTAAGTTTTTCAACTTTACGTTGAATTTTTGTTCGTCCGTAATACGGTCATCTAAACTCAATTTCGTTCGTTCTTGAGTCCAGGACTCACGTTTTCTACATTTTCTTACATTCTTATGAAACTTTACACATTCGGGTTCATTTATATACTTTCTACTTTTCATTAGTCTTTTACAAAATTTTCACCATAACTTCGTTATAGCTAAATTCAATATGTTCTTCATGAACGTTTCTATCATTCCTAACCAAGCAACAAGCATCTAACATATACATGATGGTTTTGAACTTGTCTATCAACAACAAATTTTAACTACGATGGTTTTAAATGTGTCCATCAATAACGTTTTTAGTGTTCTTCGCGTGTTCTTCGTTTGTTTTTCATTTTTAATCGATACTTTGATTATGATTTCATTTTTTCTTGGAATTTGGTTTTATAAAAAACCATTCATTACTTATTTCACCAAATCATTTATATGATTCATTCGGATCGTTTAAATTCATTACGAAATTCATACTTCCTTAAGAAAGCTTTTAAGAAATTTATAAACTAAACTTCTAATTCTTATTTTTTCGTTTTCTCATGATTTCAACCATATGAAAATCATTCTTAACATCTCTTACTTCTACTCTCATTAAGCTATATGATTCCATACAAAACATAAAGAAAATATATATTAGACTAGGTTTCAAGATTACCTTTCCTCTTTAATCTTCTTCACAAAGTTTGCACACGGGCTAGCTTTTTCTCTTCCTTTCTATCCTCATCCTAATTCTCTCTCTCTCTCTCTCTCTCTCTCAAGTGTTGGTGATTTTCAAAATCACCAACAAATGAGCTAAGGATCTCATTTTATAGAAAACCAAGGCTAGGGGCAAAATAGTTATTTTGCCTCCAAAATTACTATTCACATATCCTTACTAACCACCTTACTATTCACGAAACTTCTCTTGGAAGCTTCGTGCTTCCGTCTTGCCAAATTCGTTCGACAGTTCGAAAAATTACGATTCCCGGAATCCAAATATTTTTAGATATTTCGTCTTTCTTTTATAGATTAACTTTTACGAATTCTTCGGAACTTTGAAAAACTGAAAAACACTTTTTGATGATAAGAGTTCTCCTTCACGTTTTCCCCTAACGTAGTTAAACGAATGAAAAATACATAACAATACTTCTCGTCATTTTTATTTTGTCCAATTTATGAACGTTTTTCGAGAAAAACTTTTATCAACTAACTTAACTTTTCATGACATATTATCATCAAATCTTTCGACGGAATGTCATTTCGATATACCGAACTCTCAAAAAGGTTTATGATATTCAAACTCTAACCCTTAGGGTTTCGTCAGGTGAATAATGCATATTTCGTTTTTTTCCTTGGAAATATTTTTTTTCCCGAAAAAAATTTATTTTCGTCTTGAAAATTATTACTCGTTCAGTCTAACTCGTAGCCAGAATCCTTCTGTATTATAATAATTATAGGTTCTAGAACGATTATTACACACATAACTCATAATATTATTAAATTCATTTTATTAATAACTAATTCTTTAATCTTAAATTTTGGACAATCCAATTTTTCGGGTTGTCACAAGCAGGTGCTACTAAAATTTTATTAAAATATAAGAAACGTGCTCAAGATTGGCACTAGTGAGGAGACACATCCAGGAATGATATAGAAGCCTAACCCCTGTAGAGTGGAGATATATACTAAGTAAACTAAATTCATGAATGGACCACATTCATGATGATTCTTAATCTAATTGGGTTTTTTCTTCGATTAAAGATGTCAGCCGACTAGATTTGGATGTACCATAGTATACATATTGATGGAAGGGGATTAGTTGATGCGTACCATGATGGGATGTCCAATTTTATGAACAAAGCAATAGAACATGTTGATTATTCGAATGGAAAGATGAGATGCATGTGTCTCAAGTGTAAGAACATGATATGGAAGACTGCCGATGAAGTTAAATTTGACTTATATTCACATGGGTTTTTGGATGGGTATTCAGTATGGATACATCACGGGGAATCAACTGAGTTTAGAGAACGGACAGATAGTACTGTAGACCAATCGGTTCATAGGTATTCACAATAAGATAACTATGATGTCGTGCAGATGTTGGTTTATGCGTATAGCCCTACCAATATTTACTAGGTTGAAAATGAGTATGCGTCAAACAGTGCTCAACAAAAGCCAAATGATTCAGCAACTGCCTTCTACAAGTTGTTATCTGACTCGGGTGTCCCATTGTATCCTGGAAATGACAAGCACACCAAGCTTTATGTAATTACGAAGCTTTTTTTATTTCAAGAATGAGCATGACTACAGTGAGAGAGGATTCAATGAGTTGCTTGATATTTTCAGCGAGTTCTTACTTAGGAATAATACTCTGCCCGTGAATTACTATGAAGTGAAGAAGATAGTTAAGGGGTTGAATCTCAGGTATGAGAAGATCGATGCTTATAAGCAGGATTGCATGTTATACTATGGGGAGGACAAAGATAAGGTGTAGTATGATATCTGCAACTCGCCTCGGTACAAGATCACAAAACGTGGGGGGAAGAAGAAATATGTTCCGAAGAAGATTTTACGGTACTTTCCTCTTGCACCGAGGTTGCAACGGCTATTCATGTTTGCTCACACTGCTCAGCATATGAGTTGGCATAGAAAAAGGGATGTTGTGCCTGGTTAGCTGACTCACCCAGCAGATGGAGATGAATGGAAGAATTTTGATGTCAATTTTCCATAAATTTCCGACGAAGTTAGAAATGTCAGACTTGGCATGGCTATAGATGGCTTCTGTCCATTTAATAATTTTAGTCAGCCTTACTCTATTTGGCCAGTGATTATGGTAGCTCACAATCTTCCACCATTAATGTACATGAGGGATCCATATCTTTTCTTAACTTTACTTATACTAGGGGAGAAGAGCCCTACAAAAGAAATCAATGTGTACCTTAAGCCGTTAGTCGATGAACTTAAGATGCTGTGGGAAACAGGTTTTTAGACTTTTGATAAATCTGTCAGACAGAATTTACCTATTCATCTGCCATATGAACTTAAGCTTGGAGGACCGGTTCAATATCGATAGATGTATACTTTTGAGAGGTAATATCACCTACATTGTGCAATATTTGCCATCTTTATAATTAATTTATCTGATATTGTCATATTTCAGGTATATGTGTCGATTATAGTAGAAAGTTGAAAACAAAGCTCGTGTAGAGGTTCTATTGCTGAACGCTATACGGACGAAGAGCATGTCAACTTCTGCTCGTTATACTTTGACGATGTAGTCGGAACGAAGCACAACCGTTTAAGTCAAAATAAGGTCAGAAATCCGTCTGGTCGTGCTGATGAGTTGGTTATATTCACTATCTGGCTAAACCATTTGGACATGAGATGAAGACTTACCTAACTGATAAATATTTAAAGATTATATCTACATGTGTGCTTCTAAATATGCCTAAAGTATCGTCGTACATCAAGTATGTATTATTATAAGTTAAAGCTTTAATATCTAACCTTAATCAACAATTAAATAATATTATATTATTGTACGCAGTTCATTTGAAGCAGAAGCGCGTGCTTCTAACCCAGGGTTGACTATAGCATAGATGGAAGCATTCACTAATGAAAATTTCCAATAGTGGTTTAAGAAAAGGGTCGAAGAAGAAAACTCTTCTGAGTGTTTTAGAGATGTCATTTTAGGCCCGTACAAACTTATTAGTACATTTCCAAGCTGCATCGTTAATGGGTATATATTCAAGGTTTATGACTTGAATAAACTGACATCAATCAACTCTGGTGTTTTCGTGTTGGAAAGATTTTACGGAGATTCTGAGTCCAATTACTATTGACGATTAAAGGAATTTGTTGTGCTCAATTATCCCGGGGGTAAAATGGTCGTTACATTTAAGTGCTGCTGGTTTGATACTGCAAAGGGTGTTAAAGTTGACCATAATAGAATCGTCACAATAAATATAAATTCAAAGTTACAGTCTGATGACGTATTTGTGTTAGCCAACCAAGCAACTCAAGTGTACTATGCCCCTAATGTTCGTCGGTGTAGGTTTCAATTATAATATATTATGTTCAATTAAAATGATATTATTATGTAATTAATAAATTAAAATAATTCATTTAAAATTTATTTTCTAGTATTATGGATGCGGTCGCTAAGACGACCGTACACACCATATGCCTGCAACATTTCCTGACTAGCTACATGTGATTTAGCCACTATGCGCGGTACGATGGCAACTTTATGGTGACAGTGTTGTGCGAGTTTCATGTAAGTCATCGAATTACATATATTAAATCACAAATTTGGTCATAGTAATTTATATATTATTCAAATAATTATTGATACGTACGTTATGTCTGTGTAATAGAGGTATTATAGATATGAGATCGACATAACTGACGCGGACAATGATGCTGTTATTATCACACACATTTCAAAGAACTATACTAGTTGGTTATATGAGATGTGACAGAAGGCAGCCTGGGCAGTTGAAGAATTGCTCGGGACTACTATACAGGATCATCAGCCGCCGGAAGTATCAGATGCAGCATGGGCTACCATGTGTACTTACTGGGATGATGTTGCCTTCAAGACCAAGTCGAGAAGGTGAAGAAGAATTGAGGCTAGTTATGGATTGTACATACTTCTGGCTCGCAGTCGTTTCAGGAGGTTAAGTCGTTATGTATTTATATTTAGTTTAGTTTAATTTTAAATTGCATCTATAATAAAGTATGGTAATATTAATCAATATATGATTTAGGCCATGTGGAGTAGCTTGGGACGACCTCCTACTATGATGGAGTTTTGGGATAGATTCCATATGTTGAAGGATTCGACTTCAGGGTCGACGATGTCTCACGCAGCATTAGCTATACGGGTACTACATTTACTACAATGATTATAATTTAGGATCATATTATGTAATTAATATGATGATACCGAGTTAACTCACATATATATATATATATTAAATTACAGGACCAGTTTGAGAAGCTCCGGGTGTAGCTGAGTTGTAGGCTACTAGGGGCGATCCCGAAACGTTAAATTCTGCTATCCCTCCGCCTGAGATTAGTTTATCTCAAGATGAGGAGATGGCTCTTTGGGTCGCGTCCTAGGATCCTCCTAGTATTACTACCGGTCGATATCGAGTGATGGGATTGTCGAGGATACCAGCCTATACACTACCTGGAGGTATAATATTTTAGTATAGATTTCTCGTTCATGAATTTCGACGGATTTTGATTATTATTGATATTAAATTTATTTTTTCAGGCACTAGCCATCGTCTGCATCTGAGAGCCCCTGTGGGACCATCACATATGAGTGTTGGCTTAGACGACGTTATGTTCTAAAGGGTTATAGTGGCGGTGTCAGAGCAGTATGGTATGGTACCTTTATTCTATCATCAGGACCTCCCTAGCCATGCTTGTCTCTACCAGCTAGCTTAGGGCATCGCAACTGGTGCCACAGCTGAGAGTACGGGTATCCCTCCGAAGCAGTTTGCCGTAATACACGAAGAGGTGGTCCGGATGGTGGTTACCTTACTCTTGGACGCTTTTGGGCCGCTGTTGACTCAGCCCTCGACTACTCAGGTATACTATTCATTTTAAATTCTTGTATTCTGCATGTTATTTAATTTTTTATTTATTTGCATCTTTAATTATATTATATATATAGACTAATGAGTTATATTTTTAATTGTATCAACAGGATGTTCATTTTGATCACGAGCGGAGGGACGACGTCGATAACGATTTTCATACGCTAGAGCAACGTCGACGTCCGCCCGATGATCCTCCTCACACCGACGGTAGTACTACTGGCATGACTTTGTTTAGTTGATATTTGAAATTTTTGTAGTTTAAACCTTGTATATATTATGGAGTATTGTACGTAGTTCAGAGTATTTTTGTATATCTTATGGAGAATAGGACATATTGTAGTTAATATAGGGTATGAAAATGTTTTTGTTGGACTAGTATGCATGTGAACAAAAGTTATATATGTTGGACTTATATGCATGTGATTGGAAGATTATTATTATGTTTATTGAACTGTTGGAAATATAAACAGGTTTACAGGTATAAAAATGTGGGCTAAAACCCTGGATGTTGCCAAAATAGAGCAGATATTTAAAAAAAAACTCTTTATCCCCGACAGATCAAGGTAAACACGATGGAATTTTGTCAAAAATAATCTCTTTTACATTTTACAGGATATACCATGTGGCAGCTGAATACCGACTGAATAAGATCGACAGAAGATATTCGGTCGAGAATAGTCTAAAATCGAAGAAATTTTCAACCAACAGTATGTTGGCACGTGGCGGCCTAAATACCGACCAAATACTCTCGACAGATGTTATTCGATCGAGGATAGACTAACATCGATGAAATATTTGGTCGATTGTATGTCCATCAAAATTAGTAATCCTCAACTAAAATCTCAACGGAGTTAATTTTAACTTGCTTAAACCCGACCGAATCCTCGACTGAATATTCCGTCGTGATTATGGTATCCTCGATGGAATATCCCTAACCTCGACAGAATATTTCATCAGAAATAAGCCCTTTTCTTGTAGTGGTTGACCCAAAGGAGTGAACTTCCTTTGGTCTGCGTAGTCCCATCGAGACTGGGCTTTAATTTTTCTTGCATGTTTTTCTTCCAAAGTTTCATTCTCTTGGACTTGTTAATTCCTTATAATATGGGAGAGGAGACTTATGTGCCCCTGACTGATCAGCTGCCGAGTTACTTGCTGCTGATGTATCACTAGTTCTGCCGGTTGATCAACCTGTTCTTTAATAGACTTCATTTCTCGCTCTATTATAAATTAGAATTCTGAATAATCCCATTTGTCAGAATTATCTTTGTTGGTTTAGGGAAAATCACCTACACATTTGAGGTAATTGGAAATTCTCCACTCCCCCTGCTGATATATTGACATTCTCTTCCTTATGTTGAGGTAGAGGGTTATCTTGCACATGTGGTTGCTCATGTGTAGTCACCATAATTTCCACATTACCTATCAGATCCAAGATTTTTTGTTTAAGAGACCAGCAATCTTGGGTATCATGACCCGAAGCTCCAGAATGATAAGCACATTTCTTAATTGTATCAAAATTTCTTCCACTTGGATTGGCTGGAGGAAGGAGCTGGCTAATTTTCTTCTATGCCGTCAGAAGCTTTAGTATATTTTCCAATGAGTCCCCTAAGGGTGTGAAAATTCTTCAACGTCTGACCTCTCCAACTTTTTGTAATGGAGGATTTGAGGATTGTGCAGATGCTTGAAAAGGGGAATAATTTTTCCTATGAATGGGGAAGTTTTGATTGCCTCTCAGAGTTTTTCCTTGCAGTACCAAGGATACATCTTCTTCTTTCTTTTTATGAACTCTCCGAGGGTTATTCCCATAATTTCTAGCTTGAATGTGCTCAACCACGTCTTCTAAAGTAGTGCTTTTTTAATTTTTCTAGATTTCAACCTCATCTCAGTCATCTCTCCGTGTTTACTCATTTTTTAGAATGGTTTTCCTATGCCTATCAGGACCCTCTCATAGAATGGAAATACTTGTATGTCAAAGAAGGTCATTACCATCTCAATTTCATTCATTAATGGGATTACTTGAGCAGCCAGACGTCTCCATTTTTCGGCATATTCTCTGAATGACTTAGTATTCTGCTTTTTAACTTTGGTAATTTGATATCTATTTGGAGCCATTTGTGGTTGGAAACTATATTGGTTTAGAAAAGCATGTACTAGTTCTTCCCAACTATGGATTTTGCAAATTGTCTAATCTGGCATACCATGCTTTGGCCTCTACAGTTAAACTTTTATGGAACAACTGCATCCTTAGCTTTTCATCCTCAACATATGAACCATGTTCTCCAATAAACACCTTCAAATAAGTGTAAGGATCTCCCAATCCGTAATATTTCTCAAAATCAGGAGTTTTGAACTTGTCTGGATAATGAACCCCAGAAAAGTTGCAAAGGTCTGAATAGTAACACTTCCATATGCTCCAGTCCCTTTGATTGACCATATGGTTTCTTCCATTTGCTGAACTTTTTTCCGAATATCACCAGTGTCCCGATTTTCTTTAAGATTGGTGATTCCAAGGGTTTTGTTGGATTTTTCGTGGATTTGAGGTTCATTTATCTGTACTTCCTTTTCTTTTTTGTCAGTATCTTGGTTTCCTCCTTATGCAGAGGTTTTTGTTTGAGTAGGTATTTGTTGACCTTGAGTCCATTTCTTTTGTTCTTTCAAAAAGTCGGCTAATTCTACTATCTGATTTCTTAGTCCCTCGAACTCCTCTTGAGAAACAGGAGTAGATTCAGGTGGGGCACTTACAGCCATGTCTAAAGGTGGGCATAGTGCCTTTTTAGACTTTGATCGGGTAACGAGACCAATTGTTTCCCTACAAAAAGATTATGTAGTTTAGTCTTGATAAACACTAATAGTCTGTATGCTATGCAATGTGTCTGTTTTAGGGTTTTTTTAATGTTTTCGTGCAAAACAGATGCCAGTTGTTTTGATGGCAGGATATCATGACAGGTTTTGATAGGGAATGGAATTTTCTTGTTCTTTTCTTTATATTTACATGGAATCGTAATTTACATTGAATCAAAATTTACATGGACTTGAATGGGAAAGGCATGAAGAGACTCCTCTTCGCGTTTGGTTTATCAGAGGCTGACCTATCATAGGCTACTCTCGCGGCTTTTCGGGATGAATGTCCCCAGATCATCGCAATTTTACTAGATAGGAAGTTAATCCGATCTTAAAATTGGAGAGGATATGAGTGGTTCCTTTTCTGAGCCTCGCGGGATTATTCTCCGTTGAGTCTAGTAATCAAACACCAACTGTAATAACCCAATATTTTCAACATAATTAAAGGGCAAAGGTGCAAAAAAAAACCCCTGATGTTTACACGGATGTCCCACTTCCACCCTAAACTAATTTTTTTTCCAAAAGTACCCTTAACGTTACATTTTTGGGTCACCCGTGCCCCTGCCGTTAACAGAAGACAAACGGGGTTAAAATCTGATGACGTGGCAAGCTTAATTATAAAATATATTTTAAATAAAACAATATATATCATTTAATCAAAACAAAAAATACTAAAATTCAAAATAAAAAAAGCATAACATATTTACATCATTTTATCAAAATAATAAAATTCAAATTATTTTATTAACTAATCAAAACAACTAATTAAAAGCGCTTTTTTTTAACAAAACATAATTTTTAAAAAAAACTTTTTAAAAAAAAAGCAAATTTTTAAAAACATATTTTTTAAAAAATAGATTTTTTAAAAAATAGAATTTTAAAAAAACAAACTTTTTTAAAAACCTAACTTTTTAAAAGCGCTTTTTTAAAAAAAATAGAAAATTTTAAAAAGCTTTTAAAAAAAAAAAATTTTTTAAAATAGATTTGTTTAAAAAAATAGAATTTTTTAAAAATAGATTTTGTTTAAAACAAACTTTTTAACAAAACAAAGCGATTTTTTAAAAAATAGAATTTGCTTAAAACAAACTTTTTTTAAAAGGAACTTTTTAAAAGCGCTTTTTAAAAAAAATAGATTTTTTTAAAAACGACTTTTTTAAAAAATAGAATTTAAAAAATAGAATTTTTAAAAACAACCTTTTTTGATAACGAAAAGCAAGATTTTTTAAAACAAACTTTTTAAAAAAACGGAACTTTTTAAAAGCGCTTTTTTAAAAATAGAATTTTTTAAAATAGCTTTTAAAAATAGAATTTTAAAAAACATTTTTGTTTAAAAAATAGAATTTTTTAAAAAAATAGAAACTTTTAAAACAAACTTTTAAAAAAAAAGCGAAAGAAGATTTTTTTAAAAAAAAAGAATTTGCTTAAAAACAAACTTTTTTAAAAAAAGCGGAACTTTTTAAAAGCGCTTTTTTTAAAAAATAGTTTTTTTAAAACAAAATTTTAAAAAATAGAATTTTTTTAAAAACAACCTTTTTTTTACAAAACGAAAGCGATTTTTTTTAAAAAATAGAATTTTTTAAAAACAAACTTTTAAAAAACGAACTTTTTAAAAGCGCTTTTAAAAAATAGAATTTTTAAAACGACTTTTAAAAAAATAGAATTTTTTTAAAAAAAAACAGTTTTTTAAAATGATGTAAATATGTTATACTTTTTTTTTGAATTTTAGCATTTTTGTTTTGATTAAATGATATATATTGTTTTATTTAAAATATATTTTATAATTAAGCCTGTCACGTCATCAAATTTTAACCCCTGGTTGTGATTCTCATTAATTAACAGGGAGGCACAAGTAACCCAAAATGTAACGTTAAGAGTACTTTTGAAAAAAAAAATTAGTTTAGGGTGGAAGTGGGACATCCGTGTAAACATCAGGGGTTTTTTTGCACCTTTGCCCTATAATTAAATAAGAAATTTTACGTATAATTTTTAAAAAAAAATTAAAGGTGGGAATAAGTGCAAGGTAAAGTGTATGTATATGTGTGATAAATAGAAATATATTTATTACATGAATAATTGAGAATAAATTTTTTTAAAGAAATTATTGATCATTATTAATTATATTTTTATAATAATATAATTTTGACGTAAAAATATTTTATTATTATTTTCCATGAAAATAGGATTATTTTATATATGATATGATTATTATGATTATTATAAAATTATTTTATTATATTAGTTAAGTTACTTATTTTAACTTAATTAATATTGGTATATAAGAAAGTTATGTCGGATATGGATTCAAGACCCTAATTCTGGATTTTTAATAAGGAATGAGAATATTAATATTAATATATTTCAGTACTATGAATATGTACTGTATGTGTAGACTGATAATGGTTGGTCAATTATGATGCAATATTAGAAAACCCTAATATTAAACTGATAAACCCTAGTTCAAAAGTCAAATTCGATTTCAAGAATGTTTAATGATTGTGTTATATGATTAATGACAAGTATTAGATTATAACCCTAATTAGGGAAAACCCTAATTACTAAATTAGGAACTCTAATTTGCTAATTGGAAACCTTAATCGCTAAATTATAGAGCTTAATGTTAATTAGTACACCTAAACCTAATGTACAAGTCCTAAATTATTATGAAACCTAATTTAATTAGGGAACCCTAATTCACATTTTTAGAAACTAAAATTTCCGTTTTAGCCCTAATTACAAAATCTTAGAAAATAAAATTATAAAATCTTTGGGTTAAACCCTAAGGGTTGGAATGAGATGTCAAGTTTGCCATTAAAATTGGAAGCCAATTGACCAAAATTTCCTTCTTGCATTATTTAATAGATAACTTGTAGATCTTGCCATAACTTTAGTTGTTGAACAACTCTAGCCTAGTCGTGTGCCTATAAACCAAACATATCAGCCACATTCACGAGCCATATAAATTGTATTCAAGTGTTATATAAGGTTCAAGAGAGAGAAAAGTCACATCCAAGTCTCATTTGTTCACAAACATACCACCAACACACATTCTCTCTCTCTCTAAACCCACAAATTTCACTAGTAAATCAGTCCCTTAACAAGTCCCTACTACCACCAATAGCAAATCAGAAGCCTAGAATCAAGATTAAGCAAAGAATGGTATAAAACCTAATTTAAAAATATGATCTTGGTTCCTATGTTAAATGTTATGTTTTTATGTTTAATAGTGTTGTATATTATGTTAATAGGTGATCCGGGTTGGTATTTGTTAGATCCATAACATCTAAAGGCTTGAATATGAAGTTTTTTAAAATCTGGAAAAGTTTGAAAATGTTGCATGACAACGAATGTCAGACCTCATAGATCCCAGTATGTTTGTGTTTTTGGTTGTTTAAATGTTTGAACATGTAGTATGCTATGAGATCTATGTTCTGGAACTTGAAATAGGGTCAGATATAGTATATATTGAAAGTTATTCTTGGTCAAAGTCGGTTGACCGACCATGACTTTACTAATCTAGAAAACCCAGATCGTGCCCATAAACGTCTAACAAGATGTTCTTGGGCTCTAATTTATTAGGTGTTTGATTATTTGGTTATGATGTTGTATCTAAGTTGTAATATGTTATATGAACTACATGATTATGCTTTTAGAACACCTAAATGATAATCATGCTTCATATAGTGGACGGTCAAACCAGGCAAGATGATGATGATTTCTGTTTTCTGGGTAACCCAGAAAACGTATGAACGTGAATTCTGACATGGTTTGACCGAACCATATCTGTTGATTCTGTTGTTGTTATATTGATATTATGTAATAGATCTATTTTCATACATGTTGGTTACAACCTGAAAGCATTAGATTACTAAAATATCACCTGTACAATAAGTAGTGGAAGCCCAAAGTAGGCTGCTCGGTTTGTTCTTCAGTTTTTGGGAAACCCAAAAAATGAAGAACAACTCTGACAGCATGTTCTGAGCCTTAGATCTTACTCGTGTGTTATGATATGAACCATAAATTATTATGAACTTGTAGTATTACATATATACTACAATATTTGACCCTAAGTTTGCGCAGAAACACATTTAACAGTGAATTAAACTTGGTCAAACATGGCCACTTGATAACTGTCTTTGAATGTTCTTGGTACTCAAGAACACAATAGGCGACACTTTCTGTCGCTAAAAGCTTTTGCGACAGACTTATTAATTTTAATTATATTAATTTCTAAAAATCATTTAAAATTAGAAAATAATTTCTGAAAATTACAAAATTAGTTTTAAAAATTATTTTAAGTTATAAAAATTAACTTTTAATAATTTGGCATATTTTTCATAAATATTGGTATTTATTTGAATATTATTGATATTTAATTTAATTAATAAATATATTAAATAAATTAATTAAAAGTGATTTTATTATATTAAAAATCATTTTAAATAATAATAAAGTATTTAAAAATATTTTAAGTTATAAAACATAACTTTTAATATTTTAAGGCAAATTTCATTAGTAATTTAATATTAATGATATTAGATTTATTTAATAATTATATTAAATAATTAGTTAAAAATGATTTTAATAATATAAAATCATTTTAAATGAAAATAAATAGTTTAAAAATATTTTAAGTTATAAAATATAACTTTTAATAATTTAAGCTAAATTTCATTAATAATTTTTTATTAATGATATTAGATTTATTTAATAATTATATTAAATAAATAGTTTAAAAATGGTTTTATTGATTTAAAAATTATTTAAAAAGGATATAAATGGTTTTAAAATATTTTAAGTTATTATAAATGACTTTTAATATTTTAGTGAATTGTGACACCCTCAAATCTAGGTACTTCATTCCCACAAGACTTGGTGTTCATGATCCATTCATTCATATTATCTACCCAAATATAATAAAAGTTAAATCATAAATCCTCCCTTTAAATAGGGTTACATCAATAAATTAAAAAAAAATATCCCAAGTTGTCTAACCTTAACATCATATAAGTGTAGAATTAAAATTATTACATCACATCATTAAATAAAAGTCTATCATCATAACAATAAATGAAAATTATAAGTCTTTATCACTTGTATATTTTTCCCTTTCCTTTGCTAGTTGAAGGCTCATCTACCTTCTCAACTTTAGCTGCAATAATAATATTTATGCAAGAGTGAGCAAAACAATTGCTCACTATATATAGCAATGAATCAACAATATAATAATAACTGCCAATGAATAAGCTCATCAAAGCTGAATGGTACTCTATCAATGATAACCAAAGACTGGAATCAAAATATGGAATATATATCTGAGGGTCATAAGACCACGAACTATGTCCATGATTAAGAGTAATCTTTCAACTCCAACTTTAACAGTCATAAGACTATAAGGACTCCTCGTACTTAGGGGGATCAGCCCTTCGTACAATATATTGTGCACAAACATTTCAACGCTAAGCGTAAATTATCCCCTAATCATAGGGTTGTTCATCTCAGTATTTAGAGTACAAGTCTGTACCAAAGAAAGTTTTGTTTGGATAAGCTTTCAAGGGTAATTTGAAGTTTAACGATCATCAACTAGAGGACTAGTTGAATCAATAGTGTTTGATAACACAACAGTTGATCAATAGTAACATAATATGGAACAATGAATAAGTGTAAGCGAACTAACTATATCTTGAACTCATGCTTAGAAACAACTACAAAGCATAAGTATTGAATGACAATAAACCTTGCTTGAATAATATTAAGCTAGGACTATGAATTATTGAATATACATTAAGTAATAGCAAGCTGAAAATAAAGCTTGCTCATTATGAGAATAGCTTGTGTCAAGTAAATGAACTAAGATAATTCAACATTAGAAATTAGAATTCAAGAAAATTGCATTCATAGTACATGAAGGACAATAAAGAAACTTTTCTAACAATAAACAAGTTAGAATACATAAATAAATATTGGAATTCAAAACTTGTTCGAATAAAGTTAAAGTCATAGCTAACTTGTTCAAATGATGATTAGGATCACAAGAGTTCACTTAATGAAAGTTTAAAGTAAGAAACTTGCTCAATGTAAATGTATAGTTAGAAAACTTGCCTCAAGCGTAAGCTATAATATTAAACTCACGTTCACCTACACATAGGTTTAGAACCACAGTACCTATTAGATATGCTAACTTACCATAACATGTACATTTCTAGCTAAACTTATCATTTTAGCACAAGTCTTATGCTACTATACAAATATCAGAAATTTCAAGTGTTAACCTTCACAACACCTGTTTACTATTCATCATGCTCACTAAGTCTAATATGCCACATTCATTACTTACTTATCATTTAAAACTTTAAATTTACTAACCACATAACACAACTCTGTTTTAACCTTGTTGTTACGTGCTTATCATACTAACACATCATTGGACCAAGGTATGTTGCTATCCCATAACTCGCAAAGACAACAAAGAAGTCATTATCCCAAACTGGTATAGCTTTCAATTGCCATACACACAAAGTTCTGGATCAAGCGCATGCTCATGCTTTTTTAACCTTAACACTGTTAAGAATTGCTGCTTAAGTGCATGTACAGAGGCGAGAGACTATATGAACGATGGCCGAATTTAGCCCAACAACCACGAATTTCATCCACTAAACAATAATATTAACACGAATAATTGATATAAAACTACCATAAACATGTTTGCAACATATTCCTCAACATAGAACCATTTAACAACAATTATACTAGTTTAATTTCCTCAAATTCCATATATTCATATAAAACTCCATTTTTTAATATCTCTTACAAAAATTCAACACTGTAAACACAATTCTTGTCCAAATTGCATCGTTCAAATTACGTTACCTTCGTTTCTTAATGAAAACAAGCTTTAATTTGCAGTTTAACATACAAACTAACCACTAAATGTGGTACTTACATAAGCTATATACAAAATATTCACACAAACATACACTGCTAATTCTTCTCTTCCTTTTTTAATCGTAATTAGCATAAAATTCATGTTTAAGCATAACTCTAATCATCATTGACACAGATAATCACCATAATCAGTTGTATAGCAACATTTTGAAAGAAATTGAATTCACAGAACTTGAGATTTTATGCCGTAAAACCCCATATATATATAATATAATATAATATAAAAGTGTTAAGAAATACCTTCAAATATCTTGCTAATCCTTGCAATTGCAGACAATTCTCTCAAGTTTCACTCTCAATCTCTCTCAATTCTCTCTGAATGCTCTTAGGCTTAGCAAAAACTAGAATGCGTATAACTCAAATTGATAACCAAGCCAAACTGATAAGCCAATAATAATACGTACATAATTATAATATCAGTTACAAAGATATAACGTATAAGTTATAATTAGATTTTATTTATTATTTAATTTAATTTATTTATTTTATTTATAATTCAAAATTCAAAAATTAATAATTCAAAAGTCATAAGGCTTTGTTTGGCAAAAAGTCTTTAAAATAAAGACTTAAATATTTAAGTTTTGTTTGGCAAAAACTAAATTAAACTCCATTAATTTATTTTAATAAACCATCTAGTTTATAATTTATAATTACATCTTATTTATTTGAATTTCCATATCCATCATTAATTAAATAAATCAATCACATACTATATTTTAAATAAATTTACCATTTAAACAAATAACACAAAATTATAATTTCATTATAATTTATTTAATAATTTAATATACCATTTAAATTATTAAATCAACACAACAATATAACATCTCACGTTATATTACAACTCTCTTAATTATAATCACAAAATTTAGAATTTTATTAATTCATAAATATTTACTGATAATAATCCCATCAATAAAATATTTATTTCATCAATAAACACCTCAAATAAATATTTATATAATTCAATAAATATTTAACATTACAACTTGAAAATCTGAATTGTTACATCCTTCTCTCCTTACAAGGATTCTGTCCCCAGAATCACAACTCAAACAATCAAATCGTCACATTCTTCCCTCCTTACAAAATTCTGTCCCCAGAATCGAAGACACAGACTGAACAAATAACTCAGGGTAATTCTTCATTATTTCCGCTTTGAGTTCCCACGTAGCCTCTTCGACATTGTGGTTCCTCCATATCACCTTCATAGAAGATATCACTTTATTCCTGAGCACTTGTTCTTTCATGTCGACTATCTGGATAGGAATATCTTCATAGGACAAATCTTTACTGAACTGCAACGGTTCATACTCGATCACATATTTGTAATCGAGTGTAATAACCTGATATTTTCTATATAATTAAATCAGAAATTTTGCGTATAAATTTTTTTTTATTATTTTAAAGGTGAGAATATGTGTCAGGTAATGTGTATGTATATTCGTGATAAATAGAAATTTATTTATTACATGAATAATTTTAAATAATTTTATTTTAGAATTATTGATCATTATAAATTACATTCTTATAATAATTAATTTTACAAGAAAATGTTTTTATTAATTATTTTCCATGAAAATATGTTTATGTATTATTTAAATAATAAATGAAATGATTATTAGAATTATTATAATAATTATTTTATTATATGAATTTATTTCAGATTAATTAAGTTAATTATTTAACTTAAATAATAATAATAAGTATATGCAAGATAGATCAGATATGGAATCCAAACCCTAATTTTGAATTTTGATCAAGGAATGAGAATAATAATATAATATTAATTATATTTTGATTTTTTAGTGCTATAAATATGTATGTTATGTGTGTAAGGTTAATCTAGGGAGCAATTTCATTATAACCTGATAAAACCTTAGTTTTACCGATAAACCTTAGTTTCACAGTCAAATGAGACTTTAAAATCTGTTAAGTCACTGTGTTATGTGATATATGATCTGTAGTATAAGTGTTAATGCTAATTATGGAAAAACCCTATTTATAAGATACCCTAATTTCTGAAATTAAAAACCTTAAATAATAATTGACTAATTGATAAATGTATCGCCCCCAAAATCGGGACTATTTTCCTTCCCGATCTTGTGCGTTAATATTATCCTGTTCTAGATTTAAAACATTATTTAATGTTAAAATAGCTTAAAATGCGGAATATTTTTTTTTCTTTCTTTCATTCATTCATTCCATGAATCGCAACCTTTACAATTCTTCTTTATACTAGAATCATATTATATGATTTATTTAGCCTGGGTAGATATGAGTATAAATACACAATTCATTCTTTCAAGCATATCCCCTTTTTGGAACAAATAATCTTGATCTATCGAATAATTCAGCAGTTTACACATCTGTGATTTACACATAAAAATACCATCAAATGATTCAACACAATCTCAACTAAATCACTAGTCTTCTTTTCATGCGATCTTAATCACGATAGATCGCATCATAGCTTTAACCTGCAAATTAAGCAAGATTGAGCACGATAGCCCAGCAAGTCTAACAGTTTATCATGCATCACGTAGCACATAGGTTTCATATTCAGTTCATGCATTTATATTCTTGGTGTTCAAGCATATTACAAATGCATTATCACATTTATGTCATGCTGGTAGCAACATACATACCATAGCATGTTACACGTGTCTTGTACATGTGATTCATTGCACATATATATTGAGTTCCCCGACTCAATTCAATAATTAGTCATAATGTAACATTCATCATTCACAAAGCAAATAATGCATTTCATAGGTATTACATACTTGTAAACATAAATCATGTTAACAGTTATCTATAGCAATTATAAGACCACATAAATAAACTGAGAAACATGCCTCGGTCCATAGTTCATTATCTATATTATTCGCATCCAATATTTCTTTTTCTTCCAGAATTAACGGATAGTGTCTTGACATTTTCAAATACCTCATCCATGATTATATACGAATCTTTTGTCTGTATTTCATTGAACACAAAGATAAGCAAAAATAACTATACTTCATATTCAATTAAAGATAGTTTAATAACAACACCTCTCTATATTAGTTTCCAAAAAAATTTACATTCCTTTAGAATTTTTTCGAGATTTTGGCTTAATATAGCCATAAGCTTGAAAAAAGTTTCAATAAGGCTTTTAAAATGCCAATATAGTACATTTACATTTTTTAACCTTCTGCAAGGTATTTACAGACTTAAGATTCATCTGTATGTAAACTTATAGTTACATAATGCGTCCATGACTTCCTTTGTGCATTTATAGCTTAACTTTCTTTCACGGATTCTACACAATTACAGTCTTATATAACTTGTATAGTTATATATATTACATATCCCTATTGATCACATCAATAGCTTCCATTCTTGTTTTTGAAAAACTTTAGCATACTTCCCAAATTTTTCATCCTTTTACTTATCATAATCATTTAGTTTTGATAAACTTTGATGTGGTTTTAGTACATGAATACATCACAACTACAATTTACAACCCACACATAGTTTAAAACATGAGTTTTTCATCTCTCTTATATCTCACTTAAGTATTTAAAGTGAATACGAAATATATTCCATATATTGTTCTTCATTATATTATATAACATTTATGGATAAATTATAAGTTTCAAAAACTTCATCCTTTACATACAATAACCATTCTTCTCTTTAATAGAGTTTGGTATGATCGTAGTATGTGAGTACATTAAAATTCTAAGTTATAATTCACTCGAAGCTTAATACATGGCATTCCATGTTCTTTGTACACAATCCAAATGTACAAGGGAAGTTTATAGCGTATTTCATGTTTTGGAATAATTACAACTTATTTGGGTAACTTATAATACCCATAATACTTTATAGTTTCATTTTCATATACTAATGCGTGAAATATTATAACATCTCAAAGTAATATCAAAACAGTCCCTTTTCTTTTATTAACCCTTTTATTGCATTGGTAGCCTCAAATCTTCGCTTGGTTCGGCTTAACATCCCCTTGTTGTCTCTTCATGCCGGCAACCAAGCTTGGCTTGGCCTCGTGGAGCTCAGCTAAACTTGGTGTGGCCTCGCTTGGCCCTGCGGCCCCAATTATAGGCTAGCAGCCCCTAACACAAGATGCATGCTATGTTCCTTGCCAAACTCTTTTTTTTTATTATTATTCATCTAGTTATATTATATGATGAGTTTGTAATAAATACTCTATAATTGCTTATCTGGGAATTTATAAACCTATAGTTATAGTTAACTATTAACTAAGCCTTGAATTTTAAAAGGACTTTTATCATAGCCATAGCAGCTTCTTGTCATTGCCAAAAGCTAACTGTTATTGATAACTGGTAGCAGCCCTTACATCGAGATCCTCATTTTTGAGAGTTTTTAGATCTCATGTTTCTAACCCATTTATGCCAAACTTTAGAACATTAAATAGACTGGCCAAAACTGTTATAACAACAGCTAACTATCCATTGTTGTTGTAAATGGGCAGCAACCCTGCCCCCTTTCTTCTTTCCCATTCTAAGTTTTCAAGCTCGCTAAACAGTCTACATACATGATTATTTAGGAGGTTCTAAATCCATCTCCATTATTATATCTTTAAGTTACATTCTAGAGTTAATAGGATATTTCCAAAACTATTATAGCAGTTTTTCTTATCGTTAACTATCACTACCTTTATAAAAGCAGACTCCTGTTTCTTAGCTTTGCTTATTATTCTTTTGTTTCCCCTATTTGACTATGTGTGTCTAGTAGTTCCCTTTAATGTTCAGCTCCTTAACATTCCTTTATGCTAACAGCCATTTATGTTTGACTTTGTGGGATTTAATTAGTTTAGTGTGGCTTTGGTTGGCCCCAGCTCCAACTGAGTCTAACAAGCCCTACACTGCATTAACAGTTAGCTAAGACTATCTGCTATTGCTAACTGACAGCAACCCTGACCCTCCTTTAATCAAAATTCAATCTCAAGACAGCTAACAAGTTATAACTTATACAAACCCACAACATTAGACTCATAAGGAAAAAATATAGGCCACAGGGGGCACCTAGTCGCTATATAGCGACTCCTTCATTATATACTCATCATTGCCCAAAGCTGATATAACAGCTTGTTGTGCCTGCTCGTGGCTCCCATTTAGCAGCAGCTCTCTTTCTTTACCACAAATTTCTTAGTAAATAAATTCCTTAACTCCAATTCCTTTGTATGTTGTAGACATTATAGAAGGCTAGAGAAAGAACATTGGCCATTTGTATTTCAATCCCCTTTGGACTGCACAAAATAGTACCTTAACATACGAAGTTTCAGATTTTTTTTTTCATTTTAACTAGAAATTAAGTTTTGTTCTAACTTGACACACTTAATACTCTATTTAACACCACATATGTTAACTAAATCAAGACCATGCTTTACTTTGGTCTAATAGTTAGTTTTTAGCCAAAAAAGTTCTTTTAGAACTTTTATCGAACAGTTAGTGGACACAGTTTTAAGTTACTAATTTGACAGCCATTTGTTTATGTCACAAATCCATTTTATTCTCCTTATGTCTCCACACAACCAACCTATCTCCTATAGTTATACATCAAACAATAGTAGTCCAAAACACAGACAAAACATGAATATTCAAGCAATTAGCAAACTAAAAGTTTTTTTTAACCAAATATTTTATTCTAATACTCAATAACCCATCCTGCTTAAACCATTATAACAGCCATATACAACTAGTCTACAAATTAACTAGTTTACAATTTATTTATTTTTTCCAGCCTGACCCTGTAGCGCTAAAACAGTGATAACATCTTCGTTTCAAAACAATTTTGAGCAATTCTTGAGCCCACGAAAAGCTAACTTCCGAGGCTACGACTTTCATTCTTTGACCATTTCCAAATTAAAAACACTAAATTTCAAAAAATTCGTACAAGGTAACTGCCCCGAGTTGGTTAGACAGTTTTGATGCGACTACTTTGAACGGTCATAACTCTTTGCTCTGAAATGGGAATTAGTTCGTTCTAGAGTCTATGGAAAGCTTATTTAATGTACTATACTACCCCAAAAGCCCAGAATTTTTTGGAAATTCTAGCTAGCCCCGAATTTGTCCTTAGGGTCAGCAGTTCACAATTTTTTGGTTTCTAACATGTTTATTTCGCGACCTTATTATTTCTAGCTCATATACCAAATTAGAAATTTTTTTAAATATGTTATATATCGTATATGAGATTGTATTTAAAAGTTATAAACTTCCCATTTTGGAATCTTTAAGTTGCTCAAAATAGTGGCCAATAATGGCTTAACACACTTATTTCCAACTTTTCGTTTTGGTTTAAAATAGCTTTTCGCTTTCATTTAATATGCCAAAACTCTTTATTTATCATCATATATGATATACATATCTAACCCAAGCTTTGATTTTGCTTAAAACTTGGTTTTTAACCAAAACTGCCCATATGGGACTTTTATCAAACATAGCATATGCATTCTATATTTGGACAGAGATCATACATGTTTATATATATATATAACCCCAGATATTTCCTTCCTTATTACCCCTCACAACGACTACCAAGCTCCTTTCTTTTTAATTCACATATATCACTGTTGGGTCATGATATTTCATGTTGGGCCGAATGGGTTGGGCCTATTTGTTTGGTTATTCTATTAGGTCATTTCAGTTAGACCCGCTCATATGGGTCATCCTTATTATATTGGACCGACCCATTAGGTATTAAAATATCTCTATCTTTGACTTGCAATGATGAAAAAGGATAGCTGCTGACCGAGAGTCTTCAGATCATTAATGTGGATGGGATTATAGTCGGCCGGCGGGATAAATAGTGCAGGAAAAAAAGGTGACAACCGCATCCAATCGGTGAGATCAACGAGGAGGAGTGAAATTTGTAATCCGGCAAGAGTGGGTGGTACTTAGAAACCAAGTCCGAGAGTATAACATAGCAAGGAAGTCTTCAAGCAAAAGGTAACTAAGAATTTTATCTCTCTCAATACACTAGATATTTTATCCTCCATTGTTAACCCTTGTGATCACCAGATCTTGACTCTCACACCGAAGCTATCCCCGACTGATCCGAAGCCGCCAAGCTTTTTTAGTGTTGATCTTGTTTCTTCGTGGCAGGATCGGGGCGTCTTCACGTGATTGGGGCGTGGCAGAAGATCTTGGCGTTAATATTTGGCGCTAGAAGGAGGGCGTGTTCTAGTGTTCAAGAGTTTTCAATCACAAGTTCCCAGTTGTTCTACTTCAGAAGATGGCATGAAGTAGAGATAATACACCGGAGGGTCAACCGGAGGCTGTAAGTTCATCCTTGCCTCGTGTTTTTGTTAAAGATCGTTTGGGTCCTTCTAAAAGTGCTCATGAGAGTACGGCTTCCAAACATGATTCGGGGAGTTCTCGTTCGAGAGCCCATGATGAAGCCCGAAGAAGGTTGGTGTTTGCTGATGGTGGAGGTCGTGACCAGGATAGAAGGCAGGTAAAGGGCTCACCACCTAGAACTCATCACCGAAGTGGTCGAGATGATAAAAGCTGCTAAATTGACGAAGATGGCGGATGAGGCAGATAAGGCTTTAGAGGTTCTTTTGAAGCAGAGGGAGGACATAGCCGAGCAGATGCTTCAGATTGCAGAGTTGAAGGACGAGGCGTCTATCTATGTGGAGTCTGAAAGACATAGCAAACCTAGAAGTGGACAACGGAGGGAAGGGAAGGAACTTGTCCATTCTGGTCATGTATCACGGGGGCGACCTTAGGAACGAAAGAGATCAAGGAGCAGAACTCCTGAGGTGTCAAAGAAAGCACTTCTAGTTATCAAATCTCAAGGTTGTGATAGAGGCAGACAAAGGAGCCGGTCAAGAGAGCATATACATGAGAATAGAAGAGTAGAACACCGTCTTGAATATTCTCACCGGGATGATGGGGCCACACGCCGGAGTAGATCCAGAAGTCCATGAAAGGCAGTGAGATCTGACAGAGGAGGTCGGTCCACTCAGAAGAAGAAGGTGTCTCCAGAGAAGGAAGTCTCCTCAAAACCAGAAGGTGTAGAATTTTTGGTGAAGGAGTTGAAGTAGCTTCGAATGTAGTTAGCAGAGGTCCAACAGGTGAAGGACACTCCGGGAAAGAAGGCGTCTCCTTTTTCCTCGGACATTCTTAAGGAGAAGATGGATTCCACCAAGAAGTTGTCTCATATGGAGAGATATAATGGATCAGGGGATCCTTATGACCACAGCCAGGCGTTCAATAGGCTGATGGACTATTATGATTTCACTGATGCTTCCAAGTGTCACACGTTTGTTACAACGTTGAGGAAGGATGCAAGGCAGTGGATGGGGAATTTGCCTGCTGATTCAGTCACATCATGGTCTGAACTGTGTGACAAATTCCATGCTTGTTTTGGGAGCAACCGAAGGAGGGGAAAGCCTACGGGTTCTTTGGCTCAAGTCTGACAGTTTTCCAATGAGTCTTTGGGCCTGTATGTGAAACGATTTAGGGAAGCTGTTAGCCAGGTGTCTGACCTTAATGATCTTCAAGTTGTGGGGTTGTTTCAGAATGGGTTAGATTTGGTGGAATCGGAGAAGTTGGTGAAGAAGCTGATGTTTCACCATCCGAAGAGTTTGGCCGAAGCCTTTGATAAAGTCGAAGGCTATATTATGGTGGAGGAGGCTATGAATAGCCTGAAACGTCCTTCTTCGGACCGCATGAAGGAAGCAGATACTCCTAAGGCTGAAGGCGATCAGAATAAGGGGAGTGGAAATAACGATCGACCAGAGAGCAGCTCAAAAAGTACAATAACACATGGCGACAGTGAAGTAATCGCCCACCTGCTCCTACCCAGAAGGTGAATAAGGTTTACACCAAACTGAACATGGATAGGTCGGTAATTTTGGATCAGATCAGAAACCAACCTTTCTTTGAACCACCTCATGATAATTTCAAGCCAGGACAGGGCAATGCTCAAAAATATTGTGGCTATCATCAAGCTGCAAGTCACGATACAAATGAATGCTATAATCTTAAGGACTTTGTAGAGAGGAAGGTTCAGAGCGGTATGTTGGTTCAGTATGTGGCCGGGAGGGATCATCAACAGAACAACAAAATGCGAGTCGAATTTGTTCAAGTGGTTCAACCGGTTCCACCTGCATACAACCCGCTCCCAAATCACCCAAAGCACGCGTCGTTGATGTAATAACCGGTGGAATTGAGCGGCGGAAAATTGGTGGGGAAGAAGAGGAGAGGATATCTGGATTCGGTCATGTCCGTGGCGGGTGTTCCCCTGAAGATCGATAGAGCATTTCCAGGGATAGTTATATCCTTCACTGATGCAGATTATCCTTCGGAACCCATCGAACCCCATGAAGGAGCACCAGTGATCATAGCACAAGTGGGTTCGGTAGATATGAAGCGAATGATGATTGACAACGGGTCTTCTGTTGATATTCTGTACGCTCATACTTATCAGAGGATGCATCTTGATGGGTGATAGATGGAGGTTGGGCAGGAGGCTCCTTTATATGGCTTCAGCAACGATCTGGTCAAAGTGGCAAGAACTATTGAGCTACCAGTCATCTTCGGTACTGCTCCACAATAGGTAGAAATAACGTGTAAATTCTATGTTGTGTATATAGATTCGGCCTACAACGCCATATTGGAATGACTTACCTTGACTGCTCTCCAAGCAGTGACCTCCATCCCTCACTTCAAGATCAAGTTCCCAATGACACATGGAGTGGGAGAGGTAGCTGGGGACTTGGATCTGGCCCGAAGCTATTATTGGAATGTTGTTATTGCCTCAGGAGTAGGGGTCAGCAAGCAAAAGCAGACCATGGTGATAGAGATTGAGCTATTCATCGAAAGCAGCTCGGAGCCATTGGTCATGCCGGCAGGAGAAACAGAGGAGATCGAGCTGGTCCTTGGTAAGAAGGACAAAATAGTGAAGATAGGTTCAGGTTTGCCGGAACCTTTCCGGACAAACCTTATGGAACTTCTTTGCTGTTTTGTGGATATATTTGCATCGGAACCACAAGATATGCCTGGAATCAGCTGGAAGATAGCAGAGCACCGGTTGGATGTGGATCCAACAAAGAAGCCAGTTCAGCAGAAGAGAAGAATCTTCGCACATGAAAGACAATGGATCATTGATGAAGAGATTGCCAAGCTGATAGCTGTTGAATTCATCTTTGAGATCGATTATACGGAGTGGATGGCAAATGTAGTGCTGGTGCAGAAGCATAATGGAAAATAGCGAGTTTGCATCGATTACACGGACCTGAACAAAGCTTGCCCGAAGGACTTCTATCCTCTACCCCACATTGATCAGCTCATCGATGCGACTTCAGGGTATACATTACTAAGCTTTATGGATGCTTTTTCAGGTTATCATCAAATTTCTGTGCAAAGAGGATATTCCGAAGATAGCTTTCATCACGCACCGTTCGGTGTATGCTTACAAGAAGATGACATTTGGCTTAATCAATGCTGGAGCCACTTATCAGAGGATGATGAATTTTGTCTTTCAAAAGCATCTAGGAAGGAATATGGAGGTGTACGTGGATGACATGATAATGAAGAGCATGATCGTTCAGAAGCACTTAGATGATCTAGAAGACTTCATTCAGACGGTTCGTCATCACAAATTACAGCTCAATCCCACTAAATGTACCTTCGGGCTCGGTGCATGGAAGTTCTTGGGCTATCTGGTCAGTCAGAGGGGCATTGAGGCCAATCCAGAGAAGATCCAAGCTATTCTAAACATGAAGACTCCTCAGTCATTCAAAGATATTCAGCGTCTGACAGGGAGGATTGCAGCTTTGAGAAGATTCATGTCCAAGTCGGCAAAAAGGTGTTTGTCGTTCTTTAGCACGTTGAAGAGACCGAAGAATGCGAAGATGTTTCAGTGGACTTCGGAATGTGAAGATGCCTTCCAGGGGATAAAGACATATTTGTCTTTGGCACCTTTATTAGTCAAGCCAATTCCTACTGAACCACTATACTTGTATCTGGCAGCCAGCTCGTTAGCAGTGGGAGCAGTGCTAGTTCGAGAAGTTGGGGGGAAACAGCATCAGGTCTATTATGTTAGTCATGTCTTGAGAGATGCTGAAACCAGGTACCCGAGTATTGAGAAATTTGCCTTTTCTTTGATAATAGCCAATCGAAAGCTCAGGCAATATTTTCAAGGTCAGGTCCTGGTCGTTTACACGGATCAACCGTTAAAGAAGATGATGAGCAAGCCAGAGGTTTCGGGGAGGTTAGTCGCATGGAAGATGGAGTTGTCTCAATTCTTCATTGAGTATCATCCTCGAACTGCTATCAAAGGTCAAGCCTTGGTCGATTTTATGGTGGAATGCTCGTTCACCGAGGATGATATCTGAGTTGCTGAAGTCGGTGACCGAATCGAAAGCGATTCAGCGCTTATTCAAAGACAACCAGAGTTCATGGACACTGTATGCAGATGGATCTTCTACTTCGGACGTTAGTGGAGCGGGGATTGTCTTGACAAGTCCGGAGGGATTCAAGGTACAACAGGCCATCAGATTCGGATTCAGAGCAACCAACAACAAGGTAGAGTACGAAGTGGTTTTGGCAAGAGTTCAATTGGTGAAGAGTCTTGAAGTTCAGAAGCTGATTATCTACAGTGACTCTCAGCTGGTCGTCAAGCAGGTTTCAGGGGAGTATGAAGCTCGAGGTTTAAGAATGATCAAGTACTTGGCAGAGTTGAAAGATCGGCTTCAGTATTTCCTTTCCTATGAATTTTAATGCGTTGAGCGTAATGACAATTCTATCGCCGATGCCTTGTCAAAGCTTGCCACTACGGACGCCAACGCTTTCGATGGGTCAGTCTATTTAGAGGTTCTGCAGCAGCCGAGTATCCAGCATGAAGCAGTGATGTGTATTGAACGTTCTAACTATTGGATGACTCCATATATAGAATATCTGGCAGATGGCGTCCTTCCTTTGGATCAGATGCTGGCAAAGAAGATCAAGTATAAAAGTGCCAATTTTGTCCTCATTGATGGGGATCTTAATCGAAGGGCCTTTTGTCACCATTGTTCAAGTGTCTAGTTCCATCCGAGGCCGAGTATGCTATTCGGGAGGTTCACGAGGGCATCTGTGGCGACCATATGGCTGCTAATTCATTAGCTTACAAAGTACTTCGTCAAGGATTCTACTGGCCTACAATCTTCAAAGAAGCGACGGAGTATGTGAAGAAGTGTGAGAAGTGTCAACTCAACAGTCCAATCCTACATCAGCCACCAGAAGAGCTATACTCGATTTTATTTCCTATACCCTTTGCTGTCTAGGGGGTAGATATACTGGGTCCATTACCGAAAGCTAAAGGTCAGGTCAGTTTTGTTATAGTTGCCATTTATTATATGACCAAATGGGTAGAAGCGAAGCCACTTCGGTTGATAATGGAACAAGAATGCCTGAAGTTTATAAAGGAGTCAGTAGTGTTTCGTTTTGGAATTCCTAAGGTGGTGATATCGGATAACGAACGCCAGTTCGTGGGGTCGAAGTTTGAAGGATTTCTGAAGGAGTTGGGAGTTCAAAGAAAAGACTTCAGATGGCTCATCCACGGTCGAATCAGGCGTGTCAAGGTGACCAATGTAACGTCAGCTGAATGGGATAAAGCGTAGACTGGATGAAGCTAAGGGAAGATGGCCTGAAGAGCTTCTCAGCGTGTTATGGGCTTACTGGACTACTCCGAGGACCACTACGGGGGATTCACCTTTCAGATTGGCGTATGGAACTGATGCCTTAGTCCCTGTTGAGATTGGATCCACTAGTCTTCGGGTTAGTAAGTTCAAGGAGATCTACAATGAAGAAGGGCTGAAGGTCAACATGGATCTGCTGGAAGAAGTCAGAGAGACAGCTTTGATCAAATTGGCAGCCTATCAACAGAGAGTAGCCAAGCATTACAATAAGGGGGTAAGGCTTTGTAGATTTGAAGTAGGGGATTTCGTCCTCAGGGAAGTCAAAGCATCTACGCCTCAGAACTTGGGAAAGCTGATACCGAACTGGGAAGGACCGTATGAAGTAGTTGAAGTTCCGAAGCCAGGAACTTATCGGTTAAGGGCATTGGACGGATCCGAGATCAAGAACACTTGGCATGCTGGTAGACTTCGGAAGTATTTTCAGTAAGGATTGAGTCAGTTTATTGGAAGTCTATAAATATTGGATCGTCATCAATAAAAAGATTCACTTTTTTCACAATTGATCTTCTTCCTATTGGTCCTAAATTCACAATGGTGTAAGGAGGGACGGGGGACTCACGACCATTCGATGGTAGCCTTTTTGGCAGGTGGTCCTTATGAATTTGTCAGGTCCTTCGAGGTAGGCAAACTTCATCTGTGTAAGGAGGACGGGGTGGACTCGCTGACCATTCGATGGTAGCCTTTTCGGTAGAAGTGTCCTCATGGGTTTGTTATACCCTGCGTGGTAGACAAATCCCATAGTCCCTTTATGATTTTTTTTACCCCGAGTGGTAAAAAAATGCACCAGAGTAAGGAGGTTCGAGTGGACTTGCTGGCCATTCGATGGTAGCCTTATTGTCAGGTGTATCCTTATGAATTTGTTTCACCCTGAGTGGTAAACAAATTCCATGTTCCTTATAAAATTGTTCTACCCCGAGTGGTAAACAAATGTCCTTATATACTTGTTTTACCCCAAGTGGTAAACAAGATCTTGATGGTGCAAGGAGGATCAGCCGAATTCACCCTATACATTATCTGTCTCACACTTCAGAAACGATAAGTATGCATTACTTTATTTTGTTCAAGTGTTGAGTTTGGTTCCTTAAGTTCAGTTTATGTCATTTCTTAACTGATATATTCCTTATCTGATTCACAATTTAAGTTAAGTTCACAGGAATCTTATACAGTTTTCAAGTTAATTTACACTGAATTATTGACAAGAAACGAATTAAACAAAAGTCATGATAAAGAAAGTTGAAGTTTCATTCATAATTAACTATTCATAATATTAACCGATTGCATAAAGATAGAAATTTTTACAAAAATTCTTAAACAATTCCAAAGAAAACAGGAATATTCACTTCATGCATTATCCTCGCCATCTGAAGAATCGAGCAGGGCCGGGTCTACCTTGGCTGATATTAGTTTTTCCTTGCCGCGACTTCGACAGAGCTCATAGCCTTCATAGTATATCTTCATGATTTCTCCATTGATCTCATCTGATTTTTGATACTCTTCATAGATCTACTTGCAAAGATCATCGGTTAAAGGAGGTCCAAGATCCCGAAGAGCTCGGAGTTCTTGAATTTCTTCTTCGAGCTTCTGGCACCTATTCAGATGACGGGTTTCTTTTAATTCCAATTTCTCGACCAATTTAGCCAGGCTCTTATTGCTGGCCTTCAGCTCCTTAATTTTCTCCATCCTTATTTCATTCCTCTGAACTAGATCAACGTTCATGTTAACAATCTCTTGATGTTGGGCTTTAGTTGATTTTAGTTCGTCATGGGATATCTTCAGCTCTTCCTTGGCTTGGGCTAAATCTTTCCGAAGATGTTCATTATTGAAGAGGGCAATATCACAATCATGTCTTGACTTTGCCAAGGCAGACTGTAATATTGCGTTCTCTTTTCGTGCAGCTTCCTCTATAGCTTCGAATTCTAAATATTTTGGACATAAACGCCCAAAGACAGCATTGGTCTACTTATGTTCAACAATAAACCATCACTTTCAGATATTTCAGCAAGAAGAAAAGTATAGAAGTTAAAAAGACAATCATTTACCTTTGCTTGATAGCTCATTCCTTCATCAATCAGATCCCTGATCAAGTTATTTCCAAATCGGTGATCATCGGTTTCACGGACAAAGGTATTGAATAACTGGAAAGGGAAGTTGGCATTGAACTGAGGCCATAAAGTTGGCGACGCCATGGCTTCATTTTCAAATTCGTATAAAGACAGTCTTGATGGAGAGGGCAGAGGCCACTCAGAAGTTGGTATTGGGTCAGTGTAAATATTCTCAGGAGAGGGGGATCGAGCTGGAGTGTGTTCTCGAGGCGGCGAGGGAGCAGATGATGAGCCTGGGTGACTATCAGATGGTTGCTTTCTTTTGCGAGAGAGTGAGGGAATAGGCTCGTTCGGCTCATTGTCATCTGAGACTTGTATTTCAATGGGGAAGGTTGGAGGAATATTAGCTGAAGAGAAAGGGACTCGAAGGTCATCGGCAGACAAGGGAGTGATCTTGGTCCTCAATTTCTTAACACGAAGGACTTTTGCCTATTCGTGTAGAGGTATGTCAAACAAACTTCCTCAAGTTGGAGCAGGTTCAGGGGGTGTAGGAGTGGGTGCAGATGAAGGGTTTGCTTCTGGGCTCGCTTATATATTTGTTTTTGGGTCTATTTCAGGGTCTGTTTCTGGGCGAAGGGATCTAGATCTCCTAGCAGCTCTCTTTCTTCGTCGGGGTTTGAGGGATTCTTCAGGTATAATGGGCTCATCAATTTGTGGTTCATCAATCTGAGGTTCGATGGTGGGTGTTTCAGTGGTGGGAGGATTGGCTTGAGGAGATTCTTCTGTTGGGAGCTCTTCATTTGTTTCCACAGTCTTCCCAGCAAAAAAGTTTTCAAATTCTTTTACCTCTAAAGAGTTCGGTTTAATCAAAGACACTGCAAAGATTACGTAACGACAAATCAGAGCCAACATTATCAAAGGTTTCACGGAAATATGCACAAAAGTAGTTTGGTACTTACGTTTATGATCATATAGCCGTGCCTGTTTGGAAAGAAGTCCATATTTCCATTCCTCCTTCAGGAAATTATCTAGGAGTTCAATCATTTTGGCTACGCATTCTTCGGGGATATCGCCAAAGTCAGCAGAAATCTTTTCATCAGTGGCCTAGTTTGGTAAAGAGGCGATTTCTGGTCCCTTGACGAAAAACCATTTCTCATGCCATCCCCTATTGCTCGAAGGAGTGTTTATCAGTGACAGCCTCTCGAACTTCTCACCAGCCTTTAGTGCGTGTTTGCCCAGAACCTTGGATCCCTTTTCTCTGGACTGGGCGATCTTGTATATCGTGAAGAAGAAGTCAAGGGTAGGTTCGACTCCTAATTCGTGACAGAATGCAATAAAAGCCAAAATATGAATGTAGGAGTTTGGAACCAGCTGGGCAAACCCCACCCCAATAAACCCTAGGAGGGTAACTAAAAAGATGTGAAGAGGAAACCTAACCCCCTTTTCGAGCAAAGTCAGCGGAACAACCGTCCAACCGTCTGGACGTTGGTACATCTTCTCATCAGATTTAGGGGCCCTTATCAAGTGGGTATCAGGGATGTGATAACGAGCCTTAATCTTTCGCAATTTAATCTCGGAAATAATGGAGGGGGTGTTGGCATGAGGATATTTTTCTTTATTTTTAAAGAATTCGGAGGGGTCAGGAATGGGTTTCGGAGGCATAGATTTTTTGCTGGGATTGGTAACCTTAGGGTTTGAGCTCGACGCTTCTTTAGTGGGTTGGGGCTAGGTGGAACGGTGGCGATGGGGGTTACACGAAGGGGAGAACTCTGATTCTTATTTAGGGTTACCATTGTTGAGATTTTGCAGAGTAGGGAAGAAAAGTTCGAGAGAGAAGAAGAAAGCTCAAGCGTCTGAAATTCAAATTGACAGGTAAAACTGTCAAATTTGGGGAAATTGATTTTTATATTGACAGTTGCACGAATTGCGAAGGCGGCATATTTAATTTCTGGCAATGATGAGGAAGTTGAATGGGTAGCGTCCGGGTTAAGCCTCAGATATTTATCAAATTGGGCCTTTCAGTTGAGCTTCCGAGTTTAATTTATCTTCTTATTGTAACTCCTTATCATTTTGGTGTTAATATGCTTCAGTTTGGGCTTCTTTTGATCTTGTCAGATTCTTCATATCATGGACCATTTATAGTTTTCTATTAAACACCCTGTTTAATAAAAAACTAGGGGGCAATGTTGGGTCATGATATTTCATGTTGGGCCGAATGGGTTGGGCCTATTTATTTGGTTATTCTATTGGGTCATTTCAGTTAGACCCACTCATATGGGTCATCCTTATTATATTGGACTGACCCATTAGATATTAAAATATCTTTATCTTTGACTTGCAATGATGAAAAAGGATAGCTGCTGAACGAGAGTCTGCAGATCATTAATGTGGATGGGATTATAGTCGGCCGGCGGGATAAACAGTGCAGGAAAAAGGTGACAGCCTGCATGCAGTTGGTAGAGATCACTGAGGAGTGGGGGGTTGTGTTTGACGGTAGTGGGTGGCACGGTAAACCGAGTCTGAGAGTATAACATAGCAAGGAAGTCTTCAAGCAAAAGGTAACTGAGAATTTTATCTCTCTTAATACACTAGATATTTTATCCTCCATTGTTAACCCTTATGATCACCTGTAATGACTCTCACGCCTGAGCTATCCCCCGACGGTCGAAGCTATAAAGCTTTTTGTGTTGATCGTGTTTATTGTGCAGGATCAGGACGTCTTATGTGATTGGGACGTAGCAGAAGATCTTGGCGTTAACATTTGGCGCTAGAAGGAGGGCGTGTTCTAGTGTTCAAGAGTTTTCAATCACAAGTTCCTAGTTGTTCTATTTCGGAAGATGGTAAGAAGTAGAGATAATACACCGGAGGGTCAACTGGAGGCTGTAAGTTCATCCTTGCCTCGTGTTTCTGTTAAAGATCGTTTGGGTCCTTCTAAAAGTGCTCATGAGAGTACGGCTTCCAAACATGATTCGGGGGGTTCTTGTTCGAGAGCCCATGGTGAAGCCCGAAGAAGGTTGGTGTTTGCTGATGGTGGAGGTCGTGACCAGGATAGAAGGCAGGTAAAGGGCTCACCACCTAGAACTCATCACCGAAGTGGTCGAGATGATAAAGCTGCTTAGTTGATGAAGATGGCGGACGAGGCAGATAAGGCTTTTGAGGTTCTTTTGAAGCAGATGGAGGACATAGCCGAGCAGATGCTTCGGATTGCAGAGTTGAAGGATGAGGCGTCTACCTATGTGGAGTCTGAAAGACATAGTAAACCTAGAAGTGGGCAGCGGAGGGAAGGGAAGGAACCTATCCATTCTGGTCATGTATCACGGGGGGCGACCTCAGGAACGAAAGAGATCAAGGAGAAAAACTCCTGAGGTGTCAAAGAAAGCACTTTTGGTTATCAAATCTCAAGGTTGTGATGGAGGCAGACAGAGGAGCCAGTCAAGAGAGCATATACCTAAGAATAGAAGGGGAGAACACCGTCTTGAATATTCTCACCGGGATAATGGGGCCACACGTCGGAGTAGATCCAGAAATCCATCAAAGGCAGTGAGATCTGATAGAGGAGGTCGGTCCACTCAGAATAAGAAGGTGTCTCCAGAGAAGGAAGTCTCCTCGAAACCAGAAGGTGTAAATTTTTTGGTGAAAGAGGTGAAGGAGCTTCGAAAGTAGTTAGCGGAGGTTCAACAGGTGAAGGACACTACAGGAAAGAAGGCGATGGGGGTTACATGAAGGGGAGAACTAAGATTCGTATTTAGGATTACCATTGATGAGATTTTGCAGAGAAGGGAAGAAAAGTTCGAGAGAGAAGAAGAAAGCTCAAGCGTCTGAAATTGAAATTGACAGGTAAAACTGTCAAATTTGGGGAAATTGCTTTTTATATTGACAGTTACACGAATTGCGAAGGTGGCATATTTAATTTCTGGCAATGATGAGGAAGTTGAATGGGTAGCGTCCGGGTTAAGCCTCAGATATTTATCAAATTGGGCCTTTCAGTTGAGCTTCTGGGTTTAATTTATCTTCTTATTGTAACTCCTTATCATTTTGGCGTTAATATGCTTCAGTTTGGGCTTCTTTTGATCCTGTCAGATTCTTCATATCATGGACCATTTATATTTTTCTATTAAACACCCTGTTTAATAAAAAACTAGGGGGCAATGTTGGGTCATGATATTTCATGTTGGGCCGAATGGGTTGGACCTATTTGTTTGGTTATTCTATTGGGTCATTTCAGTTAGACCCACTCATATGGGTCATCCTTATTATATTGGACTGACCCATTAGATATTAAAATATCTCTATCTTTGACTTGCAATGATGAAAAAGGATAGCTGCTGACCGAGATCATTAATATGGATGGGATTATAGTCGGCCGGCGGAATAAACAGTGCAGGAAAAAGGTGACAGCTTGCATGCAATCGGCAGAGATCACTGAGGAGTGGTGGGCTGTGTCTGACGGTAGTGGGTGGCACGGTAAACCGGGTCTGAGAGTATAACATAGCAAGGAAGTCTTCAAGCAAAAGGTAACTGATAATTTTATCTCTCTCAATACACTAGATATTTTATCCTCCATTGTTGACTCTTGTGATCGCCTGTACTGACTCTCACGCCTGAGCTATCCCCTGACAGTCGAAGCCGTCAAGCTTTTGGTGTTGACTATGTTTAGTGTGCAGGATCAGGACGTCTTACATGATTGGGACGTGGCAGAAGATCTTCGCGTTAATAATCACAATCAGAATACTAGTTTAATCACACAACCCTCATTGTGAATAACATTTAATTTCTAACTTTGAATAAAATAACATAGTACTAACCTCGTTATGATGGTTTGATGAGCTGAATTCCACTCTTATGGTTCAACTATACACCCCCTTCTTGCTTCCCTACTAGCCGAAACTAAGCCCCAACCCGGATTACATCTTGGTTCCTTGCGAAATTCTTTGTTTTAGCCGAAATAATACAGTATAAGGTGAAGTTTCTTTGGAAATTTTGAAGTTTCTAGGAGAGCAATAGGAATTAGAATACAACGGGGATAGAGAGTAGAGGGAGATAGCATAAGATAGTACTGCAGGTTACATAGCCTTCCCTTTTACAATCAAAAGTTTTGCTTAGTCTGACCTCTCCCTCCTCAATTATCAGCCGCAACCTATCAACCATAGCCCCTAGAAATTGGCCCCTAAACGACCCCTTAACAGCTCCCTAAGCCCCTTAGGCACCCCCTACTTGGCAAAATAACTCGTCATATTTAGTTCTCAGCACTCACACACACAAGACACATATTATGCTTTGTTTTACATATATTACATAATACATAAGTATATAATATCACATGTATTATATTATCCCCACATTTTACCTTATACCTTATAATATCATGAAATCTCATTATTATCCAAAATTGGTAATTATACAATTACAACATATATGGAATTATTTCACTAATTAATATAACGCATTACACCAAACATATTTCCCATAAGATGGAAACTATACATTAAATAGAAATAATTTATCTAATGTAATAAATAAATATTTTAAAATAATTTATTTCCATCAACTATGTTGATACACTCCATTTTACTTAATACAAACATTTTGAACAAATCGTTTTCAACAATTTAATCAGTAATAAATATAATAATATATTCACTAAATTAAAAATCGCATACATTACACTCCATAATGTAATATATGATTTCTTCATTAAAATGGTGGTTATACATTAAGTATATATTTAATGCCACCAATTCACCACATTAAAATAATTTAATATTATAGATTATTTTAATTTTATCCATCTTATTTACTTTAATAAATTTCACCTACAATTTATTTACATATAATAAATATATCATACCAATATATTTAGGGAATTGTTAAATAAATCATCTATTTTCACTCTATTTTTTAAACTTTAACCTTTAATTTAATTATTTAAGATTTTCTAAACTTTCGGGTTGTCACAATAAATGTAAACCCTAATTTGATACTCAATTATGAGTTTAAGACTGTTCTGTAACCATGATTAATGTGTAATGACCGGTATTAGAGATATTAAACCTAATTAGGGAGAATCTTAATTATTTAAAACCCTAATTTTTTAAAGTATAAACCCTTATTATTTTTCTAAATTATAAACCCTAATATGCTTATGGTAAACAATAATTGCTAAATTGGGAAGTTTAATGCTAATTAGTGTATCTTAAACCTAATTAGCAAAGTGCTCAGTAATTAAAAGCCTAATTAATTAAAAAACCTTAATTTTCTATTTTTAGAAACAATTTTTTTTCTATTTTAAACCCTAACTAGAAATCTTATAATTTTTATGCTAAACCCTAAGGGTTAAACCCTAAAGGTCAAACCCTAAGAGTTTGTCATGTTACATGTTTGTCATTAAAATCATAAGGCTAATGACAATTTTACCCCTCTTGCATAATTGAGGCTAGCTTGCAAATCTTGCCAAGATAAGAGTTGGTAAACTAATCTAACAACTCCATGTGACATTAAATTCCAGCAATCAGTCAATAGCCCAGCCAATTCATTGCATCTAAGGCTTATATATAAGATCAAGGAGAGAGAAAAGTCCATTATTTGGCCATTTGATCACCAACTCTTAACCAATACCATATCTCTCTAAGACCCACGAAATTTATATGTGTATCAGTCCCCAAACCAAGCCCCACCAACACACATAGCAAATCAGAAGCTTTGAATCAAGAAATTGTTTATAAAGGTATAAACCTAACCCTAGAAATCTGATCATTGATCCTATGTTAAAAGTTATGTTTGAGTGTTAATATATAATGTTTATAGTGTATATTAATGATCTGTGTTGATAGATGTTAGATCCATAACATCTATAAGCTCAGATTTAAAGATTTCAAGAATCTAGAAATTTTTGTTTTTGTGTCTGACAGTCAAATGTCAGTTGTGACGCCCCCAAAATAAGTCCAATCCATCCAACCTATTCTGAGTCGCCAATTACATGGTACAGAAAACTACTACAACTTTATTACTACAATTGTCGTGCAAAATACAACAATACATATGTTGTGAGTTTTGATACAAATATATATACCAACTGTGACTCTGAACACCAAATTGGATAGCATGTCACAATGACACCTTACATAAAGGTAAAGTCAAAAATTGTTTTAGAAATTAAAATCTTTGGGAAGTGCTCAAGGAAACCTTCGTACATGGGAGTCCATGCGTCTAGGTTATGATAAATATCATATGTCCACAGAATTATCTTTGGTTGACCCAATAGACCCCAAAGAAAAATGAGAAGATTACTATCATGTTCTTTCCAATGGTGAGTCTTCTCTTGACATATAACTATCTCCGCTGTCTGCAATCGAAAATTGTATTTCAACCAAACTCCAAGATCATATAGGTAGTGCTCATAGATATACTCAGCAAGTGGATGTGCACAACCCTGTCTTATGATAACACGAGTTTGTATGTCATTAGACATCTTGTATGATAGTGGCAAAACACCCTTCCAAAGTTGGGTTCACCTCACCCTATTCGGTTCACCAAAATTAAATATCAAATGAAGTATACAATACGACACACTTATCTAAAGTTCTCAAAAAATTATTTCCATACTATTTAGGGAGAACCTCAACAGCTATAGACCACCGTTCTATTCCCCGGTTATCCCCGCTCGACCCGGCAACACTCTTATTAACTGAAAGGAATTGTGGAGTAAAAGGGTGAGCACAAATAGCCCAGTAAAGAATATCATAACTAAAGATAATTAAATTATCAATAGCCTTCATCAGTAATAAATCAGAGATTTAAAACATATGGTAGATGATAAAACTTTTCAACCATAGTCATAAATGAACGAAAGCAATCCATTAGAAGAGTCAAATAGACCATAAAGTCTATTATCTTCTCCATGTTAAAAGTCCACCAACAATGTTTTATCCTCAGAACATCAATCAACAGCCTCATCCACAATCACGTGAATAACTCATAATCATAATTGTAGTTCTAAATTCCTTTTCTCATCAAGGACAAAGTTAATTTTTATCACTTGTCTTTACCTAAAACATCAAAGATCATGATTATACCAAATCACAATTCCTGTTCATAATCATACTAATAAATTCATCTTTGCACTACGGGCCAAAGATATTCATTAATAGTTCATCTTTGCACTACAGGCCAAAGATTTTCAACAATAGGTCATCTTTGCACTACATGCCAAAGATATTCATCAATAATTCATCTTTACACTATAGGACAAGGATATTAATATCTCAAAGAAATACATAATCATTTTAGAATTTATATAAACCATAATTATAACCGTGTTGATCAATTCACCTTTGCACTTAAGCTAAAAATATTCAATTGTAAATTCAATGGTCATGATCATACCAAATAATTTCATTCACTTTGCACTCTCGCCAAAGAGAACCCATAGTCACGATCATACCAATAATCTACCCATCTTTACACTCAAGTCAAAGAGAAATTTCTTCACCAGATTATAAAATGTTATATATGATAATAAAAAAATATTATCAAAACATGGATTTAATTTTAAGAGTAAGATTCATAAATCAACGATAATTTGGTCGAAAAAAAAGAAACCAATTTTGTCGTGAATAAGACCCGTGAATGAATAATAGTAACTCCCGACAAAAAAGATAAAGTTTCACAATAAAATCCATATCAATATTTATAACACCTTAATCCAAATGTTATAAATCACTTAATAATCTCATAATCTAATATTATTAATATTACAACAATATTTTAATCATTTCTTAAACTTATAAATAATTTATTTTAATTGTTTACACTTTATTAATTAATGCATTTAATCATCCTAAAATGCCAAACTCATAAGATTTCATCACCAATAACCAAAACCCTTATCAAAAATCCGCATATACCTCATATATGATTCTCAAGCCATAAAATCATATTTTCCAATTTTTTTAATTCACATAACATATTTAATTCATTTACTCATAACTAGTCAATTTTCATGAAAAATACCAAATGAGTACAACCAAATTTTCTTTTCTGGTATTTAGCAGAATATAGTCCCATATTAAACATATATTTTTCTCGGAATTTTTAAAATTTATTTACTATTTTTCATATGGCCAAAACTGCCGAATATTTAGACATTTATCATAAACTGTACTTTTGTCCAAAAATTCTGAAATTTACAGAGTATACTTCTATTATATACATGTACTCTCAATAAACATTTCACCAATTTTGGAGTTAACCACAAGGAGTTATAAGGGTTTACTTTTAAAATAGTCTTTTTCCTATAAAATTCATAACTCCTAATCTGTACATCCAAAAATCGCCACTTTTGGACACAATCTAGAAAACTCATCAAATTATCATTTTAAATTTTTCTAGAATTTTTGAAGGTCAGAAAAATTACGAAACTGAAACAAACATAATAACCCTTACAATCCCTTACCTCAAAAGAGCAGTATTTCTGACTGGAATATCGAATGTAAAGCCGAAGGAAACTTGCACTGAATAGCAACTCTCAAAGTATCTAAATACTCACAAAAATACGCTCGACAATATAGAGACAGAAAACTTATGTTTCTGGTGTGATTTTCAATTCTAACATAAGCACCTATTTATAGGAAAATGCTAGAACGCCAAAGAAGACTAAATTAATAAAATATTATTTTATTTTTTCTTTTCTCCTACGCAGCCACTCTTGAAAATTCATCAGCCACCACAGTGGGGCCCACCCAAAACCAGCACATGTATTCAACACCAGCCAAAAGTGGGTCCCACCTAATTTTAATAAAAATTATTTTATTTTCCAAAACTTCAGTAATTCATAATAAATAGCCCTTTTATCAGAAAAATACGAATTTTATGTCCATTCCACACGAAATTGAATTCTCAACAACTTTGTAGTTTTAAGTTTTTCCAAATTCCAGACAGAAAATATCTGAAATCCACAAACGGATGATTTTAACACCTTTTAAAATTCATAACAAATCATACGTTAATTTTTAACGGTTCAAAATTTGTGGACATATACTCAACTTATATATGTATAACATATCCAAAAATCACAACGATCCAACGGTTGGATTAAAATATAACTCACGCAATAGAGCTTTAAGAACACTGATTTGATTTTTAATACCTCCATTCCGACAAAATACTGATAAAATACCTCAACACTAATTCCTTCATTTATAACCACATAAAAAATCCATCATTTATATCCATATCAAATAAATATTTCTTATCATATAAATCAATAATTAATTATTCACAAATAATATTACAATCACAATAATGACAACCAAGCCGCTTCTCGAAAGAGGGGCTTTCCGATAAGGATTTTCTCTCATCGGGCAGCCGCAATTAGGTGACCAAACCTCTCTCGATGTAACTTTCTAGACATTGCCAATAATGCTATCTAATAATATTATTCAAATAATATGAATTATTGATCCGATAATGGAAAATATCTATGCAAAGACAATTATTGAAACAACAATAATATAAAATATCAACGCAACAATTATTGAATCAATAAAATAAAATATTGAACAATAATTTATCGTAATAATTATTGAGTAGTGCCTTCTTATGTAAGAATCAATAATTCAAAAATATTGTGCAATATCGCAGTGCTACCGCAAACCACGCCAGACATCGTTATTTTAACCACCGTATTCCAACAAAGTTGTTAATTCAGAATAATTACGCCATTATTTATAAAAACTCAAACTTGTCATTTTATTCATCCGATAGTTATTCTATTATGGGGCCCACAAATGGTCACACCCATCGCATTTAATATTCCCTCTGACAACAAGAATATTCCACGACCAAACGAATATTCCCCGACAACAATGAATGAGTATTTTATAACCACTTGCGTTATTTTGAAAAAATTTATATATCACCCTTAACTTTAAATTTTTATCAATTTAACCATTTACTCAATAATAATTATAAGAAAATTGAATACTTTTATTTCATAAAATTCGGGGTCTTACAATCTCCCCTCCTTATGAAATTTCGTCCCCGAAATTTACGTACCTGTATTTCAAAGAGTTGAGAATACCTTGCTTTCATTTTAGATTCTATCTTCCCTGTCATCATGATTTCTCCATTGCTCATCTCCTGTATTTCAGATATCATTCTAGAATACAGCTTAAAAACAAAGGTTAATTGACATATCACAATTTGTCAACTTAAGTAAGAAAATTTAGCTTAGGTAGGACACACACTAGCGAAGGATATTACTCGTCTCTCCCTTCCTAGTTCTAATCCCGGATCTCCGCCAGAGATCATATCCCTAAGCTCTGATACCAACTGTGACGCCCCCAAAATAAGTCCAATCCATCTAACCTATTCTGAGTCGCCAATTACATGGTACAAAAAATAACTACAACTTTATTACTACAATTGTCGTGCAAAATACAACAACACATATGTTTTGAGTTTTGATACAAATATATATACCAACTGTGACTCTTGACACCAACTTGGATAGCACGTCACAATGGCACCTTACATAAAGGTACAAATAAAAACCTGCTTTTAGAAATTAAAATCTTTGGGAAGTGCTCAAGAAAACCTTCGTATATGGGAGGCCATGCGTCTCAGGTATATGATAGATATCATATGTCCACAGAATTATCCTTGGTCAATCCAATAGACCCCAAAGAAAAATGAGAAGATTACTATCATGTTCTTTCCAATGGTGAGTCTTCTCTTGACATATAACTATCTCCACTGCATCCGCAATTGAAAATTATATTTCAACCAAACTCCAAGATCATATAGTAAGTGCTCAGAGATATATTCAAAGAAGTGGATGTGCACAACCCCGCCTTATGATAACACGAGGTTGTATGTCATTAGACATCTTGTATATGATAGTGGCAAAACACCCTTCCAAAGTCAGGTTCACCTCACCCTATTCTTGTTCACCAAAATTAAATATCAAATGACGATAATAATACGACACACACTTATCTAAAGTTCTCAATAAAATTATTTTCATACTATTTAGGAGAACCTCAACAAATTATAGACCACCGCTTTATTCCCTCGTTATCCCCGCTCGACCCAAAGAACACTCTTATTACACGAAAGGAATTGTGAAGCAAAAGGGTGAGCACAAATAGCTCCAAAGAAAGAATATCATAACTAAAGATAATTAAATTATCAATAGCCTTCATCAAGAATAAATCGTAGATTTAGAACATATGGTAGATGATAAAACTTTTCAACCATAGTTGCAAATGAACGAAAGCAATCCATTAGAAGAGTCAAAATAGACCATAAAGTCTATTATCTTCTCCATGTTAAAAGTCCACCAACAATGTTTTATCCCTATAACATCAATCAACAGCCTCCTATCCACAATCACGTGTATAACTTATAATCATAATTGTAGTTCTAAATTCCTTTTCTCATCCAATACAAAGATAATTTTCATCACTTGTCTTTACCTGAAACATCAAAGAACATGGTTATACCAAATCACAGTTCCTGTTCATAATCATACTAATAAATTCATCTTTGCACTACGGGCCAAAGATATTCATTAACAGTTCATCTTTGCACTACATGCCAAAGATATTCAACAAAGATATTCAACAATGTGTCATCTTTTGCACTACGTGCCAAAGATATTCAACAACAAATCATCTTTGCACTACGGCCAAAAGATATTCAATCAATAATTCATCTTCGAACAGCCAAAGATATTAATATCTCAAAGAAATACAGAATCATTTCAGAATTTATATAAACCATAATTATAACCATGTTTATCAATTCACCTTTGTACTTAAGCTAAAAATATTCAATTGTAAATTAAATGGTCATGATCATACCAGTCAACAATTCAACTTTGCACTACTGGCCAAAGAGAACCCATAGTCACGATCATACCAATAATCTACCCATCTTTACACTCAAGTCAAACAGAAATTTCTTCACCAGGATTATAAAAATATTATATATGATAATAAAAACAATATTATCAAAACATGGATTTAATTTCAAGAGTAAGATTCATAAACCAACGATAATTTGGTCAGAAAAAGAAACCAATTTTGTCGTGAATAGTACCCTATGAATAATAATCTCGACACAAAAAAGATAAAGTTTCACAATAAAATCCATATCAATATTTATAACAACTTAATCCAATTGTTATAAATCACTTAATAATCTCATAATCTAATATTATTAATATTACAACAATATTTTAATCATTTCTTAAACTTATAAATAATTTATTTTAATTATTTACACTTTATTAATTAATGCATTTAATCATCCTAAAATGCCAAACTCATAAGATTTCATCACCAATAACCAAAACCCTCATCAAAAAATCTCAGATATACCTTATATATGATTCTCAAGCCATAAAATCATATTTTTCCAATTTTCTTATTTCACATAACATATTTAATTCATTTACTCATAACTAGTCCATTTTCATGAAAAATACCAAATCAGTAAAAAAAATTTTCTTTTCTCGGGATTTAGCGTAATATAGTCCCATATTGAATATATATTTTCTCTAAATTTTTAAAATTCATTTACTATTTTTCATATGGCCAAAACTGCCGAATATTTAGACATTTATCATAAACTGTACTTTTGTCCAAAAATTCCGAAATTTACAGAGTATACTTCTATTATATACATGTACTCCCAATAAAAATTTCACCAATTTTGGAGTTAACCACAAGGAGTTATAAGGGTTTACTTTTAAAATAGTCTTTTCCTATAAAATTCATAACTCCTAATCTATACATCCAAAAATCGCCATTTTTGGACACAATCTAGAAAACTCATCAAATTATCATTTCAAATTTTTCTAGAATTTTTGAAGGTCGGAAAATTACTTAAACCGAAAAAACATAATAACCCTTAAAATCCCTTACCTCAAAAGAGCAAGATTTCGATCGAAATATCGAATGTAAAAGTCAAGGAAACTTGCACTAAATAGCAACTCTCAAAGTATCTAAATACTCACAAAAATATGCTTGACAATATAGAGAGAGAAAAAACTTATTTTCGTGTGATTTTCAATTCTAACATAAGCACCTATTTATAGAAAATGCTAAAACGCCAAAGAAGACTAAATTAATAAAATAATTTTATTTTTTTTTTCTTTTCTCCCACGCACCACTCTTGAATCAAATCATCACCACCACAAAAAGGGCCCACCCAAACCAAAAGACATGTATTCAACACCAACCAAAAAGTGGGTCCCACCTAATTTTAATAAAATTATTTTATTTTCCGAAAATTCAGTAATTCATAATAAATAGCCATTTTATCAAAAAAATACGAATTTTATGTCCATTCCACAAGAAATTGAATTCTCAACAACTTTGTAGCTTTAAGTTTTTCCAAATTCCAGACAGAAAATATCTGAAATCCAAAAACGGATGATTTTTAACACCTTTTAAAATTCATATCAAATCATAAGTTAATTTTTAACGGTTCAAAATTTGTGGACATATACTCAACTTATATATGTATAACATATCCAAAAATCACAACGATCCAACGGTTGGATTAAAATTATAACTCACGGAATAGAGCTTTAAGAACACTAATTTGATTTTTAATACCTCCATTCCGACAAAATACTGATAAAATACCTCAACACTAATTCCTTCATTTATAACCACATCAAATAAATATTTCCTTATCATATAAATCAATAATTAATTATTCATAAATAATATTACAGAATCACAATAATGACAACCAATCCATTCTCAGGAAAGAGGGGGCTTTCCGATAAGGATTTTTCCTTACTGGCGCGCAATTAGGTGACCAAATCTCTTATTGATAGAACTTTCTAGACATTTCCAATAATGTTATCTAATAATATTATTCAAATAATATGAATTATTGATCCGATAATGAGAAATATCATGCAAAGGACAATTATTGAAACAATAATAATATAAAATATCAACGCAAAATTATTGAATCAATAAAATAAAATATTAAACAAGAATTATCGTATCAATTATTGAGTAAGTGCCTTCTTACGTAAGAATCAATAATTCAAAAATATCGTAAATAACTTCAAAGCTATCAGTGCAACCACACGACATCGTATTTTAACCACCGTGTATTCCAATAAGTTGTTAATGTAACAATTACGCCGTTATTTATAAAAACTCAAACTTGTCATTTTCTTCATCCGACAGTTATTCTATTATAGGGCCCACAAATGGTCTTACCACGCATTTAATATTCCCTCGACAGCAAGAATATTCCACGACCAAACGAATATTTCCCGACAACAATGAGTATTTTATAACCAATCTTATATTTTAAAAAATTTCATATATTACCCTTAACTTTAACTTTTTATCAATTTAACCATTTACCTAATAATAATTATAAAATAATCAACAGATTGAATCTTAGTAAGTGGTCAAAGTAGGCCACTCGCACTGAATTAGCAATTCTAGAAAACCCAGATTCATAAAGAACAAGGTCTCTGACATGCTTTGACCATGCCAGATCTTGTTCATGTTTTGTTGTTAGAGTGATCTGATGCTATTAACTTGTACTATGACATGTAAACTACATGTATGAATCTTTATATCATAGTAAGCGACCTCAGAATGCAAGTTATAGAGATCCAAAGTAGCCAGCTGGAATTGTTCTTCATTTCTGGAAAACGCATAAATGAAGAACAGCTTCTAATATGATTTTTGGAGGCTAAAATCTCTTTTGTTTTATGTTGTTTGGCCATGTTTCTTGTTAGATCATGTAGTATTACACTAGTAGTACAAGATCTGATGTTTATCTTTTCCAGAAACATCACGAGTTACGAATTAATGATGGTCAAACTGGTACCCCTAGTGACTGACATGTATTTCCGGGCTTTCCTCAAGAACGCGAAGAACACCTATATAGATAGCCTACGTACATTATAGCAACCTTTTAATGACAAATAAATTCTTAAAATAATTATTTTATTAAATAAATAGAAAATTAGTTTTTAATTATTAAAATACAAACTAAATTCCTAAAAATTATTTTAAAGTCCTAAAAATTAGTTTTTAATAATTTTTAATATATTTCATAAATATTTATTATTTTCAAAATATTAAAGTTATTTAATTTATTTAATTTTTATATTAAATAAATTATTTAAAAATGATTTTAATGCTTGAAAAATCATTTATAAAGACTTTTAATATTTTGTGATGAATTTCATTACTTAATTAATATTAATGATATTTAAGTTATTTAATAAATGTATTAAATAAATAGAATTAATGATTTAAAAATCATATAAAAATGATTTAAAGATTATAAAAATATTTTAAGTTATAAAATATAACTTTTGATATTTTGTCATGAAAAATATTAATATTTTAATATTAATGATATTAAAGTTGTTTATTAATTATATTAAATAAATGAGTTTAAAAATTATTTTAATATTAGAAAAATCATTTTAAATGAAAATAAAGTGTTTAATGATATTTTAAGTTATAAAATATAACTTTTAATATTTAAAGGATAAGTTCATTAATAATTTAATATTAATGATATTAATTTAATATTAATGATATTAAGTTTATTTAATAATTATATTAAATAAATAATTTAAAAATGATTTTATTTATTTAAAAATCATTTAAAAAGGATATAAATGAATTAAAAATATTTTAAGTTATAATTAATGACTTTTAATATTTTGATAGATAATGCATTAATATTTTAATATTAATGGTAATTATTTAAAAATAATTTTAATTATTTTAAAAACATTTAAGGGTAATATTAGTACTTTAAAAATACTTTGAGTTATTATAAATAACTTTAATATTTTCATGAATGGTTTCATTAATAGTTTAATATTAATGATAATAGAATTTTTTAATATTTATATCATTTAATGATGATTTCTTATTTATAAAATTCGTGATAAATTATAATAAATGTTTAAAAATTATTATAAGTCATTTAAAATTAATATGATTGATACTTACAGATGTTGAACTACAAGATAGAGTCTTAGACTCGATAATTACCCGATAAAGCCATCGGTACACCGACATATTTCAGAAATTGATCTGAACTTAGATATTTTGACTATATTAATGTTTATTTGTGATTCAATGACTATTGAATATGTGTGACAATATGATTAGGTTATGTACTGACTGCAATAAGCAGTGCTATGTGTTATATTATGTTATTCTAATCAAACGAATGATCTTATTAATGATAGGTTTCAGTATAAAATATAAAACTAAGTCACAGATTGTAAAGCAACGCATCACATTAAGTATCCTACCTTTGCATTTCCTTTATGCAATGGATATGAGTAAGAAAGTTTCGAAATTATATTATTATTGTACCAGATTACTAACCATATTGTTATATATATTATATCCGATCATTGTTTATCAACATGATATTATATTATATAATTCAGATATATATTCTGTTCATTAATTTCTAAATATGGTTATACAAGTGACCTTACTTGGATAATCATTGTATTTAAACACATGTTGATATATATATATATATATATATATATATATATATATATATATATATATATACCTATTGATCCCAGTATGTATACATTAAGTAAAAGCCATCTAAGCTATTTGACCAGCTAGACACAGATTTAGAAAAATCGTTGAATATGATAAAACCTTTTTATATCCAATAATTTTTTTTTGGTTCAAATTCCAGACTAAGTATGACCATTCCGAACAAAGGAAAACTTTTATGCGCCCAAGGCGGATAGAGTGAACGATAATATCGTTCTTGCATGTAGTATTGATCAATACAGGGCCCATAGGATATACACCCTCGTGCCCGTAAGTTATGATGGTTTGTGGATGAAGTTCTACGAAACCTATTCGAAAATTGAAAATAATGTTAATTTATAGTCAGTACATAGTTTTAAAAATTTGATATAAAATTGTTATGTTATTATTATCGGTTCAGTTTACTTCACAACTATCGATTTGTTGTAGAAGTGATGTACAAAGAAAACATTTAATTCTTTCAGCTAATTATATTTATAATTTTCAGTACTTGCTGGGCACCCAAATGCTCATTCTTGCTTTAAATTTAAATGTTTTCAGCTAGGCATGATCAACCCGAAGGTTCAGACAAGAACAAGTGAAAAGTAAAGAAAACAGAATATGTTTATTGGTATCTTTTGGAATAGTTAAACTGTATTAAGGTAATGATATGTATTATATATCATGTAAAGAATTATAGTAAAGGTTGCGTACTTGGGATTAGACTCTGATAAATGTAAATTAAGTTTGATATTCATATTATTGTTATTATTATTAGTATTATTCCGCTCATAGAAATGGTATCGTGAAGCACCGAGTTCGGGTTTCAAGTATCCGGATTTGGGGGCTTTACATTGGGTTTATATGGTCGCAACACCGACACATGAAAAATGTTGTGCACATGTTCTAATTCTGGAGGTAAAGCTACCTCGTAAGCCACTTCTCCCATTTTTCATAGAATCTCAAAAGGTCCAATAAATCTTGGGCTAAGCTTTCCCTTTTTGCCAAAATGAATTTTTCCCTTCCAAGGAGAAACTTTCAGGAACACGAAATCTTCTGCTTCAAACTCACGATTCTGCCTGTGTTGATCAGCATACTTCTTCTGTCGATCTTGAGCAGCTACTAATCTTGCTCTGATGAGTTTGATAATTTTAGCGGTCTGTTGTACCAGTTCTAGTCCTAGCAGTTGACATTCACCAACTTCATCCCAGCATAGTGGAGTTCTGCATTTTCTGCTGTATAATGCCTCGTATGGCGGCATGCCAATGCTTGCATGGTAACTGTTGTTATATGCAAATTTCACCAACGGTAGATGATCATCCCAGTTTCCTTTGAAATCCATAATGCATGCTCTAAGCATATCTTCTAGCGTCTGAATTGTTCGTTCGCTTTGCCCATCAGTTTGTGGATGATATGTTGTACTCATCTTCAATTACGTTCCCATGCTTTCCTGTAGTCTCTTCCAGAAATTTGATGTGAACCTCGGGCCTCGATATGACACTATATATACTGGAACTCCATGTCTCGACACGATCTTGTTGACATATAGTTTCACCAGTTGATCAAGATTAAATCTAATCTTTATTAGCAAAAAGTGTGCAGATTTTGTCAGTCTGTCCACTATCACCCATATCGCATCGTATCCTTTCTGAGTCGTTGGAAGGCCTACCACAAAATCCATTGTAATATGCTCCCATTTCCATTCCGATATTTCCAATGATTGGAGTAATTCGCTTGGTCTTTGATGTTCTGCCCTCACTTTCTGACATGTCAAACACTTTGCAACGCATTCTGCAACGTCTGTTTTCATATTTGGCCACTAAAAATGTTGCCACAAATCTTGATACATCTTCGTACTTCCCAGATAAATCGAATATCTTGAGGTATGAGCTTCTGTCAAGATGTCTTCTTTAATATCCTGTACTGCTAGAACCAAAAATCGTCCCTCGAATCTTAGCATTCCCTCAGTATCAACCTTGTACTTCACTTCTTTTCCCTCGACCACACTTTCTCTTATTTTTCTGCATTCCTCATCCTGCAGTTGAGCGTTCTTCACTTTGTCCATCAAAGTTGGTCTTGTTTCCATCTGGTACATTTTTTCATCGGATTCTTTTAGAAATTTGATTTCCAACTCTAACCTTGCCATTATTGAAATAAGCACCTCCTTATCGGTTAACAACATCAACTTCTCTCGGCCTTTCCTACTCAAGGCATCTGCAACAACATTTGCTTTGCGTGGATGATAAAAGATTTCACAATCATAATCCTTTATCAATTCCATCCATCTCCTTTAACGCATGTTCAGGTCCTTCTGTGTGAAAATATACTTCAGACTCTTATGGTCTGTGTAGATCTCACATTTTTCTCCACAGAGATAGTGTCTCCATATTTTCAAAGCAAACATAACCGCTGACAACTCTAAATCATAAGTTGGATACCCTTTTTCGTAGTCTTTCAATTGCCTTGATGCATACGCGATGACTTTCCTATTTTGCATAAGGACACAACCTAAACCCTTGTGTGAAGCATCACTATACACTACAAAATTTCCTGTATTATCTGGTAATGACAACACAGGTGCCACACTTAACTTCTTTTTTAATTCTTGAAAACTTTCTTCACACTTCTCCGTCCAAACAAATTTTACATCTTTCCTTGTCAAATTTGTTAACGGGGTGGCAATCTTGGAAAAATCCTGGATAAACCGTCTCTAATAGCCTGTCAATCCCAAGAAACTTCTTACTTCTAATGGAGTTCTTGGTGGTTCCCAATTTATCACAACTTTGACTTTTGATAGATCTACAGAAATCCCATCCTCGTCAATTACATGCCCAAGAAATTGTACACGTTCTAGCCAAAATTCACATTTAGAGAATTTTGCGTACAACTTTTCTTTTGTTAACGTCTCCAGCGTCAGACGCAAGTCCAAAATTGATCCAAACCTATATAGGTTGATTGTATATGTAAGATCCCAACTTATTATAAATAAAATTGAATTTTTCCTCTATTCATTATTCTAATACTTTGGTTATGGGTGAAATGTGCAAATTTTGCAAAATAAGCAAGTGGTTATAAAATATTCATTTCTGTCGGGGAATATTCGTTTGGTCGTGGAATATTCTTTTTGTCGGGGGATATTCATACGATGGCGCAACAATTTGTGGGCCCCATAATGGATAATGGTTGGATGAAGGAAAATGACAAAGTATGAGTTTTATAAATAACGGCGTAGTTGTTACCGTTAACACTGTTGGAATACCTGGTGGTTAAAATACAAGATGTACGCATGGTCGCACAAAGAGTATACTTGTATTGCACAAAGATTGTTGAATTATTGATTCGTGCGTGAAGAAGGCACTACTCAATAATTGTTACGTGAGTTACCGCTCAATATTTTATTTTATTGATTCAATAATTGTTGTGTTGATAGTTTATATTATTGTTGTTTCAATAATTGTCATCGCATGATTTCCCATTATCGGATCAATAATTCATATTATTTGAATAATATTATTAGATAGCATTATTGGCAATGTCTAGAAAGTTCACTGTCAAGGAGAGGTTTGGTCACCTAATTGCATGGCGTCGATGAGGAGAAAAATCCTTATGGAAACTCCTCTTCTTAGAACTCCTCTGGTTGTCATAATTGTGATTGTCATTATTATTTGTGAATAATTAATTATTGATTTATATGATAAGGAAATATTTATTTGATGTGGATATAAATGATAGATTTATTTATTTATGTGATTATAAATGAAGGAATTAATGCTGAGGTGTTTTATCACTATTTTGTCAGAATGGAGGTATTAAAAATCATCCGTTTGTGGATTTCGGATATTTTCTGTTTGGAATTTGGAAAAACTCAAAGCTACAAAGTTGTAGAGAATTTGATTTCATGTAGAATGGACATAAAATTTGTATTTTTTTGATAAACGGGCTATTTTCTATGAATTACTGAAGTTTTAAAAAATAAAATGATTTTTATTAATTTATGGGTGGGACCCACTTTTGTGATTTAAAGCATGAGGGCTGCTGGGATTTTTTTCAAGAGTGGCATGATGTGTAGGGTTTTGTGAAAATCAAAGTAGCAATCAAATTGCAAAATATAGCGGAAGCGAAATAAAATCAGATTTTAAAATTTTTCACAAACCAATTACCCGGATCATCCTTTATGCATATTATTAATTAAACGAAGAATAAGAAATTATGAAATCATACCCTTGTAAAAACGAGCTTCCTCAGGTACGAGTTCACCTCCTACTTCTCAAGAATCTCCTTGAATCTCCTGGTAGATTCCTTCCTTTGATCAATGTAAGCCACCCAAATGTATGGCCTCTATAGTGATCCACCAAAGAAGAATAATTATCAAGAAGAAGGGATGTTGGCTCAAACCCTAGTTTTTCCTATCTCAGATAAGAAAAGGGGCGTGCTCTCCAACTCTAGAATTACGTGATATTAGATATCCGATATAAGACTCTCTTATAAAGATATCATGTAACCCTATTTTAATTAAAATAAGGTATTATTTATTTAATTAAACTCTTTTAATTAAATGGGCTCCCTAATCCTATTAGGGTAATTAATTAAACTCCTTTAACTAATTTTCCTTCCTAATCCAATTAGGAATAAATGAGAGTACTTATATTTAATTAATTCCTAAACCTTTTTAGAAATTAAAATAATAATAATTGTAATAATATTAATAAGACTCTCTTATTAATTTATATTTAATATTTCTAAAATATTAAATAATAAATATTAAGCTATTTAATTTATTCTATCACCATAGATTAAATTAAATATACTTAACATATTATTACAATTATGCCATTAACTTCTTAAATAATTATTCTTCCTTTTATGGTGTGACCCTTTAGGTTTTCCATATTAAACCTAGGTTGTGAATAAATCAATTAGAACAATTCTAATCTCATTTAAATAAATAAATTAAACAAATAATTTATTTAAATAAATAATATTTATTCTACAATAGGGATAAGCCTCCCTAGCGATCAACTACTTTCGAGATAATATAGATTTCAACATTAATCATAAAAGAACCTTTGAGTAAATAGTTACCAGTATAATTCAATCCTTCCACCATACAATGTCCCAATTAAATATAAGACATGGAATTACCGCTAAGTCTTATTTTATTTAATTATATGTATTTCGATTCCTAAATGAACAACTCCTAATGAATGCAAATTAGAAACTACTTTCTAATTTCATTCCACCTTAACCAAGGATTCCCAGGTTGTCATTTATCGAATCACATAGACATCTCTCCTTTTTACTAGAAGTGGTAGATTCTTTATTGATCATTCATTATCTTCATATATAACTTATTACACCCAAGCATACCCTTTGATATACTCTAAGAGTCTTAAGGAATAAGTCAAAGTGTAATTCATTATATATAAGATACTATGATGATCTCAAGTCTAAGGATCATTTGTACTACTATCACTACGAGAATTCCTATCGACAGTAAGTAAAACTCCATTAGGTATTCCTTAGCTAGTCAAGTTCAATGAACTTATTCTCTAATAAGCACCTACATACTTGCCTTTAGTGTCTCCACAAAATGATCATGAGATTAATCATCTCATCCAATGAGCAAGCAACGACGTATGTACCAATCTATCCTGGATTCACTAATCCCCAATTTAGTAATCCAATGATTGGGAACTATTTTAGTTTTAAGCTTTCTAAGAATTTAGATCTCATTAGAATGATCATCATCATTATTCTAAAAGCGTTGCTTAAAACTATGGGTTTATCACATATTATTAAAACAAAGACCATGTAGATAATAAATGCCTTTAATAAATAATTCTTTTATTAATAAATAAATAAGATTGATTACACAAGATATATGCTTTATCATCATACATGATTGGCTTTTATGCATAATACTTTCAATCTCCCACTTGCACTAAAGCCAATCGCCATGGTATCTCATACCCATCTTCTCTAAGTGACGATCAAACTGCTGTTGTGTTAACGCTTTAGTAAATGGATCTGCAATATTGTCTTGAGAGTCCACACGCTCCAAAGTGACGTCTCCTCTTTCAATGATCTCTCTGATCAAATGAAATCGCCGCAACACGTGTTTGGATTTCTGATGAGACCTGGGTTCCTTAGCTTGCGTAACAGCTCCAGTGTTGTCAAAGAATAAAGGCACTGGTCCTTTAATGCTAGGAACCACACCAAGTTCGGTAATGAACTTCTTCATCCAAATAGCTTCCTTTGCAGCTTCACTTGCGCAATATGTACTCGCCTCACATCGAATCAAGAATCGTTCTTTGCTTGGAACTTTTCCAACTCATCATGCCACCGCTTTAAGGTAAACACATACCCAAACGGATTTCATCATCATCTTGGTCTGCATTGGAAAACTTGAGTCTCGTGAAGCCTTCTAGTTTTAATTTAGACCCACCGTAGACAAGAAATACATCCTTAGTTCTTCTTATGTACTTTAGGATATTTTTCACTGCCTTCCAGTGTTCTTCTCCTGGATTCGACTGATATCTGCTTGTTACACTAAGTGCATGAGCGACATCCGGTCTAGTACATATCATACTGCAGTACATGATAGATCCTATTGTTTGAAGCATAAGGATTCTTACTCATACTGCTTTCTCTCCTCAGTGTCTTTGGGGCTTGTTTCTTGGAGATGTATTCCATGGCTCATCGGCATGAGACCTCTTTTGGAATCTTCCATGCTAAACCTTTTAGCATCATGTCAATGTATCGTTCCTTGGGACAAGCCAAGCATCCTATTAGATCTATCTCTATAGATCTTTATCCCCAAAATATAGGATGCTTCTCCCAAGTCCTTTATGGAGAAGTGTTTAGATAACCATTTTAATTGTTTTGCAAGATAGGAATATCATTCCCTATCGGTAATATATCATCAACATATAATACAAGGAATTAAACAAAGACTCCCACTTACCTTCTTGTACACACATGGTTCATCCTCATTTTTGATAAAATCAAACTTTTGATTGTCTCATCAAAACGGATGTTCCACCTACGAAAGCTTGCTTTAATCCATAAATGGATCGTTGTAGCTTCTGAGACTTGATTTGTTCCAAACTTTGAAACAAATCCTCTGGTTGTGTCATATACACATCCTCCTCAAGTTTCCCATTGAGGAAGGCCGCTTTTCACGTCCATCCGCCAGATTTCGTAGTCATGGTAAGTCGCAATCGCAAGCAAAATCCGAATGGACTTGAGCATTGCTCTTTGGTGAGAAGGTTTCGTCATAGTCAACTCCTTGTCTTTGTTTGAAACCTTTTGCAACCAAATCGGGCTTTATAGGTCTCTACCTTGCCGCCTCGCCTTGATCTTTCTTTTAAAGACCCATTTACACCCAATAGGCTTAATGCCTTCGTGTGGTGAGACCAAAGTCCATACTTGGTTCTCATACATGGAGTCCATCTCGATTTCATGGCTTCTTGCCACTTCTCCGAGTCTTTACTACTCATAGCCTTGTTCAGTAATTCAATGGATCATCATCATCTATGATCGTACCTCATTGTCATCTTCTATGACAAGTCCATACCGTCTGGTATCTTTGGTACTCTTCCGTTCTTAATGATAGGTGTGGTATGTATGAATCTCTACTTGGTTAGGTACCTCACTTTGATCTCTAGTATTTTTGGTTCTTGAACCTCTTCAAGATATATCTTACTCCCAATCGACCCCCTTCAAGGATAAACTCCTTTTCCAAGAAGGCAAGATGTTTCGCAACAAACACCTTTTGATCACTTGGATGATAGAAATAATACCACGATGTTTCTTTAGGATATCCCACAAATCTACATTTGTCGATCTAGTCTGCAGACTTTATCGTTTTCAAATTTTTTGACATAAGTCGGACAACCCCAAGTCTTAACATGCTTAAGATTTGGTTTCCTCCCCATCCATAACTCATATGGGGTCTTGGGGACGGATTTTGTAGGTACCTTGTTAAGTAGGTATGCAAAATGATTCTAGGCATATCCCCGTATGAAACCGGAAGGTCGGTAAAGCTCATCATAGATTGAACCATGTCCAATAATGTTCGATTTCTCCTTTCAGATACACCATTCATCTGTGGCATCCCTGGTGGAGTCCATTGTGAGATTATACCATTTTCTTTGAGACAATTGAGAAACTCACCACTTAAGTATTCTCCTCCTCGATCAGATTGAAGAATCTTAATACTCTTACCAGTTTGCTTCTCAACTTCACTTCTGAACTCTTTGAACTTTTCAAATGATTCAGATTTGTATTTCATTAAATACACATATCCAAATCTTGAGTGGTCGTCAGTGAATGTAATAAAATAAGAATACCCTCTCGTCGTGGCGTTAGTTTGTCATAGGTCCACATACATCCGTGTACCAACGCTAACAACTCAGAACTCTTTCTCCTTTTCCACTAAAAGGAGATTTAGTCATTTTACCCATGAGACAAGATTCACAGGTTGGATATGATTCATAAATCGAGATAGCTCTAGAGCCCATCTTTATGCAACTTGGATAATCTTGTTTCATTAATATGACCGAGTCTACGATTGCCACATGAAGGTATAATTAACATCATCTCTTTTCCTTTTCTTAGTTTGTTCAATTTGAAATATATTTTCATGCAAGTCAAGTATGTAAAGTCCATTTCAGTAAATTACCAACACCATATAAAACATTATCATTATAAATAGAACAACTGTTCTTCTTTATTATAATATTAAAACCATCCATATCCAATACTGAGATAGAAATAATGTTTCTAATGATATTTGGAACAAAATAACAATTATTTAAATTAATGAACTTGCCTGCAGTAGGCGTTGCTTTAAACAATAAGTCCTTACAAATTAATGCAAGAACCTTTGCTCCATTTCCCACTCGTAGGACGACCTCATCCTTGCTCAGCTTTCTACTTCTGACCAGTCCCTGCATATTATTACATATGTGAGAACCACATCCGGTATCCAATACCCAAGTAGAAGATTGACTTTTAGAAAAATTAATTTCAATCATAAACAAACCTTGATTAGGATTCGAAGCTTCTCCAAGCTTCTTCTGCTTTTGTTCTGCGAGATAATCCTTGCAGTTCCTCTTCCAGTGACCCGGCTTATTGCAATGGAAGCAAATTCCTTCATCTAGTTTGGATCGAGTTTCTTTTGATCCTTCACTTTCGCCTTTCCCTTAGCCTTCTTAGATTTCTTCTTTTTAGAAGATACCTTGGGCCTCTTCCTTTTCTTGGAAGAATCATCCACCAGTAAGACATGGTTCTTCTTGGATGGGAAGTGACCTTCAACAGTTTTCAACATGTTAAGTAATTCAGGCAAGCTGACATCCAACTTATTCATGTGAAAATTCACAACAAATTGTGAGAAGGTGTCAGGGAGTGATCGCAAGACTAAATCTTGGCTCAACTCCCCATCCATGACGAACCCAAGTCATGTCAAGACGTTCAATCGATTGATCATCTTTAGGACATGAGTCTCAACAGTAGTGCCCTCGGTCATCTGAGATCTAAGAGCTCCTTAGATATTTTATATCTAGCGATCCTACTTTGCTCACCATACAACTCTCCAAGGTGCAAGAGCATAGTAGGAGCATCCATGTTTTCATCTTGTGGCTGAAGCTCACGTTACTCATGGATGCGAGCATGATGCATCGAGCCACGGATGCATCATCTTGCCACCGCTTTAAAAGTAGCATTCTCTTCCTCGTAGGTCATCTCTCGCAACTTTTTTGCGTGTGCAGGCTAATTTAGGACATAAGAAATCTTTTTCAAAGAAGGTGAGAACAATTCTCGATTCCTTAACCAATCCGTAGTAGTTCGCTTCCATTCATTTGTTAAGATCAAGTATGCTTCAAAGTGATATTAGTGAATGTGACATTTTCAAAATTCGCATGTAAAAAGACAATATTTTAGCAAACATTCATTTAATTAATTACCAAAATAAATTAGGTCTTATTTTATATTGGTATCTCCCACTATTTTCTTCAAACTATATTACCCCATTTATATAGTTCGACAAAATCTAATTAAAGTTTTTGCTAGTGAGAATAAGGATCCCATTTCAAATATATATAGCCTTGTGGTGACACAACAAACTATATATAAATAAATAGGTAGACAACTCCTTGTCAATTACATCAACATGTAACTCCTTATGTTTTGCCTCTTAGATTATTTTGATCAAGTGGTGGCACATCCGAATCAAAATTATCTAAGTTAAGTCCAACCTAGCACTTCCATATATTCAAAAAAAGAAAAATATCGCCTTGTGGTGACACAACAAAACAATATTGTTCAATTTTCTTTATAAGCATCAAATGTGATAAATTAACATCTTAAATACTTAATACTTGCCTTGTGGTGACACAACAAACTCATATTAAATATTTAATACTCTATTAATTTTATCATGCTAGAAGGCAACGCTCGATATTCTAAATATCTTTGAACGCTTAAGACTTAATAAAAAACTTTGAGGGATTTGTTATTATTTGTCTCATCTTGTTTAATGGCGCATTGCAAATATATATATAAAATACGCGTCATATTATTAAACATGCGCGAAGCATGTTTGCATAATATATAATATATATACTACTAGTATGCACATATAGAATACTATATTCTACCCGGATTGATTATGGACTTTTATTCTAGTTTGGTTCACTAGAGCCACCAAGTGAACCAAAAGGTCAAACCCTAGGGTGCAAAGAATAAACATTTAAATATAACTATTACATTTAAACCCTGCTCCATTACAAACGGGTCTTCAAGCGCCTCGATCTCCTGGTTCTTCAAAAATTCTAACTAATCCTATTACATTAAACTATTTAATTTAAATAGAAACCTTGATCGTGATCGAGGGGAAGTACATAGAGAGAGATAAATTTACATCTAGAAGAAAACCAGAAAAGACGAGGTACGCAGACCCCATTTAATAAAACCCATTCATTCAAACATCCAACTAAAATAAATCCAATCATATTGGTCAATTGTCCATAATCAATCCCATTTATTATCATACATATCATCATATGTATCAATAAATTAAATCATTCCATATATATATGAGTATCATTTAATGGGCAATTTTATGTTGCATGAAATCCAATTTCAAGATTAAAATAAACTCTTTTATTTTAATTATAAAATTATTAAGATTAATATATATATATATATAACAATTATATATATATATATAATAAAAATCCTACACTTTTAAAAACCTCCAAAGACTTGCTTTTGCTACAATCCTCATTAACGTGATTTACTTAAAATAAATCACTCAAGCGGTGCTAACAATTATTATATATATATAATAACAGCCACACGGATTAACTGTCCAACAAAATATAATAATATATATATATATATTAACCTAACATCACGCGGAAAAGACCAAGAAAAAACCGGAAAGAGGAAAAAAAATAATATCTTTAAATAATAAGCATTTCAAAAAAAAAAAATCCATAGCTTTTTTTTTTTTTTTTTTTATAAATAATAATTTTATACAACAAATTATGCCCAATAAATTATTCTAAATACATACCCATACATATGTGAAATTAAAATAATTAATAATTCGCATAAAGTTTGGCTTTGATACCACTGTAGGGTTTTGTGAAAATCAAAGTAGCAATCAAATTGCAAAATATAGCGGAAGCGAAATAAAATCAGATTTTAAAATTTTTCACAAACCAATTACCCGGATCATCCTTTATGCATATTATTAATTAAACTAAGAATAAGAAATTATGAAATCATACCTTGTAGAAACGAAGCTTCCTCGAGTGCACGAGTTCACCTCCTACTTCTCCATGATCTCCTTGAATCTCCGGTAGATTCCTTCCTTTGATCAATGTAAGCCACCCAAATGTATGGCCTCTATAGGTGATCCACCAAAGAAGAATAATTATCAAGAAGAAGGGATGTTGGCTCAAACCCTAGTTTTTCTATCTCATATAAGAAAGGGCGTACTCTCCAACTCTAGAATTACGTATATTAGATATCCGATATAAGACTCCTCTTATAAAGATATCATGTAACCTATTTTAATTAAAATAAGGTATTATTTATTTAATTAAACTCTTTTAATTAAATGGGCTCCCTAATCCTATTAGGGGTAATTAATTAAACTCCTTTAACTAATTTTCCTTCCTAATCCAATTAGGAATAAATGAGAGTACTTATATTAAATTAATTCCTAAACCTTTTTAGAAATTAAAATAATAATAATTGTAATAATATTAATAAGACTCCTCTTATTAATTTATATTTAATATTTCTAAAATATTAAATAATAAATATTAAGCTATTTAATTTATTCTATCACCATAGATTAAATTAAATATACTTAACATATTATTACAATTATGCCATTAACTTCTTAAATAATTATTCTTCCTTTTATGGTGTGACCCTTTAGGTTCTCCATATTAAACCTATTGAAATAAATCAATTAGAACAATTCTAATCTCATTTAAATAAATAAATTAAACAAATAATTTATTTAAATAAATAATATTTATTCTACAATGAGGATAAGCCTCCTAGCGATCAACGACTTTCCGTATAATATAGATTTCAACATTAATCATAAAAGAACCTTTGAGTAAATAGTTACTGCATAATTCAATCCTTCCACCATACAATGATGTCCCAATTAAATATAAGACATGGAATTACTTGTCAAGTCTTATTTTATTTAATTATATGTATTTCGATTCCTAAATGAACAACTCCTAATGAATGCAAATTAGAAACTACTTTCTAATTTCATTCCACCTCGCCAAGGATTCCCAGGGTTGTCATTTATCGAATCACATAGACATCTCTCCTTTTTACTAGAAGTGGTAGATTCTTTATTGATCATTCATTATCTTCATATATAACTTATTACACCCAAGCATACCCTTTGATATACTCTAAGAGTCTTAAGGAATAAGTCAAAGTGTAATTCATTATATATAAGATACTATGATGATCTCAAGTCTAAGGATTATTTGTACTACTACTATCACTACTGAAATTCTATTTAACGTGTAAGTAAAACTCCATTAGGTATTCCTTAGCGAGTCACGCTCAAAGAACTTATTCTCTAATAAGCACCTACATACTTGCTTTAGTGTCTCCACAAAATGATCATGAGATCAATCATCCTCATCCAATGAAAGCAAGCAACGTATGTACCAATCTATCCGGATTCACTAATCCCCAATTTAGTAATCCAATGATTGGGAACTATTTTAGTTTTAAGCTTTCAAAGAATTTAGATCTCATTAGAATGATCATCATCATTATTCTAAAAGCGTTGCTTAAAACTATGGGTTTATCACATATTATTAAAACAAAGACCATGTAGATAATAAATGCCTTTAATAAATAATTCTTTTATTAATAAATAAATAAGATTGATTACACAGTATATGCTTTATCATCATACATGATTGGCTTTTATGCATAATACTTTCAATCTCCCACTTGCACTAAAGCCAATCGCCATGGTATCTCATACCCATCTTCTCTAAGTGACGATCAAACTGCTGTTGTGTTAACGCTTTAGTAAATGGATCTGCAATATTGTCTTGAGAGTCCACACGCTCCAAAGTGACGTCTCCTCTTTCAATGATCTCTCTAATCAAATGAAATCGCCGCAACACGTGTTTGGATTTCTGATGAGACCTGGGTTCCTTAGCTTGCGCAATAGCTCCAGTGTTGTCAAAGAATAAAGGCACTGGTCCTTTAATGCTAGGAACCACACCAAGTTCGGTAATGAACTTCTTCATCCAAATAGCTGCGCTTCACTTGCAACTTTATACTCGCAACTCATCACTTAATTCAAAGAATCGTTTGCTTTGCTTGGAACTTTTCCAACTCATCGCTACCACCGCTTAAGGTAAACACATACCCTGAAACGGATTTACTGTCATCTTGGTCTGTTGGAAAACTTGAGTCTGTGAAGCCTTCTAGTTTTAATTCAGACCCACCGTAGACAAGAAATACATCCTTAGTTCTTCTTAAGTACTTTAGGATATTTTTCACTGCCTTCCAGTGTTCTTCTCCTGGATTCGATTGATATCTGCTTGTTACACTAAGTGCATGAGCGACATCTGGTCTAGTACATATCATACCATATATGATAGATCCTATTGTGAAGCATAAGGAATCTTACTCATACTGGTTTCTCTCTTGGTGTGTCTTTGGGGCTTGTTTCTTGGAGATGTATTCCATGGCTCATCGGCATGAGACCTCTTTTGGAATCTTCCATGCTAAACCTTTTTAGCATCATGTCAATGTACGTTCCTTGGGACAAGCCAAGCATCCTATTAGATCTATCTCTATAGATCTTTATCCCCAAAATATAGGATGCTTCTCCCAAGTCCTTCATGGAGAAGTGTTTAGATAACCAGATTTTAATTATTTGCGGCATAGGAATATCATTCCTATCGATAATATATCATCAACATATAATACAAGGAATGAAATAGCGCTCCACTTACCTTCTTGTACACACATGGTTCATCCTCATTTTGATAAAATCAAACTTTTGATTGTCTCATCAAAACGGATGTTCCACCTACGAGAAGCTTGCTTTAATCCATAAATGGATCGTTGTAGCTTCTGACTTGATTTGTTCCAACCTTTGAAACAAATCCTCCTCGGTTGTATCATATACACATCCTCCTCAAGTTTCCCATTGAGGAAGGCCGCTTTTCACGTCCATCCGCCAGATTTCGTAGTCATGGTAAGTCGCAATCGCAAGCAAAATCCGAATGGACTTGAGCATTTACTCTCGTGAGAAGGTTTCGTCATAGTCAACTCCTTGTCTTTGTTTGAAACCTTTTGCAACCAATCGGGCTTTATAGGTCTCTACCTTGCCGCCAGTACGCTTTCATCTTTCTTTTAAAGACCCATTTACACCCAATAGGCTTAATGCCTTGGTGGTGAGACCAAAGTCCATACTTGGTTCTCATACATGGAGTCCATCTCGGATTTCATGGCTTCTTGCCACTTCTCCGAGTCTTTACTACTCATACCTTTGTTAAGTAATTCAATGGATCATCATCATCTATGATGATGCGTACCTCATTGTCATCTTCTATGACAAGTCCATACCGTCTGGTATCTTTGGTACTCTTCCAGATTTGAATAGGGTGTGGTATGTAAGAATCTCTACTTGGTTAGGTACCTCACTTTGATCTCGTAGTATTTTGTGGTTCTTGAACCTCTTCAAGATATATCTTACTCCCACTTGACCCTTCAAGGATAAACTCCTTTTCAAGAAAGCGCGCATGTTTCAGCAACAAACACCTTTTGATCGGTTGGATGATAGAAATAATACCCGATGTTTCTTTAGGATATCCCACAAATCTACATTTGTCGGATCTAGTCTGCAGCTTTATCGTTTTCAAACTTTTTGACATAAGTTTGGACAACCCCAAGTCTTAACATGCTTAAGATTTGGTTTCCTCCTATCCATAACTCATATGGGGTCTTGTGGACGGATTTTGTAGGTACCTTGTTAAGTAGGTATGCAAAATGGTAGATTCTAGGGCATATCTCCGGAAGAAACTGGAAGGTCGGTAAAAGCTCATCATAGATTGAACCATGTCCAAGAATGTTCGATTTCTCCTTTGGATACACCATTCATCCGTGGCGTCCCCGGTGGAGTCCATTGTGAGATTATACCATTTTCTTTGAGACAATTGAGAAACTCACCACTTAAGTATTCTCCTCCTCGATCGGATCGAAGAATCTTAATACTCTTACCAGGTTTGCTTCTCAACTTCACTTCTGAACTCTTTGAACTTTTCAAATGATTCAGATTTGTATTTCATTAAATACACATATCCAAATCTTGAGTGGTCGTCAGTGAATGTAATAAAATAAGAATACCCTCCTCATCCTCCTGAATATCTTTAGCCTGCAGTGCAAAGATGAATGATTAACTGATGAATATCTTTGTCCCGTAGTGCAAAGATGAACAGGTGTTGAGATGAACATGACCAACTGGTGATACAAATGAATATCTTTGGCCTGTAGTGCAAAGGTGAATATTTGATTAAAGATGTATATTGATTGTTGTTACAGGGATAAAATATTAATGATGAAATTTTAAATCTTAGAAGATAGTAGAATTCATTCTCTACATGACTCTTCTAATGGATTCTTTATTTCACTGCAGATTGTTGATCTAAAATTTGTTGTCTATTGTATTCTATCAGATTTTTCCCTGTTGAAGACTAATGATAATTTGTTGTATATTATCTTAGTCATAATATTCTTTACTGGGCTAGTTGAGCTCACCCTTTTCCTTTTTGTTCCATTTTTCTTCTCAAGAGGTGAGAACGTAGCAGGATCTAGTCGGGGTATGGAGTGATGGTTCTAGAAAGATGTTTTAGCAGTCCTCACTATTTTCTGTAAAATAGTGTATGAATAATTGTAATGAGGACTTATTTGAGTTTGGATATTGTCTAGAAGACAATATTTGTATTTAAACTCACAGTATGTGTTGTCGTATTTTGCACGACAATTGTATTATTGAAGTTGTAGTTTGCTTTCTGTACCATGTATTTGGCGACTCAAAATGGGTATTGTATACCTATTTTGGGGCGTCCAGATTAGTATCAAAGCTTAGGATATGGTCTCTGGCGGAGATCGTGGAATAGAACTAGGAGGGGAGAGATGAGTAAATCCTTCGCTAGTGTGTCCTATCTAAGATTATTTGTTGGTCGGTCTTAATATATGGATATTATGTGATATGTTAATTTTTTTAATTAACCCTTGTTTTATGGCAGTATTTAAGAATGGCTGCTGAGAACATTAACAATGGAGTGTATGAGACTGTGGAATAACCTTTAGTCACAAACCAGGAGAACGTGCAACAGGAAGACAATATTCCTCCTGTAAACAACGCTACCGAGCAAATGATGAATGATGGAATGTTTAGGAGCTTTTTGCAGTTCATGAAAAATCAGACGAGGGAGACTCGTGTACAAAATATGGGTGGAAATGATGGCAACGCGTGGTCTGTTACAACCAAGTAGTTCAAGGAGTTGGGACCACCAAATTTCTGGGAAAAGCTCGATCCGATTAAGGCAGATATGTGGGTCAAGCAAATTACCAAGATATTCGATGTCTTGGGATGCACAGAGGAACAGAAGGTTCCATTCGCCACCTTTATGTTCCGTGGAGAGGCAAATTACTGGTGGGAATCCATGAAGCGTACCCAGCCAGCCGCACTCAACATGTCTTAGGAAAGATTTCAGAAACTGTTCAATGACAAGTACTTTCTTGAAAGTATTCGTCATATGAAGGAGGCAGAGTTTATTAGACAGGAATAGAACAACATGACGGTGTCTGAGTACGAGGCGAAGTTTGCGGAGTTATCCAGGTTTGCACCTCATTTAGTAGAGAATGAGGAACGTATGACGCGAATGTTTCTGAGAGGTCTAAAACCCGAGATTTGTCAATACCTTATCTCTCATAAATTTTCTCTGTATTCAGATGTTGTCAATATGGCTAAATTATTAGAGCGAGATAATGAGTATACTCAACCAAGGGACCACAACCAGGGTCATACCGGTGATAGCAGTCATTGGAGCGATGATAACCAGCGAGGAGGGAAAAATACGGACAAAAGCGGTAACCACTCGGGTGGTAATCGTGGCCATGGTAATACAAGAGGTGAGTCTAGAGGAAATTTCAAAAAGAGGAGATTTAACAATGACGGGAAGACATCAGCAGCAACACCAGCATCAACTATTGCTAGGGGAGGAGAACGACCACCGGTCGTGTGTTACAAATGCGGGAAAGAGGGACATATCAGCCCAAAATGCCCACAACAATCCAAGGTATGTTATAACTGTGGAAAGGAGGGTCATATAGCCCGAGAATGTTCTGTAGCAAAACCAAGTTCAGCGGGGATGGTGACTCCAAAGGCTGTCCCGAATAAGTAAAAATCAGCGGTTCCTAGATGAGCGTTTGTCGTAACTGGCCAAAATGCAAGGAACCCAAACGAGGTGATCATGGGTAAGCTAATCTTGAATTCTTACAAAGTTTATACCTTACTAGATACCGGTTCTACCCAATCTTTTATCTCTCCTACTTGTGCTCAACGTTTAAACTTGACTCCAGAGAAATTGGACTTTAACTTATCTGTTGAAACTCCATTGGGTGAAACCTTCGTTACATCTACAGTTTATAAATCTTGCTTGATCCAAGTTGGCACTATCACATTACCTGTTGATCTTATCTCTTTAAAGATACTTGCTTTTAATGTGATTTTAGGAATTAATTGGTTAACCAGTCATCATGCCAAAATTGATTATTTTCGTAAGGTTATTAGTTTTCATATTCCTAACCAACCTGTTATACGAATTCAAATAACTAAACCACTACAATCAGTCACTGTCATATCAAGCCACAAAGCTATTCGTTTATTGAAAAATGGATGTCAAGCTTTCTTAGCCCATGTTATGGATTTGAATAAAGACAAGTCAGATTTGGATAATATTTCTGTTGTTATAGAATTTCCTGATGTATTTCCTGAAGAACTTCCCGGTCTACCCCCAGAACGTGATGTTGAATTCTTTATTGACCTTGAACCGGGTACAAAACCCATTTCTAAAACCCCATATCGAATGGCTCCTATTGAACTTCAGGAGTTAAAAGTCCAACTACAGGAGTTATTAGACATCGGTTTCATTCGTCTTAGTACATCTCCTTGGGGTGCTCCTATTTTATTCGTAAAGAAGAAAGACGAGAGTGCGACTTTATATTGACTACCGAGAATTAAACCATGTCACCATCAAGAATAGGTATCCGCTACCTCGCATTGATGACCTGTTCGGCCAGTTGCAAGGAGCATAATTCTTTTAAAAGATCGATCTTCATTTTGGATATCATCAGCTGAAGATTAAAACTGAGGATATTCCAAAGACTGCCTTCAGAACTCGGTACGGGCATTATGAATTCTTAGTCATGTCTTTTGGATTGACTAATGCTCCTACTGCTTTCATGGATATGATGAACCGTGTATTCAAGGAATATTTGGATCAGTTCGTTGTTGTCTTTATTTATGACATCCTCATCTATTCCAAAAGCCGTGAAGATCATGAGCACCATTTGAAGCTAATACTTGAAAGGCTTCGTGAAAACAAGATTTATGCCAAGATGAAGAAATGCGAGTTCTGGCTTGAGGAAGTAGCATTCCTTGGGCACGTGGTGTCAAAACATGGAGTATCTGTTGACCCGGCGAAGATTGAAGAAATACAAAGTTGAGAGCAACCGAAAGTTCGGTGATCAAAACTGTGACTTTTTCGGGCTTAATGGTTATTATCGAAGATTTGTGGAAGGATTTTCTCGAATCGCTACTCTGTTAACTCAGCTGACTCAGAAAGATACAAAATTCGTATAGAACAAAAAATGCGAGAAGAGTTTCCAAGAGCTCAAGAGGAGACTCATTTCAGCACCTGTTCTGGCAATACCATTTGGTTCAGATAGATTTGTTATCTACAACGATGCTTCAGGCAAAGGGTTCGGATGTATTCTCATGCAACATGGGAAAGTCATAGCCTATGCCTCGCGACAACTCAAAGAATATGAGAGGAATTATCCTACTCATGATATAGAGTTGGCAGCAGTCGTTTTCGCATTGAAGATATGGAGACACTATGTAATACCCGAAAAAAAATAATTATTATTTTGTTTTATTTTAAAGCATATTAATTGGACCTTGTATTTTATTTGGGTCAAGTGGTCTTAAATTTACATGGGCTAATAAATATTAATAAGTGTGGATAAATTAATTGGTAAAATTGGGCTTAAAAACTAACTGGGTCAAATTTATAATTGTGTAAAAATTTAAAATCCTGTTAAAATTTGGAGAGTTAATAAATATATTAATTAATAAAATCTAGTTTTTTTAGTGAATAAATAACTAAACCTAATTCACTTAAACATTATGTCTAATACGAGTTTAGAAGAGAAGAAAGCAAGCGATTGAGTTGTTGCAAAAAGGAGGGAAATCACAGTTTATAATTTTGTCAGGTAAATTGTTAATATTTATCAATGCTTCTATAATAGATGTATATCATATATATGATAAACCTAATTGATTTAAATATTCAAGTGAAGTCAGGATAGTAACCATTCAATCGGCATCAGTGAATCTCTTTTTCAAGTTATATATAATGAATTAGATTTTATTTTTTTTAAAGTCTTGCAAGTTGATTTTGGCAGGCATTACCTTGTATATATATATGGTATAGTGCGAGGCTTGTGCGTGATATTCTTTATGATGATTTTTTTTTTTATTTATTATTATTATATATATAAGAAGAACAATATCATATGGAACAAAACAAATTTGTACCCACGTGTAAAAAAAAATACTTAATTATTAATTTTTATGTTCACTCTTAATAAAAGTTATAAATGCATCATTGTATATAAATATTATATTAAATGTTAATAAACTTTTGTCCATGAATTTATTACGAAATTAGTTAATCAATTGAAGTTAATATATTAATTTAAATTAATTAATTTTATTAACATAGTTATAAAAAAAAATTTAATAATAAAGCTTAATTGTATTATATTATTAATGATTGGATTGTAATAAAATCTTATTAAATTATTTAGATTGAACGGAGAGAGTCTAAACGAGTTTTTGGAATATACTTTGGGTATTACATTGCTTAATCTAGGTACGGATTCCGTACTCTTTCAGCGAGACTCTTTTGGTTTTTAATCTATTTGTTTCGTTATGCGTTTTGAAAATTAGTATTGCCTCTCATGATTATTTCTTGTCAAATTCATTGTGATAGTTTCGTTTGGCGTTCATAGTTGGAACTCATATTTGTACTCTGTAGACTAGTACAACATGTCTAAATTTATTTTGATAATTGTAGTAATGTGAATGTTAATATTTTGGAGACTTTGTGTAGATATTTCGTTTCAGTGTAACATGTACATGTTAGAACCCCTTTGTTGTGTCGCATGTGTTGTGACATTATATTTTGTTAGAATACCGTAGGGTATACTTGAGCTATAACCACCTGTGGGGGTACCACGGGCATGTCCTCTTGGCACCGAGGCAGGACACCTTCTGTGGCGGTTTGATTCAACCTACCATTTTACTGTGCTAGTTTTGTTCGTTTCGTTTCAGTTCGTTTTGTTTCAATTCATTTAATTGAGTTAGTTATTTCGGTTCATTTCTTGTATTCTATATTCGTACTGGGCATTTGGCTCATGCTGTGTTTTTTTTCCAGCAAGTAATAAGGGGACCAAGGGCAAGTGTGATGAGAGCTCCCTTTAATCCAATGGTTTATATATATTTTGTTAGGTTATGATACATTGGTCTATTTAGAGTTGTAATAATTATTTCAGATTTTGGTTTAAGACAATGTGGCAATTATTATGTTTTATCTTATGAGATTTAATTATTATGAGACTATTCTTTTGTGGCTTTGAGCCTTGCTATTCAATTCATTAGTTTTGTTATGTTTTAAGTAACCTCTCTTTCTATTTCGGAAAGGGGTTGTTACAGAATTGGTATCAGAGCTTAGGTTCTTTCTTGTAGAAAACCTATTTAGGTTTGACCTGTGAGTTATGGGTAGACTTCTGGGTTAGGTCTCTGTTCCGTTTGATTTTTGTTCAGCTATTATATCAGTTATATTTGAATTTGTCCCTAATTTGCTCTGTTTATATTTGTGATCTCTTTCTTAGATGGCTCGTAGATCAGCTAGAGTTGCTGGGAGGCGAGGTAACAATAGGGGAAGAGGTGAGGGCCAGCCCAATGAGCAACCTAATGATCAGATTAATGCTCAATTGGCTACCTTGGTGAATCAAAGTGAATCGGGCTTTACCTCGGTTGGTGGCACAGTTATACAGCAATGCGTATGCAATACCGCCCGAAAAGTCCCGAGCGAGGAATCCATGAAATAATGGTCAGCATGCAAATGTTGAGGAAGGGAATGCGGATGGTCATGATCAGCAGGGGGTTGCGATGTATGTATGGTTGGAGAGGTTCCAGAAGCAGAAACCTCAGTCATTCAGTTCAGCTCCGACTCCAATTGATGTAGAGAATTGGATTGACCACCTAGAGAAGATTTTTGATGTGTTGGGGTGCTTGGATAATCAGAGAGTGTTTCTTGCTGCTTACAAGCTGGAAGGGGATGCACAGAGGTGGTGGAAGGCGATGAAAACAACAAAGGGTGATGGTTATGCCTAGACACTTTGTTGGGCAGAGTTTTGTGAGGTCTTTTATCAGCAGTACTTCCCAACTGCTGATAAAGAGGCCTATGCTAGAGATTATCTGTCTATTCGGCAGAAAGATGAAGAGTCCATCACAGATTTTATGACGAGGTTCACCAGGTTGGCAGGCTTTGAGGGAACTTCAGCAGGGACTGCAGTGGAACAGGCGGAGAAATTCAAGTGGAGGATCTACTACAGGTATCGCCAGCATCTTATTAACAACAAGTTTGCAGACGTGTCAGCAGTGGCCAATGTGTTAGGTTTGTAATATTCATGAACGCAATCAAATTGCAAAAATAAGCGAAAACGTGGAAAATCAGAGTTTTAAAATTTTACAAACCATATACCCGGATCATCCTTTATGCATAATTATTAATTAAACGAAAATGAAAGAACAAGAATCATACCCTTGAAGATCCGAGCTTCCTCAGGTACAAGTTCACCTCCAATCCTTTTCGCGTTCAACTTGAATCTACCGGGTTTGGTTCCTTCCTTTGATCAACGTTAGCCACCCAAGTGTTTGGCCTCTAGAGGTGATCCACCAAGGAAGAAGAAGAATTCAAGAAGATGGGTATTTGGCAAAACCCTTGTTTTCTATCTCTATAGAAAAGGAGCGCTTACTCTCCAACAATTGGAAATAACGTAACATTGATATCGATATAAGACTCCTCTTATAAAGATATCAAGTAACCTATTAAAATAAGGTATTATTTAATTAAACTCTTTTAATTAAATGGGCTCCTGATCTTATTAGGGATAATTAATGAAAATCCTTTAATTAATTTTTTCCTCCTAATCCTATTAGGAATAAATGAGAGTACTTATATTAAATTAATTCCTAAACTCTTTTAGAAATTAAAATAATAATAATAATAAAAATAATATTAATAAGACTCCTCTTATTAATTTATATTTAATATTTCTAAAATATTAAATAATAAATATTAAGCTATTTAATTTATTCTATCATCATAGATTAAATTAAATATACATAACATATTATTACGATTATGCCATTAACTTCTTAAATAATTATTCTTCCTTTTATGGTGTGACCCTTTAGGTTCTCCATATTAAACCGGTTGTGAATAAATCAATTAGAACAATTCTAATCTTAATTAAATAAATAAATTAAATAATTAATTTATTTAAATAAATAATATTTATTCTACAATAGGGATAAGCCTCCCTAGCGATCAACGACTTTCAAGATAATATAGATTTCAACATTAATCATAAAATAACCTTTGAGTAAATAGTTATCGTACAATTCAATCCTTCCACCATACAATGTCCCAATTAAATATAAGACATGGAATTACTGTCAAGTCTTATTTTATTTAATTATATGTATTTTGACTCTTAAATGTACAATTCCAAATAATGCAAATTAGAAACTCCTTTCTAATTTCATTCTGCCTTGGCCAAGGACTACTGGGTTGTCATTTATCGAATCACATAGGACATTTCTCTTCTTTTACTAGAAGTGGTAGATTCTTTATTGATCATATATTATCTCCATGTATTTACTTATTATACCCAAGCATACCCTTTGATATACCCTAAGGGTCTTAAGGAATAAGTCAAAGCATAACTCATCATACACAAAATACTATGATGATCTCAAGTCCAAGGATCACTTGTACTACTATCACTACAGGAATTCCTATTGACAGGCAAGTAACACTCCATTAGGTATTCCTTAGCGAGCCACGTTCAGTGAACTTATTCTCTAATAAGAACCTACATACTTGCTTTAGTGTCTCCACACAAATGATCATGAGATCAATCATCCTCATCCAATGAGCAAGCAACGTATCTACCAATCTATCCGGATTCACTAATCCCCAATTTAGTAATGCAACAATTGGGAACTATTTTAGTTTTAAGCTTTCTAAGAATTTAGATCTCATTAGAATGATCATCATCATTATTCTAAAAGCATTGCTTAAAACTATGGGTTTATCACATATTAAAAAAAATAGCATCATGTAGATAATTAAAAGCCATTAATAAATAAATACTTTTTATTAATAAATGAATAAGATTGTTACAAAGTATATGCTTTATCATCAAACATGATTGGCTTGTATGCATACTACTTTCAATCTCCCACTTGCACTAAAGCCAATCGTCATGGTATCTCATACTCTTCCTCTCTAAGTGACGATTATCCTGCTGTTGGATAAGCTTTAGTTAATGGATATGTAATGTTGTTCTTAAGAGTCCACTATCTATATAGTGATTTCCCATCTTTCAATGATTCTTATAATCAAATGAAAGTGCCACAACACATGTTTAGATCCAAGATGAGACTTAGGAACTATTTCTAGTTCTGTAATGAACTTTTCATCTAAACAATCAACTTGCAGCTTCATTTACAGCTATATACTTTATCTTTATCACTAAACCAACAACTCTTTGCTGTTTGGAAACCTTTCCAATTCACTGCACCACTGTTCAAGGTAACTCTTTACCTTAAAGCTTTAGTTAATTTTTCACTGACTCATAGTGAACTTCTCCAGAATATGACTGATCAACATCAGGTCTCGTATATTTCATTGCATACATGATAGTTAGTCATGCGATCTCTCTTTTGGAGTCTATGAGGACTATTAAGAGAGATACACTCCAAGGCTCATCAACATGAGACTTCCCATGGAGTTTGCCATGCTAAACGACTTTAGCATCAAATGAATATACGTCCCTTGGGTTAAGCCGAGCATCCTCTTAAATCTATCTATATAGATTTTTATCCCCAATTAAGATACTCTTCCCAAATCATTCGTGGATGAATGTTTAGACGACTTTATCTTTACTGATTATAGCATCGGTATGTCACTCCTTATCCGTAGTATATCAACATATAATACTAGGAATGTCATGACGCTCCCACTGACCCTTTTGTACACAATAGAACTCTTACCTCATCGTATGTAACTGGATCATCATCATCTATGATGTGTACCTCATCATCATCATCTATGATAAATCCATACCTCCTAGGTATCTTCAGTACTATTCCAGTTCTTTATTTATTGTGGTAGGTAATAACAGTTCATCTATAAAGTTCCTCTTATTTGACTTATAGTGTTTTGTGGTTCTTGAACTCTTCAAGATCTATTATCCTCCCACTAGCCCCTTTAATGATAAACACCTTTATCTTAGAAGGCAACGTGTTTTGCAACAAACACCTTTTGCTAAGTAGAGTTATTGAACATATACCCTAAACTTACTTTTGGATGTCCCACAAATTTGTATATGTCAAAACTTGTCCCAAGCTTATCCTTTGAAACCTTTTCATATAAGTTGGACAACCCCTTATCTTAACATACTTAAGATTAGGAATCCTCCCTGTCCATAACTTTTATGGAGTCTTGGGGCCGGATTTTGAGGTTACCTTTTCGTAGATATGCAACCATTTCTAGGACATGATCCTAGAAGGATACTGGAATGTCGGTAAAATCATTATGGACCGTACCATGTCTAACAAGGTATGATTTTTCCTTTCAGATACATCAATCAATTATTACGTATCAGGAGGCGTCCATTATGAGAAAACCATTTGGGATGATCCAGAAACTTATTGCACAAGTATTTATTCCTTGATCTAATCAATGAATCTTAATACTTTGCCAATTTGTTTCACTTTTGAATTCTTTGTAACTTTCAAATAATTCACACTTGTATTTCACCAAATACACACATTCAACTCTTTGAATGATCATCTCCTTTTTCTTGTACTAGTTTCTTCAATTTGCAAAATTATTTTTCACGTAAGTCAAGTATACTAATTCCATTAAGTAATATTCCAGTTCTATACAAAATATTATTATTATAAATAGAAAACAATTGTTCTTAAATATAATACCAAAGATTTTATTGTCCAACAATAAAATGAAAATAATGTTTCCAACAAGTACTGGAATACAATAACAACTTATTGACTTAATAGATTTGCCCGTAGGGATTGCTAAACTATAAGTTCCTATGGCTAATGCAGCAACCTTTGCTTCATTTCCCACACATAGGATTACTTATCTTTGTTTAGCTTTCTACTTCTGCTTGGTCCCTTCATAAATCTATATTTATGATAACCAACGCCAGTATCAAATACCCAAGTAGAACCTTGACTTAAAAAAATATATTTTAAATCATGAAAAAATTGTATTTATAACCGAAACTTCACTAAGCTTCTTTGGTTAGCCTCTACAAGATGCTTCTCGTAGTTTCTTTCCAAAGTGTCGAGCTTATTGCGGTGGGAAGCAAACTCCTTTGCTATCCGTATCAGTTTTGTTCTTATTATCCTTTGTTTTTGCCTTTATATTTACCTTCTTAGAATCGTTCTTCTTTTCAGAAGATCATTTGGCCCCTACCAGTAAGACATGGTCTTTCTTTGTTGGAAAGTGACTCTCAACATTTTTCAACATAAGCAAGCAAATCGGCCGAGGTGATATCTAGGTTGTTCATATAAAAAATCACAACAATTGTGAAAGGAGTCTGGGAGTGAGTGCAAGATCAAATCTTGGCTCAACTCTCCATCCATGACAAAACCAGTTGTCCTAATTGTTCAATCAAATTGATCATGTTTAGGACATGTGTCTGTACTGTAGTGTCATTGGTCATTCTAGATCGGAAGAGCTCTTTAGATATCTGATATCTATCGGTCCTACTTTCTTCACCATCAACTACTTGATGTGCGTAAATATAGTAGGAGCATCCATAGTTTCATGTCTTGACATTGAAGCTCGTTACTCATGGATCTGCGCATGATGCATTGAGCCAATCGCGCATCATCTTGCCACTTTCTAAAAGTAACAATCTCTTCCTCGAGGAGGCATTGTCTACAACCATTGCGAGGATAGGCGTATTAAGGACATAAGATAGCTTTTCGACCATAAGAACTATTCTCAAATTCCTTAACCAATCCGTTTAATTTGATCCATAATTTAACATCTAATATGCTTTGCGAAGGATAGTAATTTAGACAATCGTAAAATTACAGAAATGAATTTGTAATTAACAACATTTTAACATATATTCTTTTATTAATTACCAAAATAAAGTAGGTCTTGTTTTAAATTGGTATCTCCCACTATTTTTTTCAAACTATATTACCCTCAATATATAGTTCGCCAATATCTAATTAAAGATATGCTAGTGAGGATAAGGATCCCATTTCAAATGTATATAGCCTTGTGGTGACACAACAAACTATATATAAATAAATAGGTAGACAACTCTTGTCAATTACATCAACTATGTAACTCCTTGTATTTTGCCTCTTAAATCATAATGGTCAAGTGTGTGCACATCCGAACTAAAATAATTTAAGTTAAGTCCAACCTAGCACTCCATATATTCAAAAAAGAAAAATATCATCCTTCTGGTGACACAACAAAATAATATTGTTCAATTTTCTTTATAAGCATCAAATGTGATAAATTAATATCTTAAATACTTAATACTTGCTTTGTAGTGACACAACAAACTCATATTAAATATTTAATACTCTATTAGTTTTATCATGCTAGAAGGCGACGTTCGATATTCCAAATATCTTTGAACGCTTAGGACTTAATAAAAAAAAAATTGAGGGATTTGTTATTAAAATGTCTCATCTTGTTTAGCGCGCATGCACATATATATATATAAAATACGCGTCATATTAATAAACATACGAAGCATGTTTGCATAATATATAATATATATATATATAATATAAGCATGCACATATAGAATACTATATTCTACCTGGATTGATTATGGACTTTTATTCTAGTTTGGTTCACTTTAGAGCCACCAAGTGAACCAAAAGGTCAAATCTGAGGGGTGTAAGAATTAATATTTAAATATAACTATTACATTTAAACCCTTAGGGCTCCATTACAAACGGGTCTTCAAGCGCTCTCGCTCCTTGATCTCCAATTCTTCAAAATTAATTCTAACTATTCCTATTACAAAACTATTTAAAATAAATAGAAACCTTGATCGTGATCGAGGAAAATACATAGGAGGAGATAGAATTTACATTAAGAAAAAAAATTAGAAAGACTTAGATACATGAGACCCCATTTAATAAAACTCATACGATCATGCTTCAACTAAAATAAAATCCAATCATATTGGTCAATAGTCCATAATCAATCCCATTTATTATCATACACATCACCATATGCATCAATAAATAATATTCATCTCATGAATAATAAACATTTAATATATATATTGATATCATTTAATGGACAAATTTAGTTAGTATAAAATCTAATTTTGAATTAAAATAAACTCCTTTATTTTAATCCAAATTTAAATCAAAATAAAACTATTTTATTTTAATTTATCCAATTTTGAATAAAATAAACTATTTTATTTTAATCAAAATCTTTAATCAAAATAAACTCCTTTATTTTAATTAATTATGGAATCCAATTCCATGTAAAAAAAATAACACTTTTATTAAAGGAAACACGGATTCTCTTTCCTATTCACAAATAAACTCCTTTATTTTGAATAATATGAAATCTTATTTCATATCTAAATAAACTCCTTTATTTAAGGAAATATGGATTCACTTTCCTATTCACAAATAAACTCCTTTATTTTGAATAATATGAAATCTTATTTCATATCTAAATAAACTCTTTTATTTAAGAAAACATGGAATCCAATTTCAACTCCAATTAGTTATCATGGAATCCAATTCCAACTCTAATTAGTTAGCATGAAATTTAATTTTAAAATTAAAATAAACCTTTTATTTTAATTATAAAATAAATATGAATAATATATATATATATATATATATATATATATAATCTTAACTCTAATTATGTTACCATAATTGATAATAACATCCTGACTCCCTTTTACAAGCAACCAAGCACGTGATATCCCTTGCCTTGCGTTAATATGATAACAAGAAAGCAAGATTCTTGTATATATGATTGATTACGTGGCCAAAGTCCCAATGATCAAGCAAGATTTATTAAAATGGCCATTTTGATTCAGACTTGGTTCACGCTAATCACGGAATCAGTATTCCCTTGAACCGTGAATCACAAGAAAAAAATGAAATACAGTTCGCGGAATATCACAAGCTTTCGGGGTTTTTTTTTTAATTTTGTATAACAAAATTATGCCCAATTAAATTGTTCTAAACACATATCAATATACATATCAAATTAAAATAATTAATAATTCGCATAAAGGTTTGGCTCTGATACCACTATTAGGTTTGTAATATTCATGAACGCAATCAAATTGCAAAAATAAGCGGAAACGTGGAAAATCAGAGTTTTAAAATTTTACAAACCATATACCCGGATCATCCTTTATGCATAATTATTAATTAAACGAAAATGAAAGAACAAGAATCATACCCTTGAAGATCCGAGCTTCCTCAGGTACAAGTTCACCTCCAATCCTTTTCGCGTTCAACTTGAATCTACCGGGTTTGGTTCCTTCCTTTGATCAACGTTAGCCACCCAAGTGTTTGGCCTCTAGAGGTGATCCACCAAGGAAGAAGAAGAATTCAAGAAGATGGGTATTTGGCAAAACCCTTGTTTTTTATCTCTATAGAAAAGGAGCGTACTCTCCAACAATTGGAAATAACGTAACATTGATATCTGATATAAGACTCCTCTTATAAAGATATCAAGTAACCCTATTAAAATAAGGTATTATTTAATTAAACTCTTTTAATTAAATGGGCTCCCTGATCTTATTAGGGATAATTAATGAAAATCCTTTAATTAATTTTTCCTCCTAATCCTATTAGGAATAAATGAGAGTACTTATATTAAATTAATTCCTAAACTCTTTTAGAAATTAAAATAATAATAATAATAAAAATAATATTAATAAGACTCCTCTTATTAATTTATATTTAATATTTCTAAAATATTAAATAATAAATATTAAGCTATTTAATTTATTCTATCACCATAGATTAAATTAAATATACATAACATATTATTACGATTATGCCATTAACTTCTTAAATAATTATTCTTCCTTTTATGGTGTGACCCTTTAGGTTCTCCATATTAAACCGGTTGTGAATAAATCAACTAGAACAATTCTAATCTTAATTAAATAAATAAATTAAATAATTAATTTATTTAAATAAATAATATTTATTCTACAATAGGGATAAGCCTCCCTAGCGATCAACGACTTTCTAGATAATATAGATTTCAACATTAATCATAAAATAACCTTTGAGTAAATAGTTACCGTACAATTCAATCCTTCCACCATACAATATCCCAATTAAATATAAGACATGGAATTACTGTCAAGTCTTATTTTATTTAATTATATGTATTTTGACTCTTAAATGTACAATTCCAAATAATGCAAATTAGAAACTCCTTTCTAATTTCATTACTCACCTTAACCAAGGACTATTTGGGTTGTCATTTATCGAATCACATAGGACATTTCTCTTCTTTAACTAGAAGTGGTAGATTCTTTATTGATCATATATTATCTCCATGTACGACTTATTATACCCAAGCATACCCTTTGATATACCCTAAGGGTCTTAAGGAATAAGTCAAAGCATAACTCATCATACACAAAATAATATGATGATCTCAAGTCCAAGGATCACTTGTACTACTATCACTACGAGAATTCCTATTGATGATGAGTAAAACTCCATTATGTATTCCTTAGCGAGCCACGTTCAGTGAACTTATTCTCTAATAAGAACCTACATACTTGCTTTAGTGTCTCCACACAAATGATCATGAGATCAATCATCCTCATCCAATGAGCAAGCAACGTATGTACCAATCTATCCGGATTCACTAATCCCCAATTTAGTAATCCAACAATTGGAAACTATTTTAGTTTTAAGCTTTCTTAAAATTTAGATCTCATTAGAATGATCATCATCATTATTCTAAAAGCGTTGCTTAAAACTATGGGTTTATCACATATTAAAAAAACAACATCATGTAGATAATTAAAAGCCATTAATAAATAAATACTTTTTATTAATAAATGAATAAGATTGTTACAAAGTATATGCTTTATCATCAAACATGATTGGCTTGTATGCATACTACTTTCACAATGCGGCTAAGAATATTGAGATGGAGAGACAGGACTTTCGGTCTTCTAAACCGGAGGGGAGTCGGAAGAGAGACAGAGATGACCAGCAGGGTCAAACTTCGGTTCAGTACGGAAAGAATTAGGGTGTTCAGTGGAATAGGAACCGTGGTGGCCAGCAGGGACAGTGGCGTGGCCAGAATCAAAACAGGGGTTATCAGCAGATGCCTCAGCAAGGGCAAAATCGTCAGCTTCAACTACCTTGGTATGGACAGAATCGTCAGCAGGGGCAAAATCAGGGTCGTTATCCAGGACCAGCTGGTGGGGGTAACCCAAATCTCATTCCGATAGCTCCTTGTGCTACTTGTGGGGATAATCATTCGGGGAGGCAGTGCCACAGACTCACAGGTGCATGCTTCTTGTGTGGACAGATGGGTCATATTGGTAGGTATTGTACCGGGCCACGTGGTAATGGTGGAGGTGGTGATAATGGTGGCAATGGAGGTTAGCGTCAGGGTGGTCGAGTGTTTGCCTTGATATATAACCAGGCAGCAGGTGCACTAGGTACTGTTTCTGGCACTCTTTTAGTTGGAAATCGTGAGTTGTCTATTTTATTTGATACGGGTTCTACTCATTCCGTTGTTGCTTAGTCTTTTGTTCGGCACCTGTGTGTGCCATCTTTGTTATTAGATTCTGTTATATCAATTGCTACCCCGATGGGGACTTCTGTTGTTATTTCTGATTTGTATCGAGGGTGTCCGATCAGTTTTGGGGATAAGATTCGTAGGGCTAATCTCCTTCCGATGAGTATGCACGATTTCGATGTCATTCTTGGGATGGACTGGTTGGATAAGCACCAGGCCACTATTGATTATCAGGCGAAGAAGGTTATATTTGGAGATGTGAAGTCTCCAGAGTTCGTGTTTCAGGGTTCATAGCCGAGTAGAGTGTTGAATTTGATTTCAGCTTTGAAGGCTGGGAAGTTGGTAGCAAAGGGTTGTGAGGGGTATTTGGCGTTCGTGAAAGATACCTCTAAGGGTGAGTCTTATATTGAGGATGTTCCAATTGTTCATGATTTTTCTGATGTGTTTCCTGAGGAGTTGTCAGGGTTGCCACCACAGCGGGAAGTAGAGTTTGCTATTGAGCTTGTTCCTGGTGCGGAGCCTATCTCTAAGGCGTCGTAACGGATGGCACCGTTGGAGTTGCAGGAGTTGAAGGAACAGTTGTAGGAGCTGTTAGATCGTTATGTGATTCGCCCGAGTGTTTCACCGTGGGGTGCTCCAGTCTTGTTTGTGAAGAAGAAGGATGGGTCTATGAGACTGTGTATAGACTACAGATGGTTGAACAAGATCACCATCAGGAATCGATATCCATTGCTGAGGATTGATGACTTGTTTGACCAACTTCAGGGGGCAAAGTATTTTTCAAAGATAGACTTGAGATCGGGTTATCATCAGTTAAGGTTAAGGGATGAGGATATCCCTGAGATAGCTTTTCGGACTTGATATAGGCATTACGAGTTTCTGGTGATGCCATTCGGATTGACTAACGCTCCGGCGGTGTTTATGGATTTAATGAATCGGGTGTTCAGGGAGTACTTGGACCAATTTGTTATTGTCTTCATTGATGACATTTTGGTTTATTCCAAGTCTATGGAAGAGCATGAGGAGCATCTTCGCACAGTATTAGGGATTTTTACAGAACGAGAAATTATATGCTAAATTCTGTAAATGCGAGTTTTGGTTGGAGCAGGTTGCATTTTTGGGCCACGTTGTTTCTGCTGATGGCATTAAGGTGGATCCTACGAAGGTTGAGGCTATCACTAAATGGCCAAGACCTACAACAGTGACAGAGATTAGAAGTTTCTTGGGTTTGGCAGGGTATTATAGGAGGTTTGTGGAAGGGTTTTCCTTGCTTGCCTTGCCATTGACCCAGTTGATGAGAAAGGGCACAAAGTTTATGTGGAATGAGGAGCGTGAGAAGAGTTTTGAGGAATTGAAGAAACGACTTGTGACAGCTCCTATACTTGCATTGTCGTCGGGGACTGGAGGTTACCAGATTTATAGTGATGCTTCTAAGAAGAGCTTGGGGTGTGTTTTGATGCAACACGGTAAGGTGATTGCTTATGCTTCTAGGCAGCTTAAGCCTTACGAGGTGAATTACCCCACACATGATTTGGAGTTGGCAGCGGTGATCTTTGCCTTAAAGATTTGGAGGCATTATTTGTATGGAGAGACTTGTGATATCTTCACTGATCACAAAAGTCTTAAATACATTTTCACTTAGAAGGATCTCAATATGAGGCAAAGGCGTTGGTTGGAGCTTTTAAAGGATTATGATGCTAGGATTCAGTATCACCCGGCGAAGGCAAATGTGGTTGCATATGCTCTTAGCCGAAAGAGTTCAGGGAGTGTAGCAGCCCTTATTACACAACCTCAGCTTATTTTGGATATGGAGCGGATCGAGTTGGAGTTGTATATACGAGGTTCAGATGGGCATTTGACGGGTATGAGAGTGGAGCCCTCTCTTATCTCGCGGGTCAGAGAAACTCAAAAAGAAGATGGGGAATTATGGAGTATGACAAAGAATCTAGAGGAGGGCAAGCAGTCTAAGTTTCGTATTGATGACCATGGTGTGATTTGGTTGGCTGAGCGGTTGTGTGTACCATCAGATCCAATTATTCGGGAGGCGGTGCTGGCTGAGGCTCATAGTTTGCCATTTTCTATTCATCCAGGTTCTACAAAGATGTATAGGGATTTGAAGAAGAATTTTTGGTGGAATGGTATGAAACGAGACGTGGCTGAATATGTTGGGAAGTGCCTCACTTGTCAACAAGTGAAGATAGAACATCAACGAGCTAGTGGGTTGTTGCAACAGTTAGACATTCTAGTGTGGAAGTGGGAGGATATTACGATGGATTTTGTGACTGGTTTGCCGAAGACTTTTAAGAAGAATGATGCCATTTTGGTAGTAGTGGATCGGTTGACTAAATTGGCACACTTTTTGGCTATCCACGAGGGTTACTCGGTGGATAGATTGGCACATATCTTTCAGCAGGAGATTGTTAGACTTCATGGTACTTCAGTGTCTATTGTTTCAGATAGGGACCCATGGTTTACTTCAAGGTTTTGGAAAGGGTTTCAACGAGCTTGGGGTACTCGGCTCAACTTTAGTACTTCATTCCATCCGCAAACTGATGGAATCCGAACGGACTATTCAGACATTAGAGGACATTTTGAGGTCTTGTGCACTTGAATGGTCAGGTAATTGGGATGATTACTTGAGCCTAGTTGAGTTTTCTTATAATAACAGTTGGCATGGAAGTATTGGGATGGCTCCTTTTGAGGCCTTGTATGGTAGAAAATGTCGGGCACCAACTTGTTGGGATGAGGTTGGTGAAAGGGCCATAGAAGGGCCTGAGTTGGTTCAAATTACTACGGAGAAGGTAGCGATAGCTAAAGAGAAATTGAAGTCAGCTCGATCACGGCAGAAGTCTTATGCTGATAAGCATAGAAGGACTTTAGAGTTTGAACCTAGTGAGCATGTATTTCTAAAAGTTTCTCCTTGGAAGGGCATTCGGCGATTTGGATTAAAAGGGAAGCTTAGTATGCATTACATTGGCCCATTTGAGATTTTGGAGAGGGTTGATGAGGTTGCATATCGGTTAGCCTTGCCTCCACAGCTAGTTCATGTGCATAATATGTTCCATGTGTCAGTGTTAAGGAGTTATCATTATCATCCATTGCACGTGGTGCAATATCCATTCGATAAGATTCGGGAGGATCTTACTTGTGAGGAACAAGCCGAGGCGATTTTGGATCGTCAAGAGCGGATTATGAGAAGGAAGACTATTCCGTTTGTTAAGGTTTTGTGGAGAAATCATTCCGAGCGAGAAGCTACATGGGAGATGGAGGAGTCTATTCGAGCGGAGTATCCGCATCTCTTTGAAAATTAGGTACATTCTATTCTTTTGATTCTGGGGACGGAATCCTTTTTAAGGGGTAGGTGATGTAATACCCGAAAAAAAATTATTATTTTGTTTTATTTTAAAGCATATTAATTGGACCTTGTATTTTATTTGGGTCAAGTGGTCTTAAATTTATATGGGCTAATAAATATTAATAAGTGTGGATAAATTAATTGGTAAAATTGGGCATAAAAACAAAGTGGGTCAAATTTATAATTGTGTAAAATTTTAAAATCCTGTTAAAATTTGGAGAGTTAATAAATATATTAATTAATAAATCTATTTTTTTTTAGTGAATAAATAACTAAACCTAATTCACTTAAACATTACGTTTAATACGAGTTTAGAAGAGAAGAAAGCAAGCGGCTGAGTTGTTGCAAAAAGGAGGGGAATCACAGTTTATAATTTTGTCAGGTAAATTGCTAATATTTATCAATGCTTCTATAATAGATGTATATCATATATATGATGAAACTAATTGATTTAAATATTCAAGTGAAGTCAGGATAGTAATCATTTAATCGGCATCAGTGAATCTCTTTTTCAAGTTATATATAATGAATTAGATTTTATTTTTATTAAAGTCTTGCAAGTTGATTTTGGCAGGCATTACCTTGTATATATATATATGGTATAGTGAAGGCTTGCATATTCTTATGATAGCGCCGATTTTATTATTATTATTATTATTATTATTATTATTATTATTATTATTATTATTATTATTATTATTATTATTATTATTATTATTATTATTATTATTATTATTATATAAGAAGAACAATATCATATGGAACAAAACAAATCTATACAAACGTGTAAAAAAAATACTTAATTATTAATTTTTATGTTCACTCTTAATAAAAGTTATGCATCTGTCATTGTATATAAATATTATATTAAATGTTAATAAACTTTTGTCCATGAATTTATTACGGAATTAGTTAATCAATTGAAGTTAATATATTAATTTGAATTAATTAATTTTATTAACATAGTTATAAAAAAAATTAATAATAAAGTTTAATTGTATTATATTATTAATGATTGGATTGTAATAAAATCTTATTAAATTATTTAGATTGAACGGAGAGAGTCTAAACGAGTTTTTAGAATATACTTTGGGTATTACATTGCTTAATCCAGGTACGAATTCCGTACTCTTTCAGCAAGACTCTTTTGGTTTTTAATTTATTCGTTTCGTTATGCGTTTTGAAAATTAGTATTGCCTCTCATGATTATTTCTTGTCAAATTCATTGTGATAGTTTCGTTTGGCGTTCATAGTTGGAACTCATATTTGTACTCTGTAGACTAGTACAACATGTCTAAATTTATTTTGATAATTGTAGTAATGTGCATGTTAATATTTTGGAGACTTTGTGTAGATATTTCGTTTCAGTGTAACATGTACATGTTAGAACCCCTTTGTTGTGTCGCATGTGTTGTGACATTATATTTTGTTAGAATACCGTAGGGTATACCTGAGCTATAACCACACTGGGGTACCACAGCAGCACGTCCTCTTGCACCGAGGCATGACACCTTTTCGCATGGCGGTGTGATCGATCTACTGGCGTCTCCTGCTTTTGTGCTCCGTTGGGAGTTGGCAATTTGGTGTTTTGTTGTGAGAGGCGTATGGGTCGACCCTAGTTTTCTGTTCTGTTCTGTTCTACGGATTGGTGATGTTTGTGCCAAACACTCCCTCCAATTTTTCACGCATCTGGATTGCGCAGTCCGATGTGTGATTTCCTGTGTGAAATTATTTTGATTGCATGTGTGGCATTATTTGACTTGCTTGTGTGGCAAGGTATATTACTATTTATTTTGAGCTCGGTATAAAATAACACCCAGCCATTTGATTCAGCCTACCATTTTACTGTGCTAGTTTTGTTCGTTTCGCTTCAGTTCGTTTTGTTTCAATTCATTTAATTGAGTTAGTTATTTCGGTTCATTTCTTGTATTCTATATCCGTACTGGGCATTTGGCTCATGCTGTGTTTTTTTTCCGGGAGGTAATCAGGGGGACCAAGGGCAAGTTCGATGAGAGCTCCCTTCAATCCAATGGTTTATATATATTTTGTTAGGTTATGATACATTGGTCTATTTAGAGATGTAATAATTATTTCGAATTTTGGTTTAAGCCAATGTGGTAATTATTATGGTTTATCTTATGAGATTTAATTATTATGAGACTATTCTTTTGTGGCTTTGAGCCTTGCTATTCAATTCATTAGTTTTTTTATGTTTTGAGTAACCTCTCTTTCTATTTCGGAAAGGGGGTGTTACACACTACTTGTATGGGGAAAAAGTGGAGATCTATACGGATCATAAAAGCCTCAAATACTTCTTCACCCAAAAGGAACTCAACATGCGGCAACGACGTTGGCTCGAGCTATTGAAAGATTACGATCATACCATTCAATACCATCCTGGAAAAGCAAACATAGTAGCTGACGCATTGAGTTGAAGATCGTATGCGGGTACGAGTGCGATGTTGTTAACACAAAGACCCATTTTGTACGATTTGCGAAGGATGGAGACTGAGTTAAAGACTCCAGGGACCCACGTGATGATGGCAAATATACGAGTAGAACCGAATTTAATCGATAAAGTTAAAGCTGCTCAAGCTACGGACCTGGGGCTGATGAGTATGAAGAAGAAAGTGCAAGAAGGTGCTATACCGGAAGCAAGAATCGATGAAAAAGGAATACTTCGAGTCAACTCTAGACTTTGCGTTCCTAACGATTCTGACTTGAAGCATATAATCATAATGGAGGCACACAACACCCCGTTTTCAATCCATCCTGGGAGTGCCAAAATGTATCATGATATTCGACATACATTTTGGTGGAACAATATGAAGAGAGAGATCACAGAGTTTATCTCGAGGTGTTTAACTTGTCAACATGTAAAGGCGGAGTATCAAGTGCCAAAAGGTCCATTGCAACCACTTGAGATTCTGAATTGGAAGTGGGAACACATTACCATGGATTCGTTACAGGTCTTCCCAAAGTTTCTCAAGGCATAGATGCGATTTGGGTTATTGTTGATAGATTAACCAAGTCTGCTCATTTCTTGCCGATACATGAAACTTATTCCCTTGAACGTCTTGCTCGTATGTACGTGAACAAGATTGTGAGATTTCATGGCATGCCAGTATCCATAGTTTCGGATCGTGACCCAAGATTCACTTCACGATTTTGGGTTAGCTTGCGAAAGCTATGCTATGGGGATTTATTTATTCGGCCAAAGATACCATCCTCAAATTGACGGACAATCAGAGAGGACTATTCAAACTCTTGAAGATCTATTAAGACTCTGGAAGAATAAGATAAGCTTAAAATCCAAATTGATCAGATGGAAGCCAAAAGCAATATATCGTGTGCAGCTTCGAGTAAGAAGGGAAAAAGAAAGATGAAAGACTGCGACTTAGGAAATTCTGATAATAACCAAGAGAACGCTAACAAAATAGAGAAGTGTACAAATTGTAATAAGAAACATGAAGGCGTATGCAGGAAAGAGAAAAATATAGGTTACAATTGCGGACATGAGGGACATATCTCTCCTCATTGTCCCAACTCTAAGCAAGGTGCATGTTTTATTTGTGGGTTGGAAGGTTATCGGGCGAAAGGTTGTCCAGGTTAAGGAAAAGGCGTAGTGAATAAGAAGAATAAGTACTGTTTGAATATGTGTGTTCTATAATAAGTATGTCTGTGTAATGTAATATTCTCACTTTTGTATAAGTTGTAGCAGCGAATCCCGACTTTGGTGGTCACAAATGGATATCGGATGCTTAAGGCAGTATGTGTTATGCTATGTAAAGTACTATAAAATAGTTGAATGAATATGAATCTACATTTGATTAATGGAACAAGTTTAATATATTAAACTTATACGATAAGGTTTAGAATGTAAGTTGATAAAGCATAATTTAATCAGATAATGCCGCCAAGACACCGAACTCAAAACCAAAGGGCAGAAGAATATGTCAACAATGCTGGAGGACAACAACTAGACCTGATGCAGAACTTTGAAAACATGGTAGCTCAAGCCCTGCAGAAAGGAATGCCAGCTGTGGGAAATTAGCCAGACAATCGCTTGACAAACTTCAAAGATTTTAAGGCTGTAGGATCGCCAGAATTTAGAGGGACCCTTGACCCGATAGAAGCCTAAACTTGGGTTAAGGAAATAAAAAAGGCGTTTGTAATAACTAGGGTAGCCGAGGGGCAAAAGATGACTTTTTCCACCTATAAAATGAAAAGGAAGGTGAAGTTTTGGTGGGAGGTAAATCAAGCTTGGGCAGGAGACGGAGTGATAGCATGGACTAGGTTTAAGACGTTGTTCTTTGAGAACTATTTCTCGTCCAGTATGCAGGCTAGGATGGAGGTAAAGTTTTTGGAGTTAAAGCAAGAGAACATGACAGTTGCAGAGTATGTCACAAAATTCAATAAATTGGCTAGGTTCGCTCCACACCAAGTGGACACATAATTAAGAAAGACAAGGAGGTTTGAGATGGTATTAAAACCCTGGCTCTACAATAAGGTGGTGGTGTTGCAGATCAATACTTTTGCAGCACTTTTGGAAAAGGATATCATAGCCAAAGGGGAAGTAAGGCCATGGGCCTCTACAATAAGGAGAAAAAGAATAAGGGTGAGGGAGCTGGGAAGGTGTAATCAAGTAGTGGGAGCAGGAGTGAGAAAAGAAAAGGGAACAATTTTGGGAATATCCAGGTCAAGCAAGAAGGTGCAAAGAAGCAGGTTGTGCAGTGTAAGAATTGTGGGAAGAATCATTCAAGGTAGTGTCTTAATGGTAAGTTCGTGTGCTATAAGTGTGTGTTGCCTCCTTTTTGATTTAACAAATTGGACTCTAACTCATGCAAGTATACATGGGTGAACAAGTAGTACAGAGTAAAAAAAGTATCGATCTACGGAGAAAGGTGATAAATCTAAATTATCATGCAACAATTTAATCACTTCTTTTATATGCTTAAACGATCAACTCACAATGAACTTGAATTCTAAATTAATTAATGAAACAAAATTATAATTACTAAAGTAATGAAATCAAAATGGAGGGAAATGGGATTCTAATATCATTTAATTTTTCATCTAAAATATAGCCCTCGTGTCATGTTTAATTATTTATCATTGAAAGCTAGTCAAGAGCACAAAAGTGGAACATAACCATTTTTCAATGAACTATGACAAATTTACATAAAATCCACATTAGATAGAAATCATGTAAGCATCACAATTACCAAACTCACTGTATTTCTATGTAAATTTACAACAATAATGATTTAAAGTGCAAGCTCTCTTAATGACTACACATGGTGAACCGGTATATGTCCATCCGACTAACAATTCACAAAGCCTAATACATGTAAGCTTCATGAACATATGCCATCATGGTCTAATCTATACTTATATTTCATTTTCCAAATCCATACAAGCAATTAATGTGAATGGTGATCAAGGATTCAAGCAATTAGCATAACTAAAATGGACAATACAATGATAAATATACAACATCACAATCAGGCATGCATGTCTAGACTACGCATCAAAGTCCATTAGAATCCCATAATGGAGTTTAGTTCATTTCTGAACCAAAAGTCATTATAAGATTGAAACAAACCATTAAAATAAGAAAATGCAAACAATAGTTATAAAGAAATGAGAGAATCAAATCTGTGAATGTAATAACCCGATATTTTCTATATAATTAAATCAGAAATTTTGCGTATAAATCTTTTTATTATTATTTTAAAGGTGAGAATACGTGCAAGGTAATGTGTATGTATTTATGTGATGAATATAAAATATATTTATTACATAAATGATTACAAATAATTTTACTATTACTCATTATAAAGTATATTCATATAATAATTAATTTTATAGTAGAAATGTTTTTATTAATTATTTTCCATAAAATTATGATTTTATATTATAATATATGAAATGATTATTAGAATTATTATAATAATTATTTTATTTTATTATATGAATTTAATTTATATTAATTAAGTTAATTATTTTAACTAAATTAATAATGTTATATATGCAAGATAAATCGAGATATGGAATCCAAACCCTAATTCTAGGTTTGGAATAAGGAAAGAGAATAATAATATTATTTTATTTCATTACTATAAATATGTCTTCAGATGTATATAATGATAATTTGTGAAACAATTTTGATGGAACGGTAGAAAACCCTAATTTTGAATTTTGATCAAGGAATGAGAATAATAATATAATATTAATATATTTTGATTTTTCAGTGCTATAAATATGTATGTTATGTGTGTAAGGTTAATTTGGAGAGCAATTTCATTATACCCTGATAAAACCCTAGTTTTGAAGTTAAACGAGACTTTAAAATCTGTCTAGTAATTATGTTATGTGATTAATGACATTTATTATAAATATTATTTTTATTTCAGTGCCATAAATATGCACTGTATATGTGTGGACTGTTAATGGTCGATCAATTATATTGCATCATGATTAAACCCTAATATTAATTTGTCTAACCCTACTGTAAAACTCAAATGGGAGATCCAAAACTGTGTAATGATTGTGTGATGTGATTTATGTCGCGTAATATAGAAATTAAAGTTAATTAGGAAAACTCTAATTATTATTTAGGAAACCTAATTAATTAAACATCCTAATTACAAATTTATAACCCTAATTATTATTTTGGAAACCCTAATTGCAAATTGATAACCCTAATTGATAGTTTTAAATGCCAAAACAAAAACCCTAATTGTTAATTATAAATCCTAATTGCTAATTTGGCACGCTTAATGATAATTAGTAAAACATAAACCTAATTATCAAGTCTATGTAATTAGGAAACCTAATTAATTAAGAAACCTAATTAATTAAGAAACCTTAATTTTGTATTTTTAGAAACTAAAATTTTATTTTTACAAACCCTAATTAGAAATTTTACAATTTTTGTGTTAAACCTTAGGGTCAAACCCTAAGGGTTTGCTATGTTATGACTTTGCCATTAAAATCATAAGGCTAATAACTATTATACCCCTTTTGTATAACTGATGTTTACTTGTAAATATAGCAAAGTTAGGGTTGTTCAAGCACTCTCACTAACCCCATGTGACATAATTCAATGGAAATCAGCAGAATATCTCAGCTAATTTCATTACAAGTCATATATATAACATTTGAGAGAAAAAAGTTCACCTTTAAGTCCCATTTGTGCACTTACACTCAACCTAGACTATTCTCTCTCTAACCCACGAATTTCTATTGCATACCAGTTCCAAAACACAGCCCCACTACTGCTCATAACCAATCAAGAGCCTAGAATCAAGAATTGATCATGAGAGGTATAAAACCTAAGCCAAAAATCTGATCTTGTTCATCATGTTAGATGTTATGATCTTGTGTTTTAATATGTTGTATGATGTGTAAATAAGTTATCTAGGTTGGTATTTGATAGATCCATAACATCTAAATACACAAAATTGGTGTTTCTAAAAAAATCTGGGAAAATTTCTTTCTATGGTCTGACAATGAATGTCAGAGGCTATAAATCTTTTTTTTTTGTTTATGTTTTTGGTTGTTTTAATGTTTGTACTTGTAGTATGTTAGGAGATCTTTGATCTGGAACTGGATTCATGTATAAATTATGTGTACATCACAAGTTATTAGTGGTCAAAGGTCGTTGACCGGCCATGACCAAACTAATCTAGGTAATCCATTTTGTTATCCAGAAACGTCTGACAAGATTTTCTATGGCTTTAATCTTGCTTCTGTTTGATGTTTTGTTCTTGTTGTGGTAATAAAGTTGTTGTCTGGTAGGTTAACTTTATATGCATGCCTTTAGATCTAGACCTGGCAAAAGAGGCCCAGTTCGCTTGGTCAGGCTTTTTTGCCATCATGGTAAGGCGTTGAGCTTGAGCTTGTTTAGCCCATGAAAATGCGAGCATTTTTGGCTACTACGGGTGGTCTCCTACCAAATTGACCACCATGCTTATTATTTTTTTATTTTTTATTTTTACAAAATTTTGATACTTGTGGGTTATGAGGCTTGAACACAAGACTTGTAAATAAATAAATAAGAGTTCAAACCCTTTGAAAGTTATATTGATTAGCAACACCCACCATTTACAATTGATTATATAGTAGAAATAAAAAAAATTTAGTAGAATTAAGGTTGGAGCAATTTATTTTGTTGTTATATCAAATGATAATAATCAACACTACATTATGTAATTATAATTATAATGTTGTCCACGTCAGGGATATATGTAATAATGTGCACTTGAAGGCCAAATCATAGCATCTAAGCATGCATGCCAGTATTGAAATATATGAACTACTTTTGTTATTTCATGCATGCCAGCACTTGAAGGCCAAATTATAATTATACTGAACTTCTTTTGTTATTTCATAAAATTGAAATCAATTTTAGTTAAAATTTGGTCTCAATCCTAATTTCAAAGTTTAAGATTGAATTATCAAACATAGCAACTTAACATGCATCACATTGAATTATCAATAGAATTATTATATGAAGTTATGAATAAGTAGAATTATTGTTTATATTAAGCGGACAATGTTTATATGTATTAGAATTATTGTTTAATATAAATTATTTTATTATTTTTAATATTTATTATTATTACTATTTTTGGTGTAGCAAAATTTTGTAAAAAAAAAATAGGGAAGAAGCACTCATGGGCCGGCTTTAGGACCAACCCGACCCAGTGCCTCATATTTTCAAATTTCCGCCAAAATCCAGCCTTGGCCCATCCTCGCCATTAGCTACTTGCATGTAGCAGCCCGCCTACACTACTCACTGCTTTTCCACCTCTATTTACATCATTAAAACAACACATATGTTAGATGAAGTGGATGGTCAAAGTAGACCATCCGGTAACGATTTCTGATTTCTGAAATTTCCAAAAATGGTATGAACAAGTTTTCTGACCACGTTTGACCACCGGAAATCTAGCGATTGTGTTATTGTTTTGTTGATGTTTTGTAATAGATCTCTTAAGTTATGTGTTGTCTATACACTAAAGTCATTAGATCATAATAATATTATAAGACTTGCATGTAGTGGAAGCCCAAAGTAAGACCCACGATCTGTTCTTCATTTTGGGTAACCCAGAAATGAAGAACTGCTTCTGACAGCCATTTTGATGGCTTAGATCTCTCGTTAGTTTAATGCTCTAGCCATGAAATTAATTGATAATGGTAGTATTGCATTTATACTACAATCCAAACATTTTAGACTGACCAAAATACCTTTGGATCATGGAACAATTTATGGTCAAACGTGACACCTTGATCACTGACATGAATGTTCTGGGTTTGATGAAGAACACGAAGAACACCTATAAATGACAGTCCACATCAAGCTATAAAGCGATCTTAAATGACGCTTTATTTCTTAAATTAGTTATTTTTATTAAATAAATAGAAAATTTAGTTTTTAATTATTTAAATTACAAAATAAATTATTAAAAATTATTTTAAGGTTTGAAAATTATTTTTGAATTATTTTTAATATATTTCATAAATATTTAATATTTTTGGAATATTAGAGGTATTTAATTTATTTAATTATAATATTAAATAAATTATTTAAAAATAATTTTAATACATGAAAAATCATTTAAAATTATATTATGGTATATGAAAATTTTAAGTTATTTTTAATAACTTTTAATATTTTGTGATAAATTTCATTAATAAATTTAAATTAATGATATTTAAGTTATTTAATAAATGTAATAAATAAATTATGAAAAATAGAATTAATGATTTAAAATTATATAAAAATGATTTAACTTTTGATATTTTGTCATGAAAAATACTAATTATTTAATATTAATGATATTAGATTTATTTAATAATTATATTAAATAAATTATTTAAAAATGATTTTATATTATAAAATTCATTTTAAATAAAAAATAAAGTGTTTAAAGATATTTTAAGTTATAAAATATAACTTTTAATATTTAAAGGATAATTTCATTAATAATTTAATATTAATGATATTAATTTATTATTGGATTTATTTAATAATTATATTAAATAAATAGTTTTAAAATGGTTTTATTAATTTAAAATCATTTAAAAAGGATATAAATGAATTAAAAATATTTTAAGTTATAATTAATGACTTTTAATATTTTGATAGATAATGCATTAATATTTTAATATTAATGATAATTATTTAAAAATGATTTTAATTGTTTTAAAAATCATTTAAGGGTAATATTAGTACTTTAAAAATACTTTGAGTTATTATAAATAACTTTAATATTTTGGCAATGGTTTCATTAATAGTTTAATATTAATTAAATGTTAATGATAATAGAATTGTTTAATATTTAAATCATTTAATAATGATTCCGGTGTTTGAAAATTTATGATAAATTATAATAAATGTTTAAAAATTATTATAAGTCATTTAAAAATAATATGACTGATACTTACAGATATTGAACTTCAGAATAGAGTCTTAGGCTCGATAATTATCCGATAAAGCCGTCGGTACACTGACATGTTTCAGAGATCGATTTGGACTTAGATAATTTTGATTGTGTTAATGTTTATTTGTGATGCAGTGACTGTTGAATATGTGTGACAATGTGATTAAGTTATGTGTTGACTGCAATAAGCAGTGTTATGTGTTATAGTATGTTATTCTAATCGAATGAATGATCTTACTAATGATAGGTTTCGGTATAAAAGATAAAACTAATTTGCGTATTGTAAGCAGCAGACCAGGCAGGTATCCTACCTTTGCATTTTCTTTATGCAATGGACATGAGTAAGAAAGTTTCAGAATTATATTATTATTATACCAGATTATTAACCCTATTGTTATATATGTTATATCTGATCATTGTTTATCAACATGATATTATATTATATAATTCAGATATATATTCTGTTCGTTAATTTCTAAAAATGGTTATACAAGTGACCTCACTTGGATAATCATTGTATTTAAACACATGTTGATATATATATATATATATATATATATATATATATACACACACACACACCTATTGATCCCCCGTATGTATACATTAAGTAAAAGCTGTCTAAGCTATTTGACCAGCTAGACACAAATTTAGAAATATCGTTGAATATGATAAAACCTTTTTGTATCCAATCAAATTGTTTTGGTTCAGATTTTATGACTAAGTATGAACATCCCGAACAAGGGAAAACTTTTATGCACCTAAGGCGGAACAGAGTGAACGATAATATCGTTCTTGCATGTAGTATTGATCAATACAGGGCCCATGGGATGTACACCTTCGCGCCCGTAAGTTATGGCGATTTGCAGATGAAGTTCTGCTAAACCTATTCGAAAATTGAAAACAATGTTCATAGTATGTCAACTAAACCTCATTTTATAGTTAATACGTAGTTTCAAAAATTTGAGATAAAATTATTATGTTATGATTATCGGTTCAGTTTACTCCATAATTATTGATTTGTTGTAGAAGTGATGTACAAAGAAAATATTTAATTCTTTCAGCTGATTATATGTATAATTGTTATTATTTGCTGGGCACCCAAATGCTCATTCTTGCTTTAAATTTAAATGTTTTCAGTTAAGCGTGATCAACCTGATGGTTCAGACAAGAACAAGCGAAAAAAAATCAAACATAATATGTTAAATGGTATCTTTTGTAATAGTTAGACAATATTTTAGATCATGATATATATTATCTGTCATGTAATGTATTATAGTAAAGGTTACGTACTTGGGATTAGACTCTGATAAATGTAAGTTAAGTTTGATATTTATGTTATTGTTATTATTATTAGTATTATTTCTGCTCATAGAAATGGTATCGTAAAGCACTGAGTTCGGGTGTCAAGTACCTGAATTTGGGGGCGTTACAGTGAATTCCTGCTGTAATTTCTATTTCTAGGCATGTCCAATTCACCCAAAAATCTCCAGAAATGAAAACTATATTTATTCCGCAATCTAGATTAAGAGAAGAGCTAAAAATAATAATGAATGCTCAAAACCCTCACTAGAGTAGTCTAAAACCTAAGAACAGTAATGAATGATAAAAAAAACTCATCATAAACACGTCTCTGGTGCTAACCATATCGTCTCAGATGAGCAAAACACGCTCAAATTTAAATTACAAAAATCAACAATTTTAACAGAATAAGACTGACGCGGCCGCGCGGCAGAGCAGCATTGTAGTGCAATTCGGGCGAGTGCATGGCGTGGGCGCGCCATGGTCATTCCTTGTTGAAGTGTGGCCGCACGATGGTGTAATTATGCCTCTATATTCCTATGGCGTGGGTGCTGCCAGTATAGCTTTTTAGCGGCAATGATCAGGCTATCAACAATGCACTCTTAACCTTCTCATTGTCTTTTTGATGTTGCTGCTTTTTGTTGCTTCTTTTTTCATTCTACTACCTCAGTGATCTTCCTCCTCAGTTGATCTAGTGCAGTTATAATCTTCACTCTTGCTCAAGTCCACCTTGCCATGTTCTTGCTAGCTTATTACCACTCCATGCTATTCCATGTCATTTCATGCTTTAAGTTGCAAAAAGGGGTTCCAACTACATAAACTGCAAAACAAACATAAAACGCAAACAAAACATAATAAAACTACTTAAGTTGAGCATAATTCTCGTGAGTTAGTAACCAATAAGTAGGTATAAAACCTAATTATCAGTGTGGGCAGGAGGGACATATCTGTCCTAACTGCCCCAATCCTAGTATGAACATTGGGTGTTTTCTGTGTGGATTGACGAAACATAAGGTAATGGACTTTCTGAATAGGAGAATGGATGTAGGAAGCATGAATATAGGGAAAGGCAGCGGAACACTGGCGATAATGGGACCAACTTCAATAAGCAAACCAACAAAATCAACCGCAAGAGTCTTCAACATGACGGTTCAGGATACTATAACAGCCGAGGATGGAACTCCATGTATTATTCGAATAAATTTTATTTTCTTATATATGGTTTTCCTATATATATTAAATTATTTTATAAAGAAATTTTGAAGGAGGAATTTGAGTTCTATTAGAAATCAAATTTCCATTTAATTAGATAGACAAGCTTTATGCTGAATAGTTAAAGATCAGTTCGATCGAATATGATCGAGATCTACTTGCAATAATTGTGTATACTATTTACCCTAGTATCCATAAGTTTTGAAATGGTGATTCCGAGGACAGAATCCTTATAAGGGAGGGTGAATGTAATAACCCAATATTTTTAGTATAATTAAATAAGAAATTTTACATATAATTTTTTTTTGAATCAATGGTGGGAATAAGTGCAAGGTAAAGTGTATGTATATATGTGATAAATAGAAATTTATTTATTACATGAATAATTGCAAATAATTTTTTTTAAAGGAATTATTGATCATTATAAATTATATTTTTAAAATAAATTAATTTTGAAGTAAAATTATTTATTATTATTTTCCAGGAAAATAGGATTATTGTATATATGATATGTTTATTAGGATTATTGTAAAAATTATTTTATTATATTAGTTAAGTTAATAATTTTAACTTAATTAATAATGGTATATAAGAAAGTTATGTCGGATATGGATTCAAGACCCTAATTCTGGATTTTGAATATGGAATGAGAATATTAATTGTGACTCCCCCAAAATAGGTATACATCACCCATTCTGAGTTTCCAAATACATGGTACAGTAACAACTATAATTTCATTAATACAATTATCATGCAAAATACGACAACACATAAACTGTGAGTTTAAATACAAATATTGTCTTCTAGACAATATCCACACTCAGATAAAGTCCTCATTACAATTATTGACACACTATTTTACAAAAATAGTGAGGATTGCTAAAACAATTGTCTAGGACCATCACTCTATACCCCGACTGGTTCCTGCTATATTCTCGCTTCCTGAGAAGAAAAATAGAACAAAAAGGAAAAGGTGTGAGCTCAACTAGCCCAGTAAAGAATATTATGACTAAGATAATGAACAATAAATTATCGTTAGCCTTCAATAAATCAGATAAAATATAATGGACAACAAGTTTTAGATCAATATTCGCAGCGAAAATAATAATTCACTAGAAGAGTTAAGTAGAGAATGAAATCTACTATCATCTATGAATTTAAAAGTTCATCATCAATATTTTATCCTTGTAACATCAATTAATATACATCTTGCATCAAATATTCATTTTTGCACTACGGGCCAAAGATATTCATTTGTATCACCAGTTGGTCATGTTCATCTCAACACCAGTTCTTCTTTACACTACGAGCCAAAGATATTCATCACACAATCATTCATCTTTGCACTACATGCCATGTCCTTATCATATAAATCAATAATTAATTATTCACAAATAATATTACAGAATCACAATTTATGACAACCATGTCGTTCCCAGGAAAGAGGGGGCTTTCTGATTAGGATTTCTCCTTACTGACGCGCAATTAGGTGACCAAACCCCTTTCGTAGATAGAACTTCCTTAGACATTGTCAATAATGCTATCTAATAATATTATTAAAATAATATGAATTATTGATCTGATAATGGGAAATATTGTGCAATGATAATTATTGAAACAACAAAAATATAACATATCAACGCAACAATTATTGAATCAATAAAATAAAATATTGAACATTAATTACCGTCAGAATAATTATCGAGTAGTGTCTTCACGTAAAATCAATAATTCAAAAATACTGCAATACCGTAGTGCTACTTTGTGCAACCACGCCAGACATCGTATTTTAACCACCAGGTAATCCAACAGTGTTAACGGTAACAATTACGTCATTATTTATAAAAACTCAAACTTGTCGTTTTCTTCATCTGAAAGTTATTCTGTTATGGGGCCCATAAATAGCTATGCCTTCGTACGAATATTCCCCGACAACAAGAATATTCCACGACCAAACGAATATTCCCGACAAAAATGAATATTTTATAACCACTTGCTTATTTTGTAAAATTTGCACATTTCACCAATAACCAAAGCATTATATCAAATTAATTCCGTATTATTTCAAGATAATGAATAGAGGAAATTCAATTTTATTTATAATAAGTTGGGGTCTTACAACCTCCCCTCCTTATGAAATTTCGTCCTCAAAATTGACGTACATACCTAGTGTTTTGAAAAGGTGAGGGTACCTCGCTTTCATTTCCGATTCCAACTCCCAGGTCATTTCCTCCATAGCATGGTTCTTCCACAAAACCTTAACTTGTGGTATAACATTTGTTCGTAGGACATGCTTTTTCCTATCCAAGATCTTGGCAGGTACCTCCTCGTACGTTAAATCTTCGGCTATCTCGTCTGGTTCTAACGCAATAATGTGGTTCGGATCTTTCACATATTTACGAAGCATAGATATATGAAAAACATTATGAACACGAGACATGCTTGGAGGTAATGTGAGTCTATAGGCCACATTTCCTATTCGGTCAAGAATCTCAAATGGACCAACAAATCGTGGATTGAGCTTTCCTCTCTTCCCGAATCTTGTAACTCCCTTCCATGGAGTAATATGTAACAGTACATGTTCTCTAATATAAAATTCCACGTCCTTTCGATGAAGATCAACATAACTCTTTTGTCGATCTTGTGAGGTCTTTATACGTTGCTGGATTATTTGAATCTTTTCTATAGTTATGCGTACTAACTCTGGTCCCAACAACGTTGCTTCACCCACCTCGTCCCAACATACCGGAGAGCGACACTTTCGTCCATATAATGCCTCGAATGGAGCAATGCCTATACTTTTTAATAACTGTTGTTGTAGGAGAATTCCACCAATGGCAAGTACTTATCCCAATTTCCTTTGAAATCTAGGACACAGAGTCTTAATAGATCTTCAAGGGTTTGAATAGTCCTTTCCGATTTCCCATCCGTTTGAGGATGGTATGCTGAACTGAATCATAAATCCGTGCCCATAGCTTTTTGCAAGCTAACCCAAAATCGTGAAGTGAATCTTGGGTCACGATCTGAAACTATGGATACTGGAATGCCATGTAATCTCATAATCTCATTCACGTATATACGAGCAAGACATTTAAGGGAATAAGTCTCCCGTATAGGCAAGAAATGAGCAGACTTGGTTAATCTATCAACAATAACCCAAATCACATCTAAACCTTGAGAAACCTTGGGAAGACCCGTAACAAAATCTATAGTAATGTGTTCCCACTTCCATTTTGGAATCTCAAGTGGTTGCAATGGACCCTTTGGCACTTGATGCTCCGCCTTTACACGTTGACAGGTTAAACACCTCAAGATAAACTCCGCGATCTCTCTCTTCATATTGCTCCACCAAAATGTATGTCAAAGATCATGATATATTTTGGTACTCCCAGGATGGATTGCAAATGGTGTGTTGTGTGCCTCCATCATGATTCTATGCTTCAAGTTAAAATCGTTAGGAATGCAAAGTCTGGAGTTAACTCGAAGTATTCTTTCCTTATCGATTCTTGCTTCTGGAATAACACCTTCTTGTACTTTCTTCTTCATACTTATCATCTCTGGGTCTGTGGCTTGAGTAGCTTTAACTTTATCGATTAAATTCGGTTCTACTCGTATGTTTGATATCATCACGTGGGTACTTAGAGCCTTTAACTTTATCTCCATCCTTTGTAAGTCATACAAAATGGGTCTTTGTGTTAACAATATCGCACTCATACCCGCATACGATCTTCTACTCAATGCGTCAGCAACAACATTTGCTTTTCTAGGATGATATTGAATGTTATGGACGTAATCTTTCAACAGCTCGAGCCAACGTCGTTGTCGTGTGTTGAGTTCTTTTTGGGTGAAGAAATATTTGAGGCTTTTATGATCCGTATAAATCTCCACTTTCTCCCCATACAGGTAGTTTCTCCAGATTTTCAACGCAAAAACGGCTGCTGCCAACTCTAGATCATGAGTAGGATAATTCCTCTCATATTCTTTGAGTTTTCGCGAGGCATAGGATATAACTTTCCCATGTTACATGAGAACACATCCTAACCCTTTGCCTGAAGCATCGCTGTAGATAACAAATCCATTAAAACCAGATGATATTGTTAGAACAGGTGCTGAAATGAGTCTCCTCTTGAGCTCTTGGAAACACTTCTTATATTCTTCGCTCCATATGAATTTTTCATCTTTCTGAGTCAGCTGAGTTAACGGAGTAGCGATTCGAGAAAATCCTTCCACGAATCTCCGATAATAACCAGCTAAGCCCAAAAATCTACGCACTTCGATCACCGACTTCGATTTCTCCCACCTTTGTATTGCTTCAATCTTTGTTGGGTCAACGGATACTCTATGTTTTGAAACCACGTGCCCAAGGAATGCTACTTCTTCAAGCCAAATCTTGCATTTCTCAGCTTGGCATATAGCTTGTTGTCACAAAGCCTTTGAAGTACCAGCTTCAAATGGTGCTCATGATCTTCACAACTTTTGGAATAGATGAGGATGTCATCAATAAAGAGAACAACGAACTAATCCAAATATTCCTTGAATACACGGTTTATCATATCCATGAAAGCAGCAGGAGAATTAGTCAATCCAAAAGACATGACTAAAAATTCATAATGCCCGTACCGAGTTCTGAAGGCAGTCTTTGGAATATCCTCAGTTTTAGCTGATGATATCCAGAACGAAAATCGATCTTTGAAAAGAATTGTGCTCCTTGCAACTGGTCGAATAGGTCATCAATGCGAGGTAGGGGATACCTATTCTTGATGGTGACATGGTTCAATTCTCGGTAGTCAATACAAAGTCCCATACTCTCTTCTTTCTTCTTTACGAATAAAACAGGAGCACCCCAAGGAGATATACTAGGACGAATGAAACCGATGTCTAACAATTCCTGTAGTTGGACTTTTAACTCTTGAAGTTCAATAGGAGCCATTCGATATGGGGTTTTAGAAATGGGCTTTGTACCCAGTTCAAGATCAATAAATTATTCAACTTCACATTTTGGGGGTAAACCAGGAAGTTCTTCAAGAAATATGTCAGGAAATTAACTAACAACCGAAATATTATTCAAATCTGACGTGTTTTTGTTCAAGTCCATAACATGGGCTAAGAAAGCTTTACATCCATTTTTTAATAAACGAATGGATTTATGGCTTGATATGACAGTGATTGACTTTAGTGGTTTGGTTGCTTGAATTCACATAACAGGTTGGTTAGGAATATGAAAACTAACAACCTTATAAAAACAATCAATTTTAGCATAATGAGTGGTTAACAATCAATCCCTAAAATTACATCAAATGCAAGTATCTTTAAAGAGATAAGATCAACATGTAATGTGATGGTGCCAACATGGATCAAACAAGATTTATAAACAGTTGATGTAATGAAAGTTTCTCCTAACGAAGTCTCCACAGATAATTTAAAGTCTAATTTCTCCGGAGTCAAGTTTAAACATTGAGCACAAGTAGGAGAGATAAAAGAATGGGTAGAACCGGTATCTAGTAAGGTATAAACTTCGTAAGAGTTTAAGATTAGCTTACCCGTGATCACCTCGTTTGGGTTTCTCGCATTTTGGCCAATCACGAAAAACGCCCTCCCTTGAACCACCGACTTTATTTTGTCCGTAGTCGCCTTTGGTGTCGCCGTCCTAGCTCAACTTGACTTCGCTACCGGATAAAACCGGGCTATATGACCATCTTTTCCACAACTAAAACACACATTGGAAGGCTGTGAACATTTTGGACTTATGTGTCCTTCCTTTCCGCATCTATAGCATCTAACTGGCGGTCGTTCTCCTCCCTTAGAATTTGTTGTTGGTGCTGGTGCCGCTGCTGATGTCTTCCCATCATTGTTGAATCTCCTCTTTTTGAAATTTCCGCTTGACTCATCTCTCCTATTATCATGGCCACAATTACCACCCGAGTGGTTACCGCTTTTGTCCGTATTTTTCCCTCCTCGCTAGTTAACATCGCTTCGATGACTTCTATCATCGGTATGACCCTGGTTGTGGTCCCTCGGTTGAATATACTCATTATCTTGCTCTAATAATTGAGCCCTGTTGACAACATCTGAATATAGAGAAAATTTGTGAGAGATAAGGTATTGACAAATCTCGGGTTTTAGACCTCTCAGAAACATCCGCGACATACGTTCCTCATTCTCTACCAAATGAGGTGCAAACCTGGATAACTCCACGAACTTCGCCTCGTACTGGGACACCGTCATGTTGTTCTGTTCTAGTCTAATAAACTCTACCTCCTTCATATGACGAATACTTTCAGGAAAGTACTTGTCATTGAAAAGTTTTTGAAATCTTTCCCAAGACATGTTGAGTGCAGCTGGCTGGGTACGCTTCACAGATTCCCACCAGTAATCTGCCTCTCCACGGAACATAAAGGTGGCGAATGGAACCTTCTATTCTTCCGTGCATCCCAAGACATCGAATATCTTGGTAATTTGCTTGACCCACGTTTCTGCCTTAATCGGATCCGGTTTTCCTCAGAAATCCGGTGGTCCCAACTCCTTGAACTGCTTGATTGTGACAAACTGAGCGTTACTATCATTTCCACCCATATTTTGTACACGAGTCTCCCTCGTCTGATTTCACATGAACTGCAAAAAGATTCTAAACATCCCATCAGTCATCGTTTGCTCGGTAGTGTTGTTTACAGGAGGAATATTATCTTCCTGTTACACGTTCTCCTGGTTGGTGATTGAAGGTTGTTTCATGGTCTCATACACTCCATTATTAACGTTCTCAACTGCCATTCTTAAAAACTGCCATAAAACAAGGTTTAATTAAACAAATTAATATATCACATAATATCCCTATATTTTGACCGACCAACAAATAAGCTTAGGTAGGACAAACTAGTGAAGGATTTACTCGTCTCTCCCCTCCTAGTTCTATTCCCCAATCTCCGCCAGAGACCATATCTCTAAGCTCTGATACCAACTGTGACGCCCCCAAAATAGGTATACATCACCCATTCTGAGTCACCAAATACATGGTACAGAAACAACTACAATTTCATTAATAAAATTGTCGTGCAAAATACGACAACATATAAACTGTGAGCTTAAATACAAATATTGTCTTCTAGACAATATCCACACTCAGATAAAGTCCTCATTACAATTATTGACACACTATTTTACAAAAATAGTGAGGACTGCTAAAATAACTGTCTAGGACCATCACTTTATACCCCGACTGGTTCCTGCTATATTCTCGCTTCCTGAGAAGAAAAATGGAACAAAAAGGAAAAGGGGTGAGCTCAACTAGCCCAGTAAAGAATATTATGACTAAGATAATGAACACCAAATTATCGTTAGCCTTTAACAAATCAGATGAAATATAATGGACAACAAGTTTTAGATCCATATTCGTAGAGAAAATAATAATTCATTAGAAGAGTTAAGTAGAGAATGAATTCTACTATCATTTTTGAATTTAAAAGTCCATCATCAATATTTATCCATGTAACATCAATCAATATACAGCTTGCATCAAATATTCATCTTTGCACTACGATCCAAAGATATTCATTTGTATTACTAATTGGTCATGTTCATCTCAACACCTATTCATCTTTACATTAAATGCCAAAGATATTCATCAGGTAATCATTCATCTTTGCACTACATGCCAAAGATATTCATCAAGTATCACCAGTAAGGACTGAGGATGATGAAAAATATTTTAAAGAACGAATCCAGTAAGATAAAAGAACAAAGATTAGAGATTTGTACTTTAGATAATTCTAGTTTAAAAATACTCCACAATGGAGTAAAATTCAAGAATGAAGATCAAAACATGGATACAATCAAAGTTAGTAACCATAATAGACATCTGGGACAAAGAAGAGAAAATTTCATTTTTTGGTGAATAGTACCGTATTTGTGAATAGTGCCATATACGTGAATAGCCGTATACGTGAATAGTAATCCCAACACAAAAAGGTAGAAATTTCATAATAAAATTCATATCAATATTTCAGCATAATGATATTGAAGAAAATAATATCATTTTCGAAGGAAATAACATCCCTTACCTCAAAAGAACAGTACTTCTGACCAGAATAATGGATGAAATGTTGAAAGAAACTTGCACTGAATAGCAACTCTCAAAGTATCTAAATACTCACAAAAATACGCTTGATAATATAGAGAGAGAAAGCTTATGTTTCTAGTCTGATTTTCAATTCTAAATTAAACATCTATTTATAGGAAAATGATAGAACGCCAAAATAGACTAACCTGTTACCTGATGGCTTTACTTGTTACTGTTCTGTCCATAACTTTTGAAATAAAATTTCAGCACATTTCTCACCAACCAGAAGTGGGGCCCACCCATTCTAGAAATTTCCAAAATATATTACCATTTAAACAATAATCAGAAACTTCAATAATTCATAATAAATAGCCCTTTTACAGAAAAATACGAATTTTATGTCCGTTCTATAGGAAATCAAATTCTCTACAACTTTGTAGATTTAAGTTTTTCTAAATTCCAAACGATAAAATGCCTGAAATTCACATACGAACGATTTTTAATACCTTTATTTGGACAAAATACTGATAAAACACCTCAGCATTAATTCCTTCATTTATATCCACACAAAATAAATATTTTTATATCCATCATTTATGTCCACATAAAATAAATATTTTCTTATCATATAAATCAATAATTAATTATTCATAAATAATATTACAGAATCACAATTTATGACAACCATGTCGTTCCCAGGAAAGAGGGGGCTTTCCGATTAGGATTTCTCCTTACTAGCGCGCAATTAGGTGACCAAACCCCTTTCCTAGATAGAACTTTCTTAGGCATTGCCAATAATGCTATCTAATAATATTATTAAAATAATATGAATTATTGATTTGATAATGGGAAATATTGTGCAATGACAATTATTGAAACAACAATAATATAACATATGAACGCAACAATTATTGAATCAATAGAATAAAATATTGAACAGTAATTACTGTAACAATTATTGAGTAGTGTCTTCTTACGTAAGAATCAATAATTCAAAAATACTATGCAATACCGTGTGCTGTTGTGCAACCACGCATATTACTGTATTTAAACCACCAGGTAATCCAACAGTGTTAACAATAATAATTACACCGTTATTTATAAAAACTCAAACTTGTCATTTTCTTCATCCGACAGTTATTCTGTTATGGGACCCACAAATGGTTGCGCCGTCATATAAATATTTTCCGACAACAAGAATATTCCATGAGCAAATGAATATTTCCCGACAAAAATGAATATTTTATAATCACTTGCTTATTTTGCAAAATTTGCTCATTTTACCCATAACCAAAGCATTATATCAAATTAATTCCTTATTATTTCAAGATAATGAATAGAGGAAAATCAGTTTTATTTATAATAAGTTGGGGTCTTACATTAATATTAATATATTTTAGTACTATAAATATGTACTGTATGTGTAGACTGATAATGGTTGGTCAATTATGGTGCAATATTAGAAAACCCTGGTATTAAATTGATAAACCCTAGTTCAAAAGTCAAATTCGAGTTCAAGAATGTTTAATGATTATGTTATATGATTAATGACAAGTATTAAATTATAACCCTAATTAGAAAAAACCTTAATTACTAAATTAGGAACCCTAATTTGCTAATTGGAAACCTTAATCGCTAAATTATAGAGCTTAATATTAATTAGTACACCTAAACCTAATGTACAAGTCCTAAGTGATTAGGAAACCTAATTTAATTAGGGAACCCTAATTCACATTTTTAGAAACTAAAATTTCCTTTTTATCCCTAATTACAAAATCCAAGAAAATGAAATTATAAAACCTTAGGGTTAAACCCTAAGGGTTGGAATGAGATGTCAAGTTTGCCATTAAAATTGGAAGTCAATTGACTAAAATACCCTTCTTGCATTATTTAATAGATAAATTGTAGAACTTGCCATAACTTTAGTTGTTAAACAACTCTAGCCTAGCTATGTGCCTATAAACCAAATATATCAGCCACATTCACCAGCCATATACACTATATTCAAGTGTTATATAAGGACCAAGAGAGAGAAAAGCCACATTCAAGTCTCATTTGTTCACAAACACACCACCAACACACTCTCTCTCTAAACCCACGAATTTCAGTAGTAAATCAGTCCCTTAGCAAGTCCCCACTACCACCAATAGCATATCAAAAGCCTAAAATCAAGATTAAGCAAAGAAAGGTATAAAACCTAATTTAAAAATCTGATCTTGGTTCCTATGTTAAATGTTATGTTTTTATGTTTAATAGTGTTGTATATTATGTTAATAGGTGATCTGGGTTGGTATTTGTTAGATCTATAGGCTTGAATATGAAGTTTTTCAAAATCTTGAAAAGTTTGAAAATGTTGTATGACAACGAATGTCAGACCACATAGATCTCAGTATGTTTATGTTTTTGGTTGTTTAAATGTTTGAACATGTAGTATGTGTTAGGTTTGTAATATTCATGAAAGCAATCAAATTGCACAAAATAAGTGGAAACGTGATAAGATGTGGTTTTAAAAATTTTAGAAACCATATACCCGGATCATCCTTTATGCGCAATTATTAATTAAACAAAAAGATAAAGAACAAGAATCATACCCTTGAAGATTCGAGCTTTCTCAGGTACAAGTTTACTTCCAAATCTTTTTCGCATTCAACTTGAATCCACCGGGTTTGGTTCCTTCCTTTGATCAACGTTATCCACCCAAGTGTTTGGCCTCTAGAGGTGATCCACCAAGGAAGAAGAAAGATTCAAGAAGATGGGTATTTGACAAAACCCTAGTTTTTATATCTCTCATAGAAAAAGGTGTACTCTCCCAACTATTGGAATTATGTCTGTTGTGAAAAAGTTAACAACCACCACCAACCATAATAAGACTCCTCTTATTTATAGATGTAGGCAACCCTCCTTAACAATTAAGGAATTGGGTTTTATTTTAATTAATTAAAATCCTTTAATTAATTTAACCTCCTAATCTTATAAGGAATATATGATAGTACTTTTATTAATTAATTCCCAAACTCATTTAGGAATTAATTAATAATAATAATAATAATAATAATAAGACTCTCTAATTAATTTATATTTAATATTTCCAAAATATTAAATAATAAATATTAAGCTATTTAATTTATTCTATCACCATAGATTAAATTAAATATACTTAACTTATTATTACGATTATGCTATTAACTTCTTAAATAATTATTCTTCCTTTTATGGTGTGACTCTTTAGGTTCTTCATATTAAACTGGTTGTGAACAAATCAATTAGAACAATTCTAATCTTATTTAAATAAATAAATTAAACTATTAATTTATTTAAATAAATAATATTTATTCTACAATAGGGATAAGCTTCCCTAGCAAGTAACAACTTTCCAGATAATATAGATTTCAGCATTAATCATAAAAGAACCTTTGAGTAAATAATTACCGTACAATTCAATCATTCCACCATACAATGTTCCAATTAAATATAAGACATGAAATTACTGTCAAGTCTTATTTTATTTAATTATATGTATTTCGACTCTTAAATGCACAACACCAAATAATGTAAATTAGAAACTTTTTTCTAATTTTATTCTGCGTTGGCCAATGACTACTGGGTTGTCATTTATCGAATCACATAGCACATTTCTCTTCTTTTACTAAAAGTGGTAGATTCTTTATTGATAATGCATTATCTCCACGGACAACTTATTATACCCAAGCATACCCTGTGATATACACTGAGGGTCTTAAGGAATAAGTCAAAGTATAACTCATCATACACAAGATACTATGATGATCTCAAGTCCAAGGATCACTTGTACTACTATTGACAAGCAAGTAAAACTCCATTAGGTATTCCTTAGCGAGCCACGTTCAGTGAACTTATTCTCTAATAAGCACCTACATATTTTCTTTAGTGTCTCAAAACAAATGATCATGAGATCAATCATCCTTATCCAATGAGCAAGCAACGTATGTACCAATCTATCCAGATTCACTAATCCGCAATTTAGTAATCCAACGATTGGGAACTATTTTAGTTTTAAGCTTTCTAAAAATTTAGATCTCATTTGAATGATCATCATCATTATTCTAAAAGCATTGTTTAAAACTATGGGTTTATCACATATTATAAAACAACATCATGTAGATAATTAAAAGCCTTTAATAAATTAATACTTTTTATTAATAAATGAATAAGATTGTTACAAAGTATATGCTTTATCATCAAACATGATTGGCTTGTGTGCATACTAATTTCAATCTCCCACTTGCACTAAAGCTAATCGTCATGGTATCTCATACCTTTCTTCTCTTAGTGATGATTATCCTGTTGTTGGATAAGCTATAGTTAATGGCGGCATTATGTTGATTAAATAAATAAAGTTTCATTATTATTTATTTAATTACTTAGTTATCATTTCCAAATGACAACTCATACCACAACAATCCCATTAAATAAAAACTTCATTATATTAATATGCTTTCATAGTCAAGACTATTTACACTTTGCTTCCATAGCCAAAAGCTATTACATCACTATCCCGCGTTTGGCTTCTACAAAAATTGGGATTTACAAAAGGACTACCCTTTTATTATACAAAAGAGGGTTTTACGTCACTACATATATACCAAAAAGATCTACTGATCTACTAACACTGCCTTATGGCATTCTCATGTTTCTAATTTGCTAAAATCAAAATAATATCTTGACTAATCGTATGTCGAGTCTGCCCTGACTCAATAGAATAACAAGCAATTTTCAGCTTGAAATCCTCGTGAGCATAGTCATGGATGTAAGACATTCGTGCTATCTTCTGGTCTTTTATAACCAGATTCTTTTGAAGCTCTACGGCCTCTTCCTTATAATCCCTAGCCATATCTGTCATCAGCACTTTCTCATCCTGCTCTGACTCAAAATCTTCCTCTGCAGACTCCTTCGCCTCATATAGGGCGGTAATCTCCTCATTCTGTGTCTGCACCATAGTGCGCAGATGCACATTCCAATCAAGCACGACTAGGTACAATGATCACATTGCATCTGGAGGTGTTGACTCCTAAGTAGGTACCACCATATTAATCGATGTTACCTCTATATCCTCCTCCACATCTATCATCATATTCAAGTATGATGTTATTCCCATTATTTCCTCAGAGTAATCTTCCTCGGAATTATACTCCTTTGGATCAGAATCATCAAGAACCACTATTGGTACCTCCGCCATTGGCATAGGTACTATCTCCACTCAGTTCACAGTCTCTTCACTCACCATGTGAATGCCTCTATATATCAAGCTATCGTTTAACATCTACAATAACACATAACATGTTGATTAATACATAATACACAATAGTATAATCACAAATCAGATTTAATTTATTTAGGATTAATTTCCATCTTTTAAATCTTTTGGTACTTAGTTTTCTTAATACCTTATTAACTCATTCGACTCGAATTTACTTTCTTCGGACTTTACCTTCCTTACGAGTTTATTAGCCTAAGGTTCTTTCCCCCCTTAAGTTTTATAACCTAATGCTTTGATACCAACCTGTGATGCCCCCATATTCGGGTATCTTCCAACCCGAAATATGGTGTTACACGGTACTCATATCTATACAATCATTCCATTGAAATCACAACATAATGAATGTATTAACTATCTTCTTATTACAATCATAGTGAAATCCTTTCCCAGGTTCATAAACCGATTACATCATTTGTTGTTCATAAGTATAATACATACAACCATACTAATCTATTACAAGATGTTTAACTATCCATCTTAGCCTTGCCTTTATCTCTCTTAGAATTCTCATTACGCTCGGCTTTAACTGCAATCATATAATTCCTGTAAGAAGTGAGTATAACAAGCTCAACAAGTCTAACAAAGAATAATATCAATACTCCCTTTGTGAATTATATGAAAATCTTCCATAACTGAACAAATAGTCATGAAGTATTACGAAACATTAAAACTTAACAATTCATAATGTCAATTCCCAAAGTATATAATAGTTTAGGAATTTTGAACCAGTCGAAACACCATGAACATTCTCTTTCTGTTTTCATACTTAAAAAGGACATCACAGGACTAAGGCTACACATCCGACATTTCTTATGAGCACTTCTAGGTGATCAGCCTATAGTACTTTATGTTGATCAACATTCATCCGTTAAACATATTTACGTTTAAGATTTGGAAAACTCGCGTGCCCATCGTATAAACGATGAAAAATACTTTTGTTTGTTCATAGACAAACTTACCTTTGAATCCGTACCAAATACTTGGCATAGGATAGCGTTATCATTTCTATATAGAAAGACATGTATACAAATCAATCTATCTCTTACGAATAGTATAGCCGAGTTAAAACTGGCATTGACCCTTTCTTTAAAATCATTCATGAAACTCATTACAATGAATCACAGAAAACTTGGCTAACACGAAGGTTAGACAAGCGTTAAGAAAACTTGACTTTAAGCATCTTCGAATAATTTATTCAACAGTTCTCATTCTTTACAGAACCTGCATGATATATTCACATAACACACTGTAATTAGCTACCACACAATCAACTACATTGTTTCTACCAACTTCTTTCTCTTTTATGTTTTATTTGACTTTATTTCATTAATAAGGTCAATTCAACTTACTACCCTTCATCACGGCTTGTTAAAGTTCTTTACGTTATTAATCGAACTCGATCATCATTGGTGAAGTACCAATGTTGAATACCATTTACGGTTTAATTATTAACACTTCACGTTCTTCGTTTACACACTAATAACTCGTGTTCAATTCTTAAGTTCATCACAATATACACTAGTATATGTAACATAGGAATAGTTTTAGTATGTTTATTAAGTATATAACTTAACTTATAATGGTCTTGAAACTTTGGAGCTTAAACCTAACTAATCCAACATTTCCCAGATTGCACCGCGACGACCCTATATCCAATCTTTATGCATGGCGCCGAGTCTGATACCTAAAGCTCGGTCCGTGCCATGGCACATGGAACTTATTACACTGTGCATGGCGCTGCGGTGCCAGTTTATAGTACCCAAGCTCCACTCTTTAGTAGCTCATTACATCTGTGTATGTAAATGGCAATGAACAACCTGACTAGCTTTATTCATATGGCTACTGCACTCGACTTAGAAAAATTATGCAGACAAAATTTTTAGTAAACTTTCTGGCTTCATAACTTCTTCGTTATAAGCCCAAATTGGTCCATTCAAAAGCCCACAACTCCTATTTTACATATTCTACGCGTTCATATAAGAATTTTACAATTCTGAATTCGTTAACTTAAAATTTACTTCTAAGTTCATTATTAAGCGTTCGTTTAACGTTATTGAGCGTTCAATACTCATTTTCTTTGTTCTAAGTTGGAATTCGATGATTCTTGAGTCCACAACTCTTGAATACCATAACTCATGTGTTGACATTGAAAACCAATGTTTCCAAGTCTCAGGCCAACTTTTGACTACTAATTCGGGATTTCTACGTTTTCGATGTTTAACGTCTACTTCCATAAAATTTGCCATAACTTCGTTACTAGTGTTCTATATGCCAAATAAAATGGAACAACTCCATTGATTTCATATCTACATCCTAACCAAGCAAGATGCACATATTCTAATAGCGATGGTTTTTAATTTGTCCATCAACAACCATGTTCATCATTCAATATTCCCTACGGTTTATACTTACGTATACCCTTACGATTTCTATTTATACATGTCTTATAAAGGTTTTACTCCTTACAAGCCATCCTTATTCTTCCATAAGAGGCATGCTCCACCAATCTATGATTCTTTATAATAAAGAAATCAAAAAGATGGGAAAACTAATATTAATGGAATACTACCTTTCCGTTCCTTACGTTCTTGCTAAACTTCTAATGAAAAGCTTTAAAGTAGGATAACTGCTTGTTTCTAGCTTTTTGTCTCTCTAAATATAAGTTGGACAATCTTTGAAAAACCATCAAATGACCAACATAATCCTTTCTTTTATAAGCAACCAAAAGGAGGGCATTATAGTCAATAAGTAACCTCCTTACTTTTCACTTCTTTGTCACCAAGTAATTTACTTGGTCATCAAGTAGGATACTTTACTTGATCACCAAGTGGCTGGCCGACATGCTCTATGGGTCATCCCCATGAGTTGCCCCATGGGTTTTACCCATTCGGTGACCCATCGGTTCGATCCGTGGTTCGATTTCTTGGATCGGGCTTAATTTAACCTAACATTGGGCCTTGACTTGGGCTTAAATACATAATTCATTGGGCTTGATTACTCAATTACTTTGGCTTGATATAATCCAAATCCAAATGGGATTATACAAAGTCCTAAACTCTAAGTCCATAACATCAATTGTATTCTACACGTATAATTCACGTATTCTCTTCGTATAATACTTGTACGATATTCATATTATACGTCGTAATAAATTCTCATACTATGCTCGTATACTAATTAGTATCATATTCGTATATTGTACGATATGATGCTCAAGCTACAGACCTGGAACTGATGCGTATGAGGAATAAAGTATAAGAAGGTGCTATTTCAGAAGCAAGAATCGATGAAGAAGGAATACTAAGAGTCAAATCTAGACTTTGTGTTCCTAACGACCCTAATTTAAAGTATAACACGCCGTTTGCAATCCATCCTGGGAGTACCAAAATGTATCGTGATCTTCGACATACATTTTGGTGGAGCAATATGAAGAGAGAGATAACGGGGTTTATCTCAAGGTGTCTAACTTGTCAACGAGTCAAGGCGGAGCATCAAATGCCAAAAGATCTATTGCAACCACTTAAAATTCTAGAATGGAAGTGGGAGCACATTACCATGGATTTCGTTACTGGTCTTCCCAAGGTTTCTCAAGGCAAAGATGCAATTTGGGTCATTGTTGATAGATTGACCAAGTCTGCTCATTTTTTACCTATACGAGAAACTTATACACTTGAACGTCTTGCTCGTATGTACATAAATGAGATTGTAAGATTGCATGGTATCCCAGTATCCATAGTTTTTGATCTAGACCCAAGATTCACTTCAAGATTTTGGGTTAGTTTGTAAAAGGCTATGGGCACAGATTTACGATTTAGTTTGGCATATCATACTCAAACAGACGGGCAGTCGAAGAGGACTATTCAAACTCTTGAAGATCTCTTAAGACTCTGTGTCCTTGACTTCAAGGGAAGTTGGGACAAGTTCTTACCATTGGTGGAGTTTTCCTACAACAACAGTTATCAAGAAAGTATTGTCATGGTTCCATTTGAGGCATTGTATGGAAGAAAGTGTCATTCTCCAGTATGCTGGGATGAGGTGGCTGAAGCAACATTGTTGGGACCAAAATTGGTACGTATTACTACGAAAAAGATTCAAATGATCCAACAATGTATAAAAACCTCACAATATCAACAAAAGAGTTATGCTGATCTTCATCGAAAGGATGTGGAATTCAATATTGGAGATCATGTGTTGTTACATGTTTCTCCATGGAAAGGAGTTACGAGATTTGGAAAGAGAGGAAAGCTCAATCCTCGATTCATTGGCCCATTTTTAATCCTTGATCGAGTAGGAACTATGGCCTATAGACTCGCCTTACCGCCAAGTATATCTCGTATTCATAACATTTTTCACATATCTATGTTACGTAAATATGTGAAAGACCCGAACCACATTATTGAATTAGAGCTAGAAGAGATAGCGGAAGATTTAACGTATGAAGAGGTACCTGTTGAAATCTTGGATAAGAAGGAACATATTCTACGCTCTAAGGTTATACCTCAAGTCAAAGTTTTGTGGAGAAACCACGATGTTGAGAAAATGACATGGGAGTTAGAATCTTAAATGAAATCAAGGTATCCTCACCTCTTCGTCATACCAGGTATATACCCTAATTTCTAGGGCAAAATTTCATAAGAAGGGGAGGTTGTAAGACCCCAACTTTTATGAAGAAAGATGAATTTTTCTATAAATATCATTTTTGAATATTATGGTGCTGATTTGTTATAATATTAAAGTTGTGGGTAATATTTATAAATTTTACAAAGTAAGTAAGTTGTTATATAATATTCGATTGGTCAGGGAATATTCATTTTAACAGGGAATATTCGTACGACGACACAATCATTGGTGGACCTTACAACGTAATTATTGTTGGAATGAGAAAATGACAAAAATATCTTTTTATGAAAATAACGGCGGAATTTTTACCGTTAACAACCGATGTTAAAAGTACAGTAATACACATGGTTGCATAGTAGCACACGGTATTGATTATTGATGCTTACGTGAGAAGTCACTTAGTTATACTGAATTATTACTACAGTAATTGTTGCATCATATCTCTCATAGATTCAATTATTATCACAGTATCATCTGCATAATATTTTATATTATTAAATCAATAATTGAGATGACAAGTTATTCATATTATTATTTGTAATATTGACGATGTCTAGAAGTTCTATCAATGAGAGGTTTGGTCACCTAATTGCGCGCCATTAGGGAGAAATCCTTATTGGAAAGCCCCCTCTTTTCTGGGAACGACCTGGTTGTTAAATATTGCGAATTATAATAATTCTGATAAAGGTTGTTAAAAATATTGAGGGAATTTTTATGAAGTATTTGTTGTAAATTTTGTTTATTATATGATCCCCCACCTACTCATTTTTCAAAATAGTATGTGTTATGAGTATAATATATATATATATATATATATATATATATATATATAAATTGATTTTGGTGGGAATCAGGTTTATTCACGGGGGAGGGGAAAGATGACTTGTTCAAGAGGGAGTTAGTATTATTATTATTATTATTATTATTATTATTATTATTATTATTATTATTATTATTATTATATATTATAATAAGTTTTGTTTTTTATGTAAAATAGAATATATTATATTTTATTGGTTGCATAGTGTTGTATAGTGAAAATCAAATTTTTTTCAAATTTAACTAAATACGCCCATAAGTCTTTCTTCACGTGATATCTCAGATTTCTAAATTCAAATAGTATCCCTTCTATTCTCCTATAAATAGGATGCTTAGTTAGAATTGAAAAGCACACCAGAATCAGAGAATTTTTCTTCTATAATATTGAGTGTATTTCTTTCGAGTTTTAGAAAGCTTTGAGCGTAGAAAACAGTGAAAGTTTTCTTCAAGAATATTCCCGCTATACCAGTTGGAATACTCTTCTTTTCAAGGTAAGGGATGTTATTTTTGTTCAATATTTATATGAAATAATATTTTCTTCCATACTCTGTAGTATGTAAGTAATATTATTTCATTTCAGATTTTGAATTCTATACTCATTTGGTTAAAGTTTTAGCTTCTATACTCTATGAAATTAGTAAAATATCCTTAAAATTTGTGTTTCATCCAGTATCTTTTCCTCAAAATATTATTCTAAGCATTCTTGATAAGTTTTAACTTTTTCGTGCTGGAGTACTATTCACGGGTTACTATTCATGACGTACTATTCACTAGGTACTATTCACTCAAGTACTATTCACCCGGGGTACTATTCATGATAAAAATTGATTCGTTTTCGGTCCAAATAATTTTTGGTACAATATTATTCTTGAATTTTACTCCACAAAGCAGTATCATGTTGACATTTTGGACATTATTGAATTTTGGATAAATTAAATTATAAATCTTTAAAAATTTATCCTTTGCTTTCTTTTAATTGAATTCTTATATCATTGTCATCATCCTCATGCTTATATTATGTTTAAAGGCATCTTTGGCCTGTAGTGCATAGATGGACTTGGTATAATTATGACTAGGGATTATTCAGTATAATCATGACCTTAATGTTACAAATGATGTGGTAAAAGTCCTCAATGGCCCGTAGTGCATTGATGGACAGTTGTTGGCATGATCATGACCATTGATGAATACACGAATATCCTTGGCCCGTAGTGCATGGATAATTCGTGGTCGTGATACTAATGAATATCCTTGGCCGTAGTGCAAGGGTGATTCGATGATGTGGATTATTTATTAAGATGAGTCTAAGCGATAAAAGTGATGAAAAACCTTTTAAATTATAGAAGATAGTAGATATCATGCTCTACTTGACTCTTCTAATGGATTGCTTGTTCCGTTGCAGTTAAACTTGATGTTTGTTATATTTTATCAGTTTAACACTGTTGAAAGCTAAGGATAAATTATTCTGCATTATCTTAGTCATAATATTTCTTACGGGGCTAGTTGAGCTCACCCTTTTGCTTTCATTGTTCTCTTCAGGAAATGAGAACGTAAATGGACTAGTCGGAAACGGGAGCGATTCGGTCCGATATTTTGCATTAGTTGTCCTCACTATTCTATGAAATATTGTGATAATAAATATATTGAGGACTCCATTTGATTTTGAATACTGTCTAGAATACAATATTCGTATTAAAACTCTCAGTTTATGTTTTGTCATATTTTACACGACAGTTGTATTATTAAGTTGTATTTGAATTTTGTACCATGTATTTGGCGACTCAAGATGGGTGATGTATACCTATTTTGGGGGCGTCACAATTACAACTACCAGAACCCTTATTACCCTCTAACCCTTTCTTCGGGCAATTTCATGCCATGTGGTCCAACGATCCACAAACAAAACATCCATGATTTTTCTTAGGGCTAGGAAATTTGGGTGATAAATGTCCCTCCTGCCTACAGTTGTAACAAACTGATTTTCCCTTTAAACAGACTCCCAAATGCATCTTTTCGCATGTCTTGCATGCCTCCATCCTACGTTTAGGATCCCCTTGTTTCACCCCAGTATTCCCAGGGTTAAAGATTTTCCTCTTTGGCATACTGCCACTACCACTGGTAACCTCTGCCTTGTTTCCTCCCCCTCCTTTATTCTTGTTCTTTCTTTCCTTGTGGTACTGAGTCAACGCCTCATTACCACTTTCAGCTATAATTGCTTTCTCCAGAATGGTCCCGTAGGAAGAAATTTGGAACACTGAAATCCTATTGTAGAGCCAGGGTTTCAGACCCTGCTCAAACCTATGAGCCTTCCTCTCTTTCATGTCCACTTGATGTGGAGCAAATCTTGTAAATTCATTGAATTTGGCTACATACTGGGGAACTGTTATATCCCCTTGCTTAAGTTCTAAGAACTTAATCTCCATTCGACCTTGCATTCTAGTGGGGAAGTAGTTCTCGAATAATATCTTCTTAAACTGTTTCAATGTAACTGCCTCTGTTCTAGCCCCACCCTGGTGAGCCTCCCACCAGTAGTTGGCCTCCCTTTATATCATGTAAGTCGCAAAAGAAGTCTTTTGCGCCTCACCCCATTTGAAATAACATACGCCTTCTCTATCTCTTTAACCCACGTCTGGGCCTCTAATGGGTCCGTTTTTCCTTTGAACTCCGAATGACCCATACTTTTGAATTCCTTAAAGGTAGTTGTTCTAGCTACCCTAGGTGCTACATGAATTCCATCCCCAACTTGATTAAATGCTGCCATTAATAAATTAACGAACTCTTGCATAGGGTTATTAGGACCCCCCTTGATTATCGTTATGTGACTCACTCTTGGTTACGTTGTCTTCTTCTTGGCGGCATTATGCTGATTAAATAAATAAAGTTTCATTATTATTTATTTAATTACTTAGTTATCATTTCCAAATAACAACTCATACCACAACAAGCACATTAAATAAAAACTTCATTATATTAATATGCTTTCATAGTCAAGACTATTTACAATGTGCTTCTATAGCCGAAAGCTATTACATCACTATCCCGCGATTGGCTTCTGCAAAAATTGGGATTTACAAAAGGACAACCCTTTTATTATACAAAAGAGGGTTTTACGTCACTACATATATACCAAAAAGATCTACTGATCTTGTAACACTGCCTCATGTTTCTGATTTGCTAAAATCGAAATAATATCTCGACTAATCATATGTCGAGTCTTCCCTGACTCAATAGAATAACAAGCAATTTTCAGCTTGAAATCCTCGTGAGTACAGTCATGGATGAAAGACATCCGTGCTATCTTCTAGTCTTTTTCAACCAGTTTCTTTCGAAGCTCTATGGCCTCTTCCTTATAATCCCTAGCCTTATCTGTCATCAGCACTTTCTCATCGTGCTCTGACTCAAAATCTTCCTCTGCAGACTCCTTCGCCTCATATAGGGCGGTAATCTCCTCATTCCGTGTCTGCACCACAGTGCGCAGATGCAGATTTCTATCAAGCATGGCTAGGTACAATGATCTCATTGCATCTGGAGGTGTTGACTCCTGAGTAGGTACAACCATATTAATCAATGTTACCTCCATATCCTCCTCGACATCTATCATCATATTCAAGTATAATGCTATTCCCATTGTTTCCTCGAGTAATCTTCCTCGGAATTGTACTCCTCTTGATCAGAATCTTCCAGAACCACTATCGGTACCTCTGCCACTTGCATAGGTACTATCTCCACTCGGTTCGCAGTCTCTTCACTCACCATATGAATGCCTCTATACATCAAAGCTATCATTTGACATCTACAATAACACATAATATGTTGATTAGTACATAATACACAATAGTATAATCAGAAATCACATTTAATTTATTTAGGATTAATTTCCATCTTTTAAATCTTTCGGTACTGAGTTTTCACAATACCTTATTAACTCATTCGACTTGAATTTACTTTCTTCGGACTTTACCTTCCTTACGAGGTTTTTAGCCTAAGGTTCTTTCCCCCCTTAAGTTTTATAACCTAATGCTTTGACACCAATCTGTGATGCCCCCAAATTCAGGTATCTTCCAACCCGACATATGGTGCTACAAGGTACTCATAACTATACAATCATTCCATTAAAATCACAACATAATGAATGTATTAACTATCATCTTATTACAATCATAGTGAAATCCTTTCCCAGGTTCATATACCGATTACATCATTTGCTGATCGTAAGTATAATACACACAACCATACTAATCTATTATAAGATGTTTAACTATCCATCTTAGCCTTGCCTTTATCTCTCTTAGAATTCTTATTACGCTCGGCTTTAACTGCAATCATATATTTCACGCAAGAAGTGAGCATAACAAGCTCAGCAAGTCTAACAAAGAATAATATCAATACTCCCTTTGTGAATTATATGACAATCTTCCATAATTGAACAAATAGTAATGAAGTATTACGAAACATTAAGACTTAACAATTTATAATATCAATTCCCAAAGTATATAATAGTTTAGGAATTCTGAACCGGTCGAAAGACCATGAACAGTCTCTTTCTGTTTTCATACTTAAAAAGGACATCACAGGACTAAGGATACACATCCGACATTTCTTACGAGCACTTCTAGGTGATCAGCCTATAGTACTCTATGTTGATGAACATTCATCCGTTAAACGTATTTACGTTTAAGATTTGGAAAACTCGCGTGCCCATCGTATAAACGATGAAAAATACTTTTGTTTGTTCATAGACAAACTTACCTTTGAATCCGTACCAAATACTTGGCATAGGATAGCGTTATCATTTCTATATAGAAAGACATGTATACAAATCAATCTATCTCTTACGAATAGTCTAGCTGAGTTAAAACTGGCATTGACCCTTTCTTTAAAATCATTCATACAACTCATTACAATGAATCACAGAAAACATGGCTAACACGAAGGTTAGACAAGCGTTAAGAAAACTTGCCTTTAAGCGTCTTCGAATAATTTATTCAATAGTTCTCAGTCTTTACAGATATAATCACATAGCACACCGTAATTAGCTACCACACAATCAACTACATTGTTTCTACCAACTTCTTTCTCTAATAAGTTTTATTTGACTTTATTTCATTAATAAGATCAATTCAACTTACTACCCTTCATCACGGCTTGTTAACGTTCTTTACGTTATTAACCGAACTCGATCATCATTGGTGAAGTACCAATGTTGAATACCATTTACGGTTTAATTATTAACACTTCACGTTCTTCGTTTACACACTAATAACTCGTGTTCAATTCTTAAGTTCATCACAATATACACTAGTATATATAACATAGGAATAGTTTTAGTATGTTTATTAAGTATATAACTTAACTTATAATGGTCTTGAAAGTTTGGAGCTTAAACCTAACTCATCCAAGAATTCCCTCGTTTTAGCCTTGCACATGCTTCCCTATATATGCACATCAAGGCGTTATTGCCAGGTTATGCGATCTAAGTCTGGTCCCCGTGTTTCAGAACGCTGAAAACTTATACATGTGAATGGCACTACGACGCCACTCTTTAGTATCTCATTACACTGTGCATGGAGCTGCGGCGAGGCACAACTAGCTCTGTCTGGCACTGCGGCAAGACCTTAGACTTAGAAAAATTATGTAGACAAAATTTTTGTGAACTTCCCGGCTTCATAACTTCTTCATTATAAGCCCGAATTGGTCCGTTCAAAAGCCCACAACTCCCATTTTACATACTCTACGCGTTCATATAAGAATTTTACAATTCCGAATCTGTTAACTCAAAATTCACTTCTAAGTTCATTATTAAGCGTTCATTTAATGTTATTGAGCGTTCAATACTCGTTTTCTTCGTTCTAAGTCAGAATTTGATGATTCTTGAGTCCACAACTCTTGAATACCATAACTCACGTGTTGACATTGAAAAACAACATTTCCAAGTCTCACGACAACTTTTGACTACTAATCCGGGATTTCTACGTTTTCGACGTTTAACGTCTACTTCCGTAAAATTTGCCATAACTTCGTTACTATTGTTCTATATGCCAAATCAAATGAAACAACTCCATTAATTTCATATCTACATCCTAACCAAGTAATATGCACATATTCTAATAGCAATGGTTTTCAATTTGTCCATCAACAACCATGTTCATCATTCAATATTCCCTACAGTTTATACTTAGGTAAACCCTTACGATTTCTATTTATACATGACTTATAAAGGTTTTACTCCTTACAAGCCATCCTTATTCTTCCATAAGAGGCATGCTACACCAATCTATGATTCTTTATAACAAAGAAATCAAAAAGATGGGAAAACTAATATTAATGGAATATTACCTTTCCGTTCTTTACGTTCTTCCTAAACTTCTAATGAAAAGCTTCAAAGTAGGATTCTTGCTTGTTTCTAGCTTTTTCTCTCTCTCAATATATGTTGGACAATCTTTGAAAAACCATCAAATGACCAACATAAGCCTTTCTTTTATAGGCAACCAAATGGAGGGCATTATGGTCAATAAGTAACCTCCTTACTATTCACTTCTTCCTCACCAAGTAATTTACTTGGTCATCAAGAAGGATACTTTACTTGACCATCAAGTGGCCGGCCCACATGCTCTATGGGTTGCCCTATGGGTTTTACCCATTCAATGACCCATCGGTTCGATATGCGGTTCGATTTCTTGGATCGGGATTAATTTAACCTAACATTGGGCCTTGAATTGGGCTTAAATACATAATTCATTGGGCTTGATTACTCAATTACTTGGGATTGATATAATCCAAATCCAAATGGGATTATACAAACTCCTAAACTCTAAGTCCATAACTCTAATTGTATTCTACACGTATAATTCACGTATTCTCTTCGTATAATACTTGTACGATATTTGTATTATACGTCGTAATAAATTCTCATACTATACTCGTATACTAATTAGTATCATATTCGTATAGCGTACGCATAATAATCGTAATTCATTATACGCATCTCATTTCCTTCTCAAAAATCATTTTTCCCAACCCTTAGGTTTTAAGTTCGCAGGTGAAAACTTCGTTTGAAATAAATGAAATATTATTAGATATTTCATCTCGTCTTCATATTCTATCATTACACGTTTCTCAGAATTTCAAACTTAATTCCCGAGCAGAAACGGATGAATAGTGTTTTTACGGGAATTTCTCAGAAAACTTTTATTTTCGTCTTGAAAATTCAAAATA